>CM076684.1:111950821-112283321 GCA_038501925.1 Xenopus petersii
GGGTCTGCTTCCTCAATAGCCAACAAGTACCCCCCACCCGTTCACCAGCTGCTCTCTTGCATGTGGCGGAGACAGGACCGCCATCAGAAATCGCAGGGCCCCATACGACAAAATTTCCTGGGACCCCTGGTCTGCAACCACTGCAAGCCCCACCTACAGGTCCGCCCTCCCCACCCCACAGGTCCGCCCCCCACCTCATCACCTCACAGAAAAAAAAACAAAAAAAATATTGGTGGCTAGGGTTCCCACATGTTAATAAAAAGATATTGGTGGTCAGGGGCCCCCATAAAAAAACACTTGTGGCCAGGCCGCACCCATTAAAAAAGGGCCTCACATGAAAAAAACAAATTGGTGGCCCCCAAATAATCAAGTAAGTGTGGCGTGGCCGGGCCCCCTTTACCATCAGGGCCCCCTACAACTCTCCCCCCTGTCCCCCCCTGATGGCTGCCCTGGGTGGAGAAACAGAGTGTTGGCATGGGGCGGAGTTTGGGCAGGGAGCGGGCGGGGTCCGGGTAGGAAGTAGGCGGAGGCTAGAAATGGGCAGGAGGATGGGGATCGCAGGGGGGGCCTGGCGCACTTTAGTTACACCACCACTGCCTATAACATACAAAATAAGGTAGAGTTATAACTTGGTTTAGAGCCAGTGAATACAGTCAAATAGTATGAATTGTATGGATTGTCACCAGGTGCTCAGTGGGCTTTACACAAGGTCTCTGGAAAAGTATGTTTGCATGTCCATGAAACCAGTGGCAGCTAGAAAGAATATTACTGGCAATATCTACTCATAGTCAGGGATGTATTGGGAACACCTCCCTGCGGTGAATTGAAATCATAAAGGAAATACCATCCTGGAATATTAATTATACTAATGTTTGTTTCCTGCCTCTGATATGCCTGACTTACTCTATGACCGACCTGCTGCTCCTCTTTACTTTATATTGGCACACATGAGAGTGGAATCATTCTTCCAAAAGGTTTGTCTTTTCTTAAGGGTGTATAAAGGTTCTGCTTTGTTGTGTGGATAACAGACTCTAAGGTCTAGGCAGTGCCACTCAGTGACTACTAAAGCAAATAGAATGTTGTGCATAAATAAGGCAATAAACATAAAGTTGCCTTTTTATAGATCCTTGGTTTTATGCACAAAATTGTCTGCAGTTCCAGAATACTTGGGGCCTGGGGGTTCCAGATATGGGGTCTTTCTGTAATTTGGATCTTTCTGGATAATAGTTTTTTTTTTTATTTTTGAGGATGTGGGTGTCAATGAAGCAACCAGAACAGACATCATTTTGACCAACAGAGCAATAGTGGAAAAGGATAATGTTCCTATAAGCAATCGTATTTTGACAATCTTCATGCTCATTTATCACTCTGCATACTGAATGATTGATCTTAAGACCATTTATAGTTTATCTGGCAACGTCTTTGTGTGCAAGACCATTTGTCCAGCTTAAAGGACAAGTAAACCCTAATTTTTTTACCATGTAGGGGATATCTCCCCTACCTTAACTGTATCATTTAATACTTCATAAAGCCCCTATTTTCAACATCACCATCACATTTTCCTAAAACAAATAGCAGCTTTCACCCTCCGGCCATTTACACCTGCAAACAGCGAATGTGCTCATGCAATCAAGAACGCAGGCTTCCATACTGGCTTCTAGACTGGAGGACATTTAGTAATCTAACCTGAGAAGAACTGAGCATGCTCCGTAGCCAACAGCCAAAGTACATTTCTGAGGGAGGGGGCTGAGTGGGTTAGAGGAGGAGAAGGAATTTTAAGTGATTAAGTGGAATGTGGCAGCCTTACTATTAACTTTTAAACAACCAGCGTGGCAGGTATTTAAAGATTTCAAAGAGGTTGTTGACCGATTACATTTTTTTGTGGGGGTTTACATGTCCTTTAAGAGATTTGTTCTGCTCCAAATAAAACAATCATACCGTTTGGCAGTTGTGTAGAACAATTCCTGGCTCAATCAGCCTTAGACTTACAGTGTAAATGAGCTGTTTACAGCAGGAAAGCAGGTTACAGAATGTATAATAAATGGAAGAACGAATATAAGTGATGCTTATGCATTAAACATCCACTATAGTATAATGATTTTTATTATAATGTTAATATTAAGCAGGACACAGCTGCAGTGGATATGCTGTTACTCCCCTGGGCAATTGGGTAGAATACAGCAGCACACTAAAAGTGAAGAAAATGAATCATGGGTGCTTAGGGCTACATATTGTTTTGACTGTTGCATTTAGTATGATATATTTCTGCATTTATTACAATACATTTACCCGTAGAACAGACCTAGGGTCCCAAAGCATGTAAACAGCAATTGTTTGCTTTCCTCCAGTCTTTGAATGTATCAGGTTTATGATATCTCACTTTTACTGCAGAAAAGCCGTTCTCTTTCATGCTTAGAAAAAGAAAATGAGCATTGGTTTCTGTTTGTTTGGCTTCTTTTATCTCATATGGAAATTCAAAACATTCTATACTTGGTCTCTATGGCACCATTGTAGCCAAAGTACAGTAAATCAGCAGAACGGAGCAGTGAATAGATCTTGCAGCACATTAATAACATTTACTCTGACTACAAATACCCATGCCTGTGTGTTTTCTAATTGCAGCACACAGATATTCCTAATGTATTTTCAATTAGGCCTTTTTCTATACTTTATGATGTTACTGCTATTAGAGGTACTTCGGAAATATGTTCCTGACTCTTTTATCTGTATGATAAATTTGGGAACCTGTTTTTAAATGAACAATTAATTGGCTACTTTTAAACAGCTAAATGCACTACACTGTTATAAAATGCAGCCGTCATTATCGGTAATAGTTATGAGCATTAATGCACTTACTTTATTCATTCCCTGTCATTGGAGAGTGACACAACCAAATGTACTTGCAAATATGCTTTTTTTCCCCTGCAAACAGACAAAAATGTAGCCTTGCCACCATAACAGTAGCATTCATAGACCGGGGGGGGGGATATTTATAGTTTCTCTAAGCCCTGAAACTTGTTTTTCTCGCTTTTGAAGGTTCCTTATAAATGTAATTCTATCATGTAAAGCAAGGCACTCATAAGACTTTAAACTATGGTGAAAATAAATAAGCTACAAACTAAACTTTATATCTTTTCACCATATTTTAATGTCCTGTGAGTGCCTTGCTTTACATTAGGGATGCACCGAATCCAGGATTCGGTTCGGGATTCGGCCAGGATTCGGCCTTTTTCAGCAGGATTCGGATTCGGCCGAATCCTTCTACCCGGCCGAACCGAATCCGAATCCTAATTTGCATATGCAAATTAGGGGCGGGGAGGGAAATTGCATGACTTTTTGTCAGAGAACAAGGAAGTAAAATTTTTTTCCCCTTCCGCCCCTAATTTGCATATGCAAATTAGGGTTCGGATTCGGTTCGGTATTCGGCCAAATCTTTCATGAAGGATTCGGGGGTTCGGCCGAATCCAAAAAAGTGGATTCGGTGCATCCCTACTTTACATGATATTCTATGTGACTTTTCTGTGGTGTGCACCCAGCCATTTTCTCCAATAAGTGAGTGCAGCTACTAGTGATGGCTGCCCCCATCGCCATTCCGGCCACCTGTAGATAGAAGTTGCTTTCAAATTTAATATAATTCAAAGTTAATGCTAACTCCAGCAGTTCTAACACAAAAGGGATGGGAGGGCCTACATAGGAGTTATATTCCTCAAGAGCCTTCCTAACCGCCGCAATCCCAGCCTCATGTGGTATTATGGTGTATAAACTCACCACGTCCATACTGGCAAGAAAAACCGTAGTATCAGTGGGAAGAGATAACTCACGGATACAATTTAGTAAATGTGGAGTATCACGCAAAAACGTGGGCGTATCTTGTACTACAGGTTGAAGTAATGTGTCTAAATATATCCCTATAGGGTGAAGAAGCGAATCATGGCCAGACACTATGGGGCGACCAGGAGGTCGGGTCAAACTCTTATAAACTTTTGGCAGTGTATAAAGCACAGGACACTTAGGAAAATCTTGCTTCAAAAAAATCAGATAGTGTTGTATTTATCACTTTACATTCAAATGCCATATTAATTAGAGTGTCAACCCTTTGTTTGAATTTTATTATAGGGTCACCAGTAAGTTGTTTATATACACCCCCATCAGACAATTGACAAATTATTTCATCCCTGCAGTCCTGGTAATTCATGATAACAATCCCCCCACCTTTATCCGCTGGGCGGATTACAATGTTATTATCCATCCTAAGGGATTTAATAGCATCACGTTGAGCCTTTTGAAAGATTGTCATAAGAGTTTGACCCGACCTCTTGGTCACCCCATAGTGTCTGACCGTGATTCGCTTCTTCACCCTATAGGGATATATTTAGAAACATTACTTCAACCTGTAGTACAAGATACGCCCACGTATTTGCGTGATACTCCACATTTACTAAATTGTATCCGTGAGTTATCTCTTCCCACTGATACTACGGTTTTTCTTGCCAGTATGGACACCATAATACCACATGAGGCTGGGATTGCGGCGGTCAGGAAGGCTCTTGAGGAATATAACTCCTATGTAGGCCCTTCCATCCCTTTTGTGTTAGAACTGCTGGAGTTAGCATTAACTTTGAATTATTTTAAATTTGAAAGCAACTTCTATCTACAGGTGGCCGGAACGGCGATGGGGGCAGCCATGGCGCCCTCATATGCCAATCTGTATATGCACTTATATGAGCAAAAAGTACTTATCCCCCGGTTTGGAGACAAAATGTTGTTTTTTCACCAGTATATCGATGATATGATTATCTTGTGGGATCTGCAGAGGAGTTCACGGGCATGGTCAATTACTTAAATTCACTGGATAGTCCAGTTAGATTTACTTGTGAAATCAATTCAAAGAAATTACATTTTCTTGATATTGAGTTATCTTTGAGTGATCATGGCCTTACTTATACCCTCTTCAAAAAGCCTACCGATAAAAATGTGCTGCTACACTATGGAAGTTGCCATCCACCTACCATGAAGCGATCCCTTCCAATCTCCCAATTTTGTAGGGTGATTCGTAATAATTCCTCAGTACAACAAACTGAAATACAGCTATGTGAGATGTGGGCTCGCTTTAAGGACGGTGGCTATCCAGACAAGGTACTGGACAATGCCCTTGCGATAGCACGGAATAGGTCTAGTGATGTAAGTAAGACTAAGAAAACTACACCGAGACTTGTTTTACCACTTCTTTTAATGCAAGTACCAGTACAGTCAACGGGGGGGGGGGCATTGGAAAATTATAGAGGCAGATTCTGACCTACGTAAGTTGACCTCTGGCTCCCAATGTTGTGCTATAAAAGAGGCACGAACCTTAGGGATCTGCTTGTTAAGAATGACCCAATTGATTGCTATACAAAGAACCCTAGTGGCTTGTTACATGAATTAAAGCTTGGCTGCTTTCACTGTCCGTGCTGTACTTCATGCAGATATATGTCTCCAGGTACATCTTTTCTTCATCTTCAAACAGGCAAGCGCCTTTCCATTAGAAATCATATTACTTGCACTACCACGCATGTGGTTTATTTAATCACCTGTCCCTGTGGTCTTCCCTATGTGGGAAAGACAGATCAGACCCTAAGATTGCTGATGGATGGGCATCGGTCCGCCATCAGTACAGCATTTAGAGAGGGGGCAACTAATAAACCTGTTGCAAAACATTTTTTGGAAATGAATCACAGATTACCCACTTTTAAATACATAGCTATAGACCATATTCCGCCCCTGAAATGTGGGGGTGACAGGTCCAAAATATTACTTCAACGGGAAGCTTTCTGGATACGTAAATTGAACACTTTAGCTCCTTTAGGCTTTAATGAGTATTGCTCTTATCTATGCTTCCTTGAGCAAGGCTAACTGCTTGGGTACAATGTTGTAATCTTCATATCCTTAATGTATCTATTTTCTGCATATATTGAAGTGTCTATATAATCTGTACATACTTGCCACAATGTTCTTATTTCTTTTCTGCTCTTTTGGTGCAGGTGTTTCCTTTTTCACATGATTATGTGGGTGTGCACAAAGGGGTGAGTGTCATGTTTTTGGTATCTAAACACTGTTTTAATGTGAACAGAGTCTTGATAAAGGTCTTAGAAAAAGACCGAAACGTTGGCCGGTTCCTGTTTTAAACTTATTTAATAAACATGGAGTTTTAAACCGAAAAATCCTGGTGTGCACCTTTTTCAGTGGAATTTGGATCAGGTATGTGATCTAATTTTTGGAATCACTCATGGCTGGTGTGCGCTAGGACTTTGAATCTGTGTGTGTATATATATATATATATATATATATATATATATATATATATATATCATACCTTCCAACATTTTGGAAACAAAAATAGGGGCAAAAATGCAAAAATTTGACGAAATTGTTTAATCACGCCTGTTTTTGTGGCCACACCCCCTAATTACCATGTTCATTTTACAAAATGTAGCAGGTTATGAAAGTTTGAAGACATTTCTGTGTTTTTTTCAGTTATTACAGCTTTGCTAATGAAGGTGAATTGCCCTTTAAGCTGTGAGTCTTCTCAAGGGACCTGTTATCTAAATTGTTACAATTACTTATCTCAAAATTGTTGCAAAAGTATCTTATCTGAACCTAGTGGCTGTTCTGGGCTCTCTGCCAAAAGCCAATTAAGTTAGAAACCTTGTTTCTTTTTTTAGCTGTTCAGTGCAGAGAAAATCGTGAATTTCCAGTACAAACACGGGTCTGCGGGTTGAGCTGTAAAAAGCGTGACTGTCCTGCTGAAAATGGGACAGTTGGGAGGTATGATATGTATATATATATTTTTTTTTTGTCAGTTAACCTTTCAAGAGGTTTATTCAAAAACTGATATCACATTTCCAATGTATTGCACTTCAACTCATTTCAGGCACATATACGTTCATGAGCCATTTAGGGCTGTTACACAAAATAGTCCTTGATAAACCCGGGTGCCCTGCCATGCAGGCAGATTCAGTCAGTAATGCTTTCTTAATTAGCTCTAAAGAGCAGGGTCTTGCACTCCTTAGTTTAGTTGCACTTCTACCCTCAGTCTTCATAAATGACCCCTTAAAGGGAAAGTCAACTCCCCCAAAAAAATTTTGCCTAATTAAAAAAAAAACATAATTCTAAGCAAATTTGCAATATACATTCATTAGACATTTTCAAAGTGCTATTGAAAGTGTCTGTCCTTTTCTATTCTCTGCACTGGTGGCTCAGACTGTTGATACAATGTAAGACAAGGCAGCTGATTAACAGACCCGACTTTGCTGCTGGGGAACAAAACTTCTGCAACATTGTTTAAATGTAACAACCATGCGTTAAGCAAATGCTGCTTTCAAGAGCAATTGTTATTACAAATAACGTACAAGTACGTAAGTACTGAAAATATTTAATACATTTATATTGCAAAATTGCTTTGAATTATGTTTATTTTGTTAGGTCAATTTTTATTTTGGGATTGACTTGTCCTTTAAATCATACCCATACTTTTGTCTGTGAGCAAAAAAAAAAGCTTTGTGTGCAGTAATTTTTAGTTATTAAACTTTGGGTTCACAACAGACAGGGGAATGTTCGAGTACAAAATCACTACAGAAAAAAAACTAGAAATATGTAATAATGAAATTGAGTGAATTCAAACATTTATTTTAGGGAGGGCAAAGAATATAGACATGGCCAGATCTATGAAAGAGTAATTGAAGGGAATTTCCAGCAAAATACATGTATTTATGCACACACAAGGAATCATGTAGGGAAGTGGTAGGGAATTATGGAAATTTGCAATTCTGTGGGAACATTAGTCCGGTATTAACCATAATGTCTATTGTGAATTTCTGTAGATAGCTTTATAAGGCAATTAAATAAAACACCAGCTGTAATAATTGCCCTTCTACAGTTATTTGATCATATCATTACTAGGCACCACTCAAATACATACAGGGGGAGCGGATGTAGAGGAATGGGATTTATGCCTAGCCCCAATATGAAAGACACAACCCCTACACCATGGGAATTAAAGGAAAACTACCCCCCCAAATTAATACTTAAGCAACAGTTTATATCATATTAAGTGGCATATTAAAGAATCTTACCAAACTGGTATATAAATTTAAGTAAATATTGTCCTTTTAAATCTCTTGCCTTGAACCACCATTTTGTGACTCTTCTTTTTGCTGCCTCAGAGATCACCTGACCAAAAATACTACAACTCTAACTGTAACACGAAGAAGTGTGGAAGCAAAATGAAAGAGCTCTGACTGTTAATTGGCTCATGTGACCGAGCATGGTTTGTTCGTGTGAACCGTGAATCCTACGATCCCAGGGGCAATTTATGGTTTCCCAATGGCACATAATGCTAAAATAGCCTTTGATATTATGTCTGTCCAAGAAATCATCCAAGCCATTCTTAAAGGCATTAACTGAATCAGCATCACAACATCACCCGGCAGTGCATTCCACAACCTCACTGTCCTGACTGTGAAGAACCCTCTACGTTGCTTCAAATGAAAGTTCTTTTCTTCTAGTCTAAAGGGGAGGCCTCTGGTACGGTGATCCACTTTATGGGTAAAAAGGTCCCCTGCTATTTGTCTATAATGTCCTCTAATGTACTTGTAAGTGTAATCATGTCCCCTCGCAAGCGCCTTTTATCCAGAGAAAACAACCCCAAACCTTGACAGTCTCCCCTCATAATTTAAGTCTTCCATCCCTCTAACCAATTTAGTTGCACTTAGTCTCTGCACTCTCTCCAGCTCATTTATTTCCCTCTTAAGGACTGGAGTCCAAAACTGCACTGCATACTCCAGATGAGGCCTCACCAGGGACCTATAAAGAGGCATAATGATGTTTTCATCCCTTGAGTTAATGCCCTTTTTTATGCAAGACAGAACTTTATTTGCTTGCATAACATGATCTGTTTTATGTAATATCTTTTTATAGAGACCTACATTGTTCAGGGGTATAGTTTTCCTTTAAGGTGGAGCAAAATGTAATAGGTGGAACCTAATTTTATCATGCAGGCCTCATAACTAGGGTTGCTGGTAAAAAGACCCCCCAATCCCCTGTAAACTTAGCTTTTCTCCTGTCTTCACAGCTCCGTGCCGCGGCCCAGCCCCTTTTTACGTCATAGACCCGCCCCTTTTTGATGTCACACAGCTCCGCACTGCGGCCCACCTCTTTTTACATCACAGCCCACCCCTTTTTACATCACACCGCCCCTTTTTGTTCCCGCCCCAATTAAATTAGAAAAAGGTGGCAACCCTACTCATAACTGATAATGCCTTTGACTGGGTCACAGCTCCCTGCTATGGCAGCACTATATCTCCTGAAGATTGAAATCTTGGCCCACCTTTACCTGCCAAGACAACTACCCCTATTCTAACCACTCTGCCATTCCTCCCACCATCACAACATGCCTGAAGCAGACCACCTGATGCTGCCTCCCTCCCTCCCCCCGGCTCAGTGTTTACCTCTTTGTGCCAGAAGTGGGGCAAGTGGGGGCTGCATCGCCAGTGCAGAGGATTTAAAATTACAGTCTCTGGTAAAGGGCAGAAACATTGCCTGTTGGCAAAAAACACCTTTCTCCACTGAGGATAAACACCTGTACCAACCAATCATTTATTTCAACAGAAATTCCAATGAGAATGGGCTGTGCTGTCTCAGATGGCAGGAGGCCAGACATACCTCTGTGTGTGAGCTGAAAGTCCTACAAAACAAAACAGTAGGTGGTATCCGATCAACAAATGCCCCATCTGCTTGGCTAAAACACAATGCCTGAGCATTAGCAAAAGAATTCAAAACAGAATGCCATTTGATTGCTAGGAAATGCGGATGACTCTTCAGAACACATTTACTTTAAACATTAGCAACAGGCTAGCTATTACTGCTGTTAGTGCCATAATGCTGTCTTAACTCTGCTTGAAAGCTTTCTATTTATTCTTTCATTAAGGCTATTTACTACGGAATCTATTCCCTAGCTAAGCTATTAATACGAATATTCTATAGAGGGCAGAAAAAAGTGCACCTGGTTTAGCAGGAGCCAATGGAATCCAACATTCCCTCTGTCCATTACACTACATAAATATCAGCTGTTTCTCCTGCAGAATGGTAAACCTGATTGCTTATAAAGCATTAGTTCATCGGCTGCCTATAGCTACTCATCCCAGAATCGAATGATATTTCCTTTAATACATTCTGTTCCAGTTTCCCCGTAATAAGGGGTAATTACTGTGAACCTCGACAGCAGCACAATGGACATGTTTTGTTTGCTGACGGAGAGGCATCCATGAGCAATGCTGTTTGATCTCAGTGATATCACACATTTTTGGTTGTACAAAACTTTGAATGACACACTGGCAGTATGTGTATAAACACACGCATGCACACGTAGAAGCAGAGGATTTGTTTGCTCAGAGCAAATTTATCCATATAACTATCCCTAGCAGGAGTCTGTAGTTTGTGGCCATAGGCACTAGAGTAGATTCTGATGCATATTTCATATGTAGGAGTCAGTTACTTACCGCACCCCAGTGGGCTAATTTTTGAGAACAATTGGCATGGTTTTTTTTTTACACTGACAGAATTTTGCTTGCGCTTTGCCATGAATTGGACACAACTGCACTGATAATTTTTGTTTCGACTGGTGTCATTTTCTGCATACAGCACGAGAGTAACATGTGAGCCCACATCTGTGCTACACCTATTAACGCAGGTCTCTGCAACTACCGCTTGGTTCAGACAGGGCAGTAACTCCAGGATTCCTATAGTGGTCGGTGTCAGTAGGTGCAACAGCACTTGGTTCAGAACATGGAGACAGGAGGAAGGCAACTGCACAAGCACAACTATATAGAACTACAAGGAGCACATGTCGAAACAAATATCTTTACAAGAAAAAATATAACCTCTTTGTTGCAAAAAGTAAAAGGGCAACAGTAAGCCCGAAACGTTGCCTGGTTGTTTGACCTAATTAATCAAAACAAGGCAAGTGTGAACATTAAGCACTGGCACAAGCAGAGTTAATACAGAGTCAAGCAGTCTTATTGCTAGCAAGGCAGGTAAAAGTTCGGCACATGAAGGAGTTAAAGGGGTTGTTCACCTTCCAAACAATTTTTGCAGTTGTTTTCAGATTGTTCCCCAGAAATAAAGACTTTTTTCAATTACTTTCCATTATTTTTTTTTTATTTTTTTTTACTGTTTTCCCAAAAAGTTTAAAGTTGAATCTTCCTGTCTCTGGCGTTTGAGTCTGGCAGCTCAGTAATTCAGGTGCAGACTCTAAACGGTTACAATTTGTCTACATTAGTTAATACATTTCTCAGCAGCATCTCTGGAGTATTAGGGCTCTTACTGACGAGCGGTTGAAGCTGCGCTCCCCTGCATTCCATTTTTCTGCGTTCAGCCACAGGGGAGCGCAGGAATAGACACATTAAGCTTTTTTCAATGGAACTGTACTCACACAGGTGCGTGTAGGTGCCGAACGCAGGAAAAATGCAGCATGTTGTGTCTCAACCTGCGTTCGGCGCCTACACGCCCCTGTGTGAGTACAGCCCCATTGGAAAAAGCTTAATGCATCTATTCCTGTGCTCCCCTGCGGCTGAACGCAGAAAAACGGAACGCAGGGGAGCGCAGCTTCAACCGCTCGTTAGTAAGAGCCCTTAGCAACTATTGTTCTATTCTTGTTGTTTGAATATGAACAACACTTTTAACAAGGTACAATTTCAATGTCCATGCGATAGTTCAGGGCACGTAACATGCCAAGGTCAACAACAGATTAGCAGAATACAAGGCCAGGCACTAGTCCTTGGTGCATTGGTGCAAAACATGTAAATGCATTAATAAAAATAGGATATTACAGTAAAGAAGGGATGGAATTAGAAGGACATTAAGGCAGTGAATGTCTGTGAGGCTGATCTGGAGAATTGGTGGGGTGCTTAGCCTGATGGCTATGGCAAGAAACTGGCAGAATTCATATTTGCGCTATTAGAAACATCAGAAAGCACATCTTGAGGGTCAGTAATGGTGAGATTTTGATAAAAAACATAATTTGATATTATTGGAGATATGGTGGAATGACCCATATTTCTGATCCATGACACTGTAATCACTAAAGGGGTTCTTATATGAAGGATGGGCTTCAGAGACCCGGGCCAGGCCGGCCAGGCACCCTAGGCAACCTGGCCAGCCACAGTGTCAGCTGGGTGCATGAATGCACCAACAGACTTGCGCATATCGCATTCGCGAAGGTACGTGCCTGTCGCCCTCCCCCCCAGCTTTGTGCCCTAGGCACTGGCCTACTCTGCCTCCCCTAGTTCCATGGGCTTCCAAGGGGTGGTTTGAATAGAAAAAAGATGACCACTGCATTCAGGTTACCAAAGCACAGTTGGCTGTATCTTTTCCTTGTGATCAGGATGTATAAGCAATGCCTCCACATTCCCAGCAGAAGCTCAAAACAAAAACACATTTTCTGATTACAGGTTGTGACAAAACTCGTTTCATTACAAGAAGACAAAACAAATGAAAACAACACAATGACAGATGCACAGCTTGATGTCATCAATTTATTTTCACTAAGAACGCTAGGTTGTGCTGCCAGAGATATAACTCCTGGGCTGCCTAGGACGCAATGTCATCATATTGATTAAATCTAATTTATAACATCAGTGATATGTAACATGTAACCTGGCCATCCATTTATCTATTAGGGCTCTTACACAAGGGCGGTTTTTCCTGCGCTCCCCTGCGTTGCACTTTCTTCTGTTTAGCTGCAGGGGAGTGCAGCAGTAGATGCACTTAATTATTGTCTAGCGGGCTGTACTCACACAGACGCATGTAAGCGCCAAACGCAGGTGGGACGCAGCATGTACACAGCCCCCTTGACAATAAGTGAGTGCATCTACTCCTGCACTTGACAATAAGTGAGTGCATCTACTCCTGCGCTCCACTGACGCTGAACGGAAGAAAGCGCAACACGGGGGAGAGCCGGAAAAAACGCCAGTGTGTAAAAGCCCTTTCCTTATTAAATCTTGTTTCTGTCCAAAATCCTCTCATACACATGAGTGGACACACAATCTATCTGTTTAGCCTGTGATATCTACAATGGTAATGATTAGGTAAAACCCTGAAAAACTGGGAATACAGAATGAACAATGATTCTTCTCTCCTCCGAAAAACAAAGCAGAAGTTCTTTAGCTGGGTCTGTGGCACAACAACAAGGCTAATAAAAATTCTTTGCCCACAAAACTTGTTATCTTTATGGAAATATATTTCTTGCCATAAAAGCCTCCGTATCCAAGGTCTTTGCAAACAAAATAAAAACTTATATTGAATTGTGTTTCTCTTTATAACAACTGCCTTGACAATCAATTGTGAATCATCAAAATTCTTCTCCTTGGGCTGCATTGCCTTAATAATGAGATGCCTGGAATGTGAGATTCTTTTCGAGGCTTGAAAGAGAAAATTATCGTGATTAGAAATGATAGAATTATAATTATAAAATGTAGAACAGGGATGATTCAAATTGACAGTAATATGGTCTGGGCCAGAATAGGCAGCAGAGGCACAAGTTGGAGGGGGGTACAACTGGGGGGGGCAATCTTTGGGGGGAGGTTTTGAGTTAAAGGATGGTGCTGAACTTGTAGTGGGTACAATACTACTTGTCCATTTTCTGATTATGGTGATGAAATATGCCTTTTAAATGTACATTCAAAGACCAAATCCCAAGGTGTAAGTGAGCAACAAAGAATGCATTCCAGATACTGCAGAACTACCATTTCCAGAATAATACCACCAGTAGAATTGTTGGAGGCCGGCAGGAATATAACAACTGCAACTGCAAAATAGTGGGAGAAGCAGAGGGACTGATCTCACTTACATGTCAGCCATCGCAAAAGGAAAATAGTGCATTATTAGGTCATGGAATAACTGGCAACTTTTCAAGCCCTTTCTCAAACCTGCTGTGGCTAGGATTGTACAGGGCCCGGTGGTTGCCCTGACTGATGGACAGTCTTAATAACTGTTTGTGTAACAAGTCATCTTCCGAAAGCTGGGGGGAACCGAAAATAAGAGCGATAAATGTGAGCAATGTGCATAGGCTCCACTCGGAGAAATAGAAATCAATCAATTAGATCATATGCAAAAAAAAGTCCTTAATGGCTAAATAATGAATGGATGGTCTCACTAAATGAACCCAGGTTCACGGGTAATGGGTAATTATCAATAAACAACTAAAGTGTGTGAGCCATCAAAATTCAAACAGTAGTGAAAATAATTTGAAAGTTAAAAATCAGCCTCACGCATTTCACATGTAAGCAGTGGCGGAACTACCGAGGCCCGCACCCCCTCAGGGCCCCCCGGCAGTCCGTGCGCCACAACAAATGTGGCCAAATGTGGCCGTACGGAGGGGGCGGTGCCCGGCTGCGCGTCACGCACCAGGGCCCGCCACCCCTCTAGGATCGCTTCTGCGTGTAAGGGGCACTTACTCTAAATTATTTTGCTTTGGGGCTATCAACAGCATTGCTGATATATCCTGCAGGGGGTTTATAATCGGCAGAATGCCAGTGGTATGTCAGCACACAACCAAATATACAGCACCTTAACAGTAAGGGGCAGATGCATCAAGTGTTGAATATCGAGGGTTAATTAACCCTCGATATTCGACTGGGGAATGAAAATCCTTCGACTTCGAATGTCGAAGTCGAAGGATTTTGCGCAAATAGTTCTATCGAACGATTAAATCCTTCGAATAGAACGATTCGAAGGATTTTAATCCAACGATCGAAGGATTATCCTTTGACCAAAAAAGTTAGCCAAGCCTATGGGGACCTTCCCCATAGGCTAACATTGAGTTTGGTAGCTTTTAGGTGGCGAACTAGGGGGCCGAAGTTTTTTCTTAAAGAGACAGTACTTCGACTATCCAATGGTCGAATAGTCGAACGATTTTTAGTTTGAATCGTTCGATTCAAAGTCGTAGTCGACGGTTGAAGTAGCCCATTCGATGGTCGAAGTAGCCAAAAAAGCACTTCGAAACTCGAAGTTTTTGTTCTTCTATTCCTTCACTCGAACTTAATGAATGGGCCCCTATGTGTTGCACCAACATACAATAAGTGGACACTGCAGTGGAATCTTTTTGCACAATAGTTGTGCTATGGGTTAAAAAACCTGGGTAACAATGACTTTTTTTTTGCATATGGGGATTATAGTTCCTTCATTTTCCTTTGCTTCAAGCAACAATGTAGTAAATGTTAAAGAAAGTGTTTCTTAATCTTTTTCTCAGGAGATCCACATGTAGTCAGCTTTGTGAATTAGTTTAGATCACTTTCTAAAAGTAATAACTGGATCACCTTGGGGTTCAACGGGCTTGTAACTCCTTATAGTTTACGGTAAGGGGTATATTATTCCCTATATAAGGCATTTGCAGCACAATAGGAATGCTGGCTGTAGTGAAACTTTTCTTTGATGAAAAGAAATAAAACCTCTGCTATTGTAAATGTTCTGTCTCGGTTTTTGTTGTGCTATTGTATACAGCAGCAAGAAGTATTTACTAAGATGAAAATGTATTTAAAAGGAAACTAAAGATAAAACTCACATTTTAGCCTTCATGAAAAAGTTCTTTGTACCATTCAGGAATCATCTAAAGCTCCTATACCATGGCAACATATTTAGGGTATGTGTGACAATTCAATGTGGTCATTTTAAGCAGCAGGGGGGAGCAATTTCCCAATGTACTTGTCACCTTCTGAGCACTTTGTAAGGAGAAAGGAGCTGTGAGCGAATATGGAAGTGAGCAGAAAGAGAAGTGAAAAGAAAAACCGCCTTCTCTTGGTGTTAATAAAAGCTTTCAAGTCGTTCCTGATGTGAATGACAGGACATCTTAAAGCATGTACCTATATATAAATAGCAGCAGTCAGAATCTTAAAATATGACATTTTAAAGCTTAAGCTTAAAGGACAATTTTAAGCCAACGATAACATTTTATCCGATGAAATAAAATATCATTCTAATGAACCTTGCGACATGCATTAATAAAATATTTTCATTGCTTTTAATTATGGAAATATATAATTGCTGCTGGAAGTGGCATTTGCCCCTTTCTAAACACAGAGTTCTGTAGAAGTCAGTTGTTCTTTACTCCAAAGTGAAGGACCAAGGGGCTCCCTGACAAAGGGAGGAGTGTACACCCAAAACTTTATTTTTGGTCTTCATACATGTGGCCATAATAAATAGGTAAATCACTGATTTAAATAAAACCTTACATTAGACTTCCATTGTAGATTTGATATCATGCCAGATGTCTGCAGACACCACTACAGATATTTACTACATGCAGGGCAGGGTGCAACACAGCATAATCATCCAGCATGTTTTTTTGCATTTTACACCCTGCCCAAAACAAATTAAAATGACTGCGGGTCTCTATGCTCCAAACCAGACTAGAGGGCAGAGACCTCTGTGGTGGGTGAGGGCTTGTAGTGAAGATGTAGTGGAAAAAGAGGAGTTGCTGAATGGGGGATAGTTGTGGGGGGTTGTATGTGGATGTGGCTGGGGGCTTACATTGGGTGCCCCTGTTTGCATCCTTTAATACTCTTAAAGCACCATGGTGCTTGGTTCTTAAAGCAATACTGCACAATTAAACATTTTTCAAACATTCTATGGTCGGCGGCAAAAGGATTCACTAATGAGAATCTTCCCTTCTCTGTCTGCACTGAACCCTCTGCTCTTTGATTAATACTAGAGGATGATTCTCAGCTCTGCACACAGCACTGTATCTGCTCTTCTGATGTTTGATTATAGTGTAACACTGAGAAGCAAAAATCACCCTGTAATTACTCTATGATAACAATGCGATGACTGACTCAGAGCTGATAGGGATGCTTCTCATTAAAGAATTCTCTTCAATCTTTCATTAGTTTGGGGTGCCTATTTTGAGAGGAAAATTAGTATAAATTGGTCACCTTTTGGGAAGGTTTATGTTACTTTTAAAGAGTATAAACACTGTGGCTTACCCAGCAGTTTCTGCTCTATACTTGAACATATTATTAAAGTTAAAGGCACCGGTATGCTTTAAGATATTATATAGTGAATAAAGTATAAAGTCTTATAAATTATAAGGACATTATAAGTTACCGAGGAGTTTCATGACCATGAATACAGGTCATTATACATTATACAGGTCATGGAACTCCAAGGTAACTTCTAATATCCTCATATTTTGCAACAGGGGGTACTTTATTTATTATAATACACACGTTTCAGTGAGTCATGTGACAAAAATTGCATCACTACCCACTGTTTATAACTGATGACATCAGTACTCACCATTTTAGGATATAATTTACAAGAGATTCAAGGCTTTTGTGCATTATAATGGGTTTAAGCATGCATGTAGTCCAGCAACATAATGTTATCATCCTTATACAGGGGTTTCTGCCTCAGCGGCCCCTACCCCCTGACCCCCTGCCTCAGCCGCAACCCCCCTCCCCTAGCTGCCCAGAACCAGTGCAAAATAAAAAATGTTTCTAATATAGTTAGTTAGCCAAAAATATAATGTATAAAGGCTGGAGTGATTTGATGTATAACATGTCAGTCAGAACACTACTTCCTGCTTTTCAGCTCTCTTGGTTTACAATGATTCACCCTTGTTCAAAGGGGCTTTGGAAATTTGGTTGAAAGAAGAGATAAGCAAATAAACCCTAAATAAAACTTCATACCTCCCAGTTTTTTGCTGGACAGTCCTGATTTTGAAAGCTCAACCTGCAGTCCTGGTTTCTTATTAAAATATCCCGAGTTTCTGTTTGATCTCCTGCACTGACACCAGAAAAAGATTCTAAAACTTAATTAAACAAAGGCTTTTTGTCAGAGAGCCCAGAATACTCGGTAGTGATGATGCGTGGGCAGGCCTGAAACCTGCGGGACCCACGGGTCAGACACCTGCACCAAATCTTCAGGTCCCAGGGGGTCAGTGTCGAGTTGTCCTGCTCTCCCCGCCCACTACCTAGCACTACCGGCTTCTGTTGTCTAAATTTATAGACTCAAGCCCACCCCCGCCCCTTTTGTGATGTCACTGCGGGGTGGTGCTGGTCTATAAATAGGGGGGCAATAGTGGACCGGGCTAGATGCGGATTGGTAGGGTGCAGGTTAGGGTTGAGAATTTCTCGACCCACACATCACCAATACTCGGTGCCTGCACTTTGATATATTTGTAACAATTTAACATAAGCAAAGATACAATTGCAACTATTTACGATAAAAGGGTCTCTTGGGAGAACTGAGGTTTTCAGCTTAAAGAGAAATTCACCTTTAATAGAAATTCACCTTTGTTAGCAAAACTGTTATAACACATAAAACATGACCCTAAACCCCCAGAAATGTGTTCAAACTTTCTATAACCTGCCAAATTTGTTAAAATGGACAAGGTATTTAGGGGATGTTACCACGAAATGGGCATGGTCAAAACTTTTTGTCTCTTTTCTGATTTTCAAATGTGGGGAGGCATGAAATTCAATAAAAAAATGGATCTTAGAAGTCTTAAAAAAAATCACCAGTAGTGGGCTCACAGACACAGACAATGAAACATAACCATAATAGAAGGCTTAATGTTTGTTACCCACAACTAATTTCCTGTTAAGGAAATCTGACAAATATACATTGCTTGTTTCAGTAGGGGTCAGTAATAATCTTGTTTCAAGTGTGCGAGGCTATGGAGCCTGTTACCATTACAATCTCAAGGATGAATCACTGTAACTGGTGTTGGCCTGGAATTCCCTTAAGATATATGAGACCCACAGTGTGATATCTGAGCAGGAAACCAATATGATCTGGAACAATTTGATATTAAAACAATGTAGGAAGAGAAAAATGTAAAATGCATTCAGAGCACAAATCTCATGCCTGGTTAATCTGAACAATCTAGTATGAATTACTAAATAATTTCCAGAGCCATTGCACATGCCTCAATTCAGCTTTTAATTTAATACTTTGTTCTTTGTTAAAGGGCTTGTTCACCTTCCAAACACTTTTTTTCAATTCAGTTGTTTTTAGATTGTTCCCCAGAAATAAAGACTTTTTTTCAATGACTTTCCTTTATTTATTTATTTTTTTACTGTTTTTCCAAAATCCAAGTTTAAAGTTGAATTTTTGTCTCTGGTGTTTGAGTCTGACAGCTCAGTAATTCAGGTGCAGACTCTAAACTGTTGCAATTTTGTAACATTTAGTTGATACATTTTTCAGCATCATCTCTGGATTATTAGCAACTATTGTATCAATTCTAACAGCTGCCTGTAATGAAACCCAGAGATTCATCTGAGCAGGGACAAAAATAAGGAATGTATTAACTAAATGTATCCATTTAGAACATTTTACAGGGTCTGCGACCCCCCCTCCCAGAGCTGCTTCAGAAGGTGGAAAAAAAAGACACTTGACACTTCAATATTAGAATAACGGTCACATGTTAAAAAAAATAAAAGTCATTATTTCTGGTGATCTAACTGAAAACAACTAGTTGTTTGAAGGTGAACCACCTCTTTAATGAAAGTGGTTGTATTGCAAATTGTTACCTTTTCTGTGTTTTTATAAATCAGGTACAGAATGCATTAATGACCCCGAAGCACTGACCCTCGTCTGTTACACTACTGTCATCCCTGTTATAGAAGAACTTGTAGAACAGAAGCTGGGTACCTGGGATACAATGATATGGGGGTCTCTGGGTTTATTCTCCCTGGTGGGGCCTCACTAGCTCCGCTTACAATACAAATACAATTAGTGCACACATCCTAGGTTGCCAGTGATGGCTGCACGGCACAGGAGCGTTACTTGTTTTCAATCAATCTCAGCTGATACTGGCATCCTCTTCTAGAATAAAAGAAAGCTTGTATATGTATTCATAAAGTTCTTCAAGAGCACTTTAAATTAAATGGGTTCTGAATAGAAGGTCCATGCTACATTGCACTCAATAGCATTCTTGGAAAACACTCACAGCTACTCTGCAAAAACTTTCATTGCAGCAATGTCTTCTCTCCCCTTAAAAGACATAAATGTATAGGACGGTTACTGATCCAGAAAGCTCTGCAAGATCTGAACCCATATAATCCCCTTAATACTCCCAGGATCTCATAAATGCCCACATTTTAACTTGTCCAGGATCCCAATAGCTACCAGATTTCAGCACTGGACTATTGCAGATAAAAAATGGAAGCCAATCTCTGGTTGGTTGCTGTTGGTTAGTGGATTAAGGTATATTTACTCCATGTTTGTGATTGAACCCCACTGCAAAATTTACTAGCCATAGAAAAAGTAGATTCCTTATGTGCCTCAACCATTGAACAGCAGCTGTGGAGAAGAAATTAGTGCACCCAATGTTAAACTGGGATGTCTGGAGCCCACCAGGGCTACCACCTCACACCCTCTCATGGGCCCTCACCCCAGTCATGAGCTTCTCCAGGTGTTATACCCAATGCCCTCCTTCCCCCGCACATACCTTTTATTCATGCAATCAGCGAGGGGGTTATGAGAGAGAGGTCTGGACCCAAGAGGGCTGGAACCCACCAGGATTTTTCCTTGTGTCCTGCTGGCCCAGTCCACCTAGAAATGGCTGAAGAACAAATGAACAATGCAATGAGAAGCAATGCTTCAATCATTTATATAGCAATTCAATTTAAATAGCAATTCAATTCAGGAAAAACATCTCACTGTTTATCACGTAAAAACTCTATTAAAGTCTATGGGAAAAAACTGGAACTGAATTTGGGGAAAAGTTTTTTTCTCCTTTAATTGAATCTTGTCCATGAGTTTTCATGTGATAAACTCGAACTGTGAGATACGTTTTTGTGAATTGTATTGCATCTCAAATTGAATCTCGTCCATGACTTTTCATATGATAAACCTGTCACTGAATCAAATCTGGCCCATTGTTTGTATTTTCCTCTCTCCATATTGTCCAAAATCCAGGTGCTCATTATATAAATACAGGGAGAGTAACCCCCCTATGCACACAAAAGAGAACCACAAGTAAAGGAGAAACAATACTGGTACCTACATAATTCCTTTTTCCATGATTATCCATATAAACATAGATACAGAATGCCCATTGCTAATGAAGGTGAATTGATCTTTAAGCTGCAAGTCAGTTTCCCCAAAATACATGCTTATCTTAAATTGTTATAATTACTTATTTGCTTATCTTAAATTGCTACAAAAGTATCTAAGTGTCTATTCTAGGCTCTCTGTCAAAAGCCAATTAAGTTAGAAACTTTGTATCTTTTTCTGGCTATTCAGTGTGGGAGATCAAAGAGAAAGTCAGGACATTTCAGTAACAAGCCAGTACTGCGGGTTCAGCTATCAAAATCAGGACTGTCCTGCTCAAAACGGGAGGAATGCTGTATACAGTATCTATATAATGAAAGCAGTGAGTATCATCCACTCTCTTAGTGCTCTTCAACCAGCACTTGCTGGGGTTGTTGCTCTCTGCATGGAGTGTCGGATCAAAAATACACAGGTCAGCAGTTCTTTGCACACTGCATGGGGCATAATAAATAGGCCTCGTGTTTTCTTAGCCATAATGCAGCATTCTCCCTATATGCATCCACTGCTTTGTCAAGTAGTTGCCCCTCTGCTTCCTCCAATTTTATTTTAATTTTGCTTTGTCAAATACACAATTGTTTGTACATATGGCAGCATAACAGATACAAGCTGTAGCTAGCGTTGCCACCTTTATTGGAAAAAATACCGGCCTTCCTGTATATTTAGATTTTTTCCCCATTAATAACATTGGGGTCAAGCATAATTTTTACAAGTCAGGCCTGTAAAATAACCTGCGACACCCAGGGCCCACCAAAAAAACTTAGACCAGGGGCCCACTCTCAGTATTATTATTTTTCCTCTCCTCACTCAACCTCTACACAGTCTCTTTTCTTTACATACTATAATACTATAATATATTATTCCATCTATCTAGCCTCTTTCTTCTCAATAAAATAGGGAATGGCCATGAAATAGGTCAAACGTTTAACAGCACAAGGGCCCACTGACACCTGGGCCCACTGAGAGTTTTCCTGGTATCCCGGTGGGCCAGTCCAACACTGAATATACCAGCCAGGTGGCAACCCTAGCTGCAGCTGACATTTTCAGTGTCAGGATTGTGTTACTTCCGATGCTCAGTGTTAACATAACCTTTGCATGTGATGTATATACTGGGAGTTAAAATAGGCCCTGGCATTGCAAGTACACAGAGGCCCAAACAGCCCCCACCAGCCCACTAAATAGTGATTGTCTGTGGCAACTTACAGCAGCCCCTCTGGCGTTTGCCAGAACCCGCAGATTGCCAGTCTGGGCCTGGTGCCTATTGGCATCTATCGACACAACCCGGAACCCTGCAGCTGGCACCATTTGGGGGGTGGCTGTAGCTCCAAAATTCAACAACTATAGGTGCTTTTGGACACGATTTAGCAGAAGTGGCAGGACAGACACTTTCTCCATATCTAATTAACTGCATATCTACTTTGTTTTAAAGCACCACTCTGCTAGAAGCTGATTATGAATTCATAGGATTTCAAGTTTCCATTGAAAGGATAAGAAGAAAACCTGTTCTAAAGTGCATCCTACAAGCTTTCAATATAACATTTTTTTCCTATTTATTAAGGACCTTGATCTCAGCTGTACCATTCTGTGCATTATAAAGTGTATATATCCCGAATATGAAAGAAGTACTTCTGCCTGCCTGCAAATTGCTGTGCAAACTAAGTGGAGATTCATGCACAGCCTATTCATTATAGGCACAATCTCTGAATCTTTCCTCACTTTGCTTTTGCAAAATAGCATGGCTGGGGAGGAACATAGTGTTTTTTAGTGTTTTAGTTTCTCTGTATATAACATTTCTGTGAAAGTTTGTCTTTGTCTAATGGGCTGTGCAGTAATCCCAATGCATCTGGCTCCGTATAAGTACTGTGTCAACTAAATGCTTTGATGTTTTATAACCACATGTTTGAGCTATGTGTCTGCTAGGAGAAAAATAATACAGGTATATACTGTACATTATTAGGGGATATGATTTTATAGGGTTCAGACTTTTGTATAAGTGATCAAAGAAAGCACTGCAACCCAGATCATACTGTTACTACGTGAAGTTTTATCTAAAACTCTCTTCTATTATCTCTTCTATTATCACGTTGATTGTCTGTGCTCTATTGTTCATAAATAGGGGGCATCTGGAATTCATCCTATGAGCAGGAACATCGGCTATAATCCAATTGACCCCCACCGGTTAAGTTTCAATAATTTAATCTCTAAGAATGCAAATTATAAAGAAAGGTAAAAAAAATCGAACTCAGTGGTGATGGGTGAATTTGTCCCGTTTCTGATGCTCGCGTCAATTTTGATGCCGGCGTTAAAGTCTATGGGCATCTGAATAATGTTGACATGCAACGGTTTTGACACAAATGACTTTTCACAGAAGTTTTGTGAATTTATTGGTCAGCGGCAAAGCGCGGAGGTTCGATTCACGCATGATGAATTTATTCACCCATCACTAGAACTCACATCTGTGGCTATTGCTTTTGGGCATATAGTTCTATATATAGTATATACCTATATAACTTTTTTTTGCAGCTATCGCTAGCTATCGCTGGCTGATCTGAGCATGCTCAAGTCTTGGACTCCATTAACTGGGCAGCACAAAACTTGTATGCAAATGTGACAGTGACAAACCTCATGAGAGTTGTTCCACATAAGGACACACATAACACATTAAAGGGATACTGTCATGAGAAAAAAACATTTTTTCAAAATGAATCAGTTGATAGTGCTGCTCCAGCAGAATTCTGCACTGAAATCCATTTCTCAAAAGAGCAAACAGATTTTTTTATATTCAGTTTTGAAATCTGACATGGGGCTAGACATATTGTCAATTTCCCTGCTGCCGCAAGTCATGTGACTTGTGCTCTGATAAACTTCAATCACTCTTTACTGCTGTACTGCAAGTTGGAGTGATAACACCCCCCTCCCTTTTTCCCCCAAGCAGCCAAACAAAAAGAACAATGGGAAGGTAACCAGATAACAGCTCCCTAAAGGTGGCCATACATGGGCCGATAAAAGCTGCCGACAGACCAAGTCGGCATCTTATTGGCCCGTGTATGGGGGCCCCCGACGGGCTTCCCCGATCGAGATCTGGCAGAAAGTCGGATCGCGGCCGCATCTGTTCGTTGATGCGGTCCCGCGATCCAACCATCAGGACCCACGATCGGATCAGCCCGATATTGTCCACCTTTACACAAGATAACAGCTGCCTGGTAGATCTAAGAACAACACTCAATAGTAAAAACCCATGTCCCACTGAGAGTTTGCTCTTTTGAAAAATGGATTTCAGTGCAGAATTCTGCTGGAGTAGCACTATTAACTGGTGCATTTTGAAAAAAACATGTTTTCCGATGACGGGATCCCTTTAAGGGTTAAATTTACGTACCTTGAAGTTGTGCCAGCGTTGGCTTCACCGCACTTCTCCAGGTGTTGATTCGCCAGGGCTGTGCGAATTCACGAAGATCGCACAAGTTACAGGTCATTTGCGAAGTTGAACTAGTGATATTACGCTCAGCGGTTCGAAGTTACGCTAGCGATGGCAAATTTGCATACGGTGTGGAGTTAAAGTACAATGGCCGTATACAAGGCCAGGGAACCTTAATAAATGTTTTCTAATGCCCTACACATGTGCCCACAGTATAGTTTAGGTGCCATATGTTATCAAATGTAGGGGGGAAGGAGGTACTCTAAAAAAAAATGTTGCTCTTTTTCAGCCTATCACCCTATAAAAAGTAAAAGTCGCCAGCGTTTTTTTTGGACCAATCCCTATCTACTCTATTGCACTTCGCCTGGTCTGAGGTGGCAAAGTGGCGATAGAGGTAACGTTCACGAAAATCTGCAACTTAGTGAATTAGCGTAGTTACGTCCCTTCACCAGAGCGCAACTTCACCTGGCGTTAGGGTGCGAAGTAGCGCTAGAGTCTAGCGATTTACGCCAGCACCCATTAGTAAATCGGCGAAGTGGCAAAATTATATCACGCTGGCCCTTTAGTAAATTTGCCCCTAAGTGGGTTATTTATCAAAGATCGTGTTTGTGAGGTTTGTGAGGATTTTTCTACCTCGAATAAACTCAAAACTCGAATATTTGCTTATTTATGTAAAAAACTCAATTGAATGTAATCAGGGAACAAAACTAGAATAACTAAAAGCCCATGAATACCTCAAATTTAACGAGTTTTCAAATACAAACCAGCGTAAAATCCAAAAAATCGTGAAGGCAAAAAACCTCTTCAAATGATTAAAGGGACGGCTGCCTTAACCTCTAGATGAACTCTACAGGTTTTAGCTGGAGTATTTTCAGATTCGGGCTTTTAGCAGCTTCGGGGCATAATAAATCTCAAAAAAAAAGTTTTTCCCCTGAAATTTGTTTTGGTGAAAGTACCCTCCAAAAAATTAATTTTTTTTTAAAAAAACATAACTCCACCGTCAATAAATAACGCCCTATGAGTAGATTAAGAACATTTTCATTTTTGGGTTTAAGTGGTACTTTAACGGAGTGGTTCACCTTTAAGGTAACTTTTAGTATGTTATAGAATGGCTAATTCTAAGCAACTTTTTAAATAGTTTTCATTATTTCTTTTTTATAGTTTTATAATTGCCTTTTTTCTTCTGACTCTTTGCAGCTTTCAAATGGGCGTCGCCGACCCCTTCAAAAAAGCAAATGACTTGTAAGGCTACAAATTTATTGTTATTGCTATTTTTTATTACTCATCTTTGTATTCAGGTTCTTTTCCTATTCATATTTCAGTCTCTTGTCATGGTTGTTAGGGTAATTTGGACCCTAGTTACCAGATTGCTTATAATGCAAATTGAAGAGCTGCTGAATAAAAAGCTAAATAACTCAAAAACCTTCAATAATAAAAAATGAAAACAAATTGAAAATTGTCTTAGAATATCACTCTCTACATCATACTAAAAGTTATCTCAAAGGTGAACAACCCCTTGAAAAACCACAAAATATAAAACATGGAAACCACTTTCAAATTAGAATATCAATGGCTATGTCATACTCAGAGTTAACTGAACAACCCCCAGTGACGTAACTAGAGGGGGGCGGGCCCTGGCACGGGATGCGCTGCTGGGCCCCCGGCCCCCCTCCGTACACCCGGAAACGGCCGGGAATCGCAGCCTGCCAGGGGGGCCCTGAAGGGGTGCCCCTTTATAGCAATATTTATCAGTAAAATTTTCCCACAGCATTCTAGGGCCCCTGATTGCATTAATGAGAATTCCAGATCTGTGTAAATCTGGGTCCATGTTTTTTGCTCCTTCACAGTTAAGCACAGTTTTCCTTTGAACAAGTATTTCCTTCCTCCCCATGTCTATAGTATATAAAATAACAGCAAGAGTTCTTTCTATAGTGCCAGTAATCAGAAATCTCACTGGTGAATTCTCTTGAGTTTATAATTACATTTTAGACGGTAGAATTCTAATTGCTGAATTGGGGTTCAGGTAGCTATAAATCCTCATTGAGAGGATTTATATACCACTATCCACATCTCCTAGCTGCAGGTTGAAATCTAGTATTTTCTGGCTTTGTGCAGGAAAGCTGGTGTGCAAATGTTTTTTTAACAATAGAATTCTCAACATGACAATAGACATGACAATAGTATCCGGTTTGACAGGATAGGAATAACAAGGCTCTTAGCTGTTTATTTTATCTTCTTTGCAATCTTTTAAGAGCCTGCCTCCTCTTTCTGAATTCTTTTCAAGTGTTTCTGTGTCTGTGTGATGCACTATTCCTAATTGTTTACATTTTTTTTCCATAACTGAAAAGCAGCCTTTTCTGCATAATAACAGTGATATGTACCTCTAAGCCCTGTACTTTATTGTTCATCCATTATAAAAGCAAAATACTAGAGCCACAGAGAATGTAATGGCAGCACTATTCTTCAGATGTTACTGTCTATGACACCATTTCTCCTAAATTTAAATTTATAATTTCAAAAAGTATCCGCACTCTGTCTTGGTTCCGTGGTGGGTGCTTGGTCAAAGATTGTCATACAAAGTTCAAATTGGACCAGCACTCCAGCTTTATTTTACAAATGATTTTATTAAATCATCACTCATATTCTTCCAACATTTCGGGGTCCAATTTGAATATATGTATATATATATATATATATATTAGGGATGCACCGAATCCACTTTTTTGGATTCGGCCGAACCCCCGAATCCTTCACGAAGGATTCGGCCGAATACCGAACCGAATCCGAACCCTAATTTGCATATGCAAATTAGGGGTGGGAAGGGGAAAACATTTTTTACTTCCTTGTTTTCTGACAAAAAGTCACGCAATTTCCCTCCCTGCCTCTAATTTGCATATGCAAATTAGGATTCGGATTCGGTTCGGCCGGGCAGAAGGATTCGGCCGAATCCGAATCCTGCTGAAAAAGGCCGAATCCTGGCCGAATCCCGAACCGAATCCTGGATTCGGTGCATCCCTAATATATATATATATATATATATATATATATATATAAAGTCCACAGTGGTGCACTCTTAATCCTAGTAGATAAATGCCTGGGTGCTGGTTATAGCATAGCATAACGATCATAAAGAAAAAACCACACTCTCAGGTCTTGTCAGTGGTGAAAAAATAAAAAAATAAAAATAAAAAAATAAAAAACTTTTATTTCTATAAAAGTTTTTTATTTTTTCACCATTGACAAGACCTGAGAGTGCGTTTTTTTCTTTATGATCGTTATATATATATATATATATATATATATATATATATATATATATATACACATATACATGCATATACACTTCATTCATAGCAGAAAAATCCATAAGAATTCCTTAACACAAACACAGTTTAGGATGAGGGAGGTGGACTCAAAGAGTAAGGATACGCAAGGCAGATTATTGTGTGTCATCTCTTCTCTGTGTATTTATATACATTTGAGTTGGAGCTACCATGTTGTTTGCCTTATCAAAACTATTTTGTACATCACAAAACAACAACCTAATGGTCAGGGGTAGACAGCAGAGGCACAGGTGCATTTTGGGGGGTGAGGCACACATGGAAGTGGAGAAAGTGGAGAGCAGCAGGGGGAACAAGCTTCTGGGGTCATGGAGTAACGCACTGCACACACTGTGGCTATCACAAATCACAGTAGTGATTTACAAAAAGCCATTGGTTGCCATAGTCCCCCCACCAACACAATATAAAAAGCCATTGGTGGTCAGGGCCTCCCTATAAGCTAAAGGCGGCCATACATGGGCCGATAAAAGCTGCTGACAGACCGTGTCGGCAGCTTGTTGGCCCGTGTATGGGGCCCCCCAACGGGCTTCCCCGATTGAGATCTGGCCGAAAGTTGGCCAGATCTCGATCCGTTGGGGCGAAAAATCCCGTTGGATTGCGGCCGCATCTATTCGTTGATGCGGTCCCGCGATCCGACCGCCCATTACTATTCATTAGGATCCGATCGTTGGGCCCTAGGGCCCACGATCGGATCAGCCCGATATTGCCCACCTCAAGCTGGGCATATCAGGGAGAGATCCGCTCATTTGTCCACATCGCAAAATGAGCGGATCTCTCAGTGTATGGCCACCTTAAGAAATAAATTGGTGGCTAGGGCACCCCAGAGTTATAAAAAGTCATTGGTGGTCAGGGTCCCCCTGTAAGTTAAAAATAAATATTGGTGTTGAATAAAGCCTTTAGGTGGCTTTGGCTCCTTGTCATGGCTTTCAGTTCCTTACCCACTACTTTGGCAATTCAAGGGGGTCTGGCTAATCTTGGAATTGCAGCACACCCAGGTCCCCTTTAAGGCCTAAAAACCATCAGGCCCAGTACAGTTATGACTATGATGTCAGAGTGCAAAGTGAAAAACATTTAGAGATCATTAATAGGTGCAAATGCAGCAGGTCTTTGTTGTCTTCTTATTCCATTATTGACTTGATGCATTGTGCCTACATCCAGGGTTATATTTTGGTCCTGTGCCACACTAGGTACCAGATTTTACAGCACCGCCAGCATCACTTCCAGCCTACATCGCATCCGGATTGCAACAAGCTGAGGCCTGTTCCCCTCACCCCCTCCAGCCCTGCCAGCAGATTTATGCAGTAAGTGTCCTGCGGTGTCTGGGGGTGTTATCCCCTGAAGGCTGCCCCCCAAAAGCTGCTGCCCTAGGCACAGACCTTCAGGTGCTTATACAGTATATACTTATATGTAATATGGCCCTGCCTATATTACTTTGCACTTTACTGGGGGAATGTAATAAAAAAATAATTTGCACAAATAAGAATAATTTGCATTTGGCAATGTAATACTCTTCCTTAAACTGTTATCGCATTGAATTGAAGGTGTCGTAATCTTTTTGGAGCAAACATAACAACTTTTTCAGTAAGAATTTTTATTACATTCACTACACACTGGGGCAAACTATAAAATTCACAAGCCTTCTTCCCCTGTCGGAAGTGGTCGCTAAACAGTTTCTGGGTTTGCAAAGGCTATATTAAATTCTCGCAAAGGCAAATTTGTTCGCACAAAGGCATAACTTTTCCCATTGTGAGTTTTTTTCCATTACCAACTTTTATTACATTCCTCCGCATCTTTTAACCTTAGAATAAGCAGACCCTGTGTGCTTGGGGATAGGAGTTATAGGGGGACCCAGTGAGGCACCAACCAATTAGCAATTTAAAAGAAACAACCCCTGAAGCATTTTTCAGGGAAAGACTATTTACAACACTAATATTTAAGCTCAAGATCCAACAAATGTCATATCCCCGAGACAGAGCGAGAACCAAGAACGTCGGTTAGGTATAAATTGTTATTACTGTTACAGGTGAATATGTCCCAAACAGGACAAATAGGGTCTGATCTATAAATTCAAGGACAAAAGAAGATTGGCAGATGGGTTATTTGCAGTGCTCTTTAGTTCATTCCATAGTATATTCTATGAATACATATTTATGAAATCCCACACCCACCCCTACTCAAGACCCTGAAAATGAGAAAAATTAGCGTGACTCAAGATGTACACATAACTAGAAGCTCCGTGGCAGTTTTCCCTCTTATAGTGAATAATAACACAGCTAATATCAAGCTTGTCATAGCAACTGCCTTTGTTAATTACACTTGTAAATTGCTTAACAAAAGCAATGTTCCTTATTAATATTCGTGTATTATGCTTCTGCATGTCTTTCATATTGTGTATAAAAACAAGGTCCCCCTTGCACTATAGTCTCATTTTCTACTCCTGGCCTGCTGCCCACTATGTAGCACCCACACAGATTTAAATCAAGGTGCTCTTGCCAATTGTAGGTGGACAAAGCCTGTTTCTGTCTCTTCATTCCTGGGACTTGCCTGGGAATGAGCATTAATATAAGTTGGCAACACACAAAACAGGCCCCTTCAAGCCAGGCAATTAAACATTGATTTCCATATTATTTCTAAAAAAATGTCCAGTTGCACTGTTATAGAGAGTTACTACTGCATAGGGGCCTGTGCTATATAACTAGGTGCAGAGCTATTATTTATATACAACTGATGACTCATGAGTAAGGTGATTGTTTCAGGGGGTGGCCCATGTACCTAGAAAATGAAACAAAAAAATTCCTGTATAATTTTTGTATCCTGTTGGACACTTAATGCAAAGTCCAGTGGCCGAGCTCTGTTGGGGCATGAACCAAAAGAGGGGCAGGCATGGGGGCATGTCTAGGGCAGCACCAGAATTATTCCAGCCCTGGGTAGGGGCACCGCTCCCAAGATTCTCATTAATATTGGCATACATTACCAAAATATCCACACCAGTGTGGAACATTACAATACCAAAGTGTGTAAGGAAATTGTTGGACAACGTATTATATCATAAGGTGTCCTTGCCGATTATGTCATTTCTTGGTAAGGGAAATTTGGATATTTAAAAATGACGTATAGCAAACTGAGATCAAGGTTTAAAATTAAAAATGATGGTCATCCACCTGCAATTCATTGGGCAGAAATTAAACATCAGATATATGATTTAAGAACAATGATAATTGTTTGTGTGCCTGTCCCTCATCAAGTGATGGTTAGTCAGGGATACTGTATAGTATACAGGTGTTTCTATCATGACAGGGAAGGCTTAACAGCCCTTAGAATTTTACTGGGCAGATTTACTAAGCTCGAGTGAATAATTTGAATGGAAAAAAATTTGAATTTCAAAGGTTTTTTTTGGGTACTTCGACCATCGAATTGGTCAAATTCGATCGAATTCAATCGAATCGAATGATTAGAACGATTTGAAGTAAAAATTGTTTGACTATACGACCATTTGATAATTGAAGTACTGTCTCTTTAAAAAACACTTTGACTTCATTCTTCGCCACTTTAAACCTACTGAGGTGCAATGTTAGCCTATAGGGCCCTTCCCCAGCACTTTTCTACGTTTTTTGAGATCGAATAAAAATCCTTCGATCGATCGCTTAAAATCGCTCGAATTGTTAGGTTCGAAGGATTATATTGTTCGATTGAACGATTTTTATTCGATCTTTTTGCAGTAAAATCCTTTGAATTCAATATTTCAATTCGAAGGATTTTACTTTGAGGGTCGAATTCAACGGTTTTTTAACCCTAGAAATTCGACCCTTGATAAATCTGCCCACTACATGTTTAAATATTGTTTATTGGCTTAAGGGATTTGCAGTTAACATTCATTTTCCCTCTAAAGTACATTTTCCCTCTAAAGCAATGACAGCTATGTAAGCAATTCTTCTCCTCGAAGCCTCCTGTATAATGAATAAGTGATCTTTAATTGCTTCATTTAATTGCTTTAATTGCTTCTTCTTTCTATCAAAAATGTGGTCATGGGAGCAATTTAAACCCAAAAATGTTAACCAGAGCATTTCTGCTTGGGTAGGTGACAAGTTCAGTTTTGGGCACTTCTCTTCCGATTGTAACATAACAACAGGCAAAAGACCAATGTTCTATTGGGTTAGAGGAACTGTAACATCGAAAAAAGAAAACTATACCCCCAAAATGAATACTTAAGCAACAGATAGTTTATATCAAATTAAGTGGCATATTAAATAATCTTGCCAAACTTTAACATATATATATTTACATCTCTTTCCTTTGTTATGGTCTGTGTGCTGCCTCAGAGATCACCTGACCAGAAATACTACAACTAAGGGGCAGATTTATCAAATGTGGAGGTAAATTTTTGAATAAAAAAAAAGCTATTTTTTGTGTACTTCGACTAGGGAATAGTCCAAATACGATTCGAATTTGAAAAAAAAATTGAATATCGAAATCTATCATGTACTGTCTCTTTAAAAATTCGACTTCGACTATTTGCCATCTAAAACCTGCCGAATTGATGTTTAAGCCTATGGGGGACCTCCTAGAACCTATTTGGAGTCAATTGGTGGACAAAATCAAAGTCTTTTTTGGGAAAAACTTCTAATCGAATTGGATCGAATACGCTATTCCTTCAATTTGTACAATTCGAATCTGACCTATTCGTTCGAAAATGGGCCTATTCAACCAAAATAAACTTTGAATTAATTTCGGTTGGACTTTTTGAATTCTAATTTTGAAGTTTTTTCAATTCGAAATTCGACCCTTGATAAATATGCCCCTTACTGTAACAGGAAGAAGTGAGGAAGCAAAAGACAGAACTCTGTCTGCTAATTGGCTCATGTGACCTAACATGTATGGTTTACAGTGTTTGGTTTGTTTGTGTGCACAGTGAATCGTACGATCCCAGGGGGCGGCCCTTATTTTTCAAAATGGCAATTTTCTATTTAGGATTACCCAATGGCACATACTACTATAAAAGTATATTATTATGAAAATGGTTTATTTACATGAAGCAGGGTTTTAAATATAAGCTGTTTTATGCAATATATTTTAATAGAGACCTACATTGTTTGACGGGTATAATTTTTCCTTTAAAGTGTTTTTAAGCACTGGTAAAACTGGTGAAGCACTGAATGATAGTTATAGTTTATGTAAACAAGCTGCCGCGTAGCCATGGGAGCAGCCATTCAAGCACTGGACACACAGTAGATAACAAATACTTTATGTAGAATCCTATTGTATACTACAGAGCTCATCTGTTATCTGCTATGTAACCTTTTCTCCTTTTTCCACCTTGAATAGCTGCCCTCACAGCTACCCAGCAGTTTGTTTATATAAACCAAAATATAGTTTCTGAAGCAAACACGCCAGTTTTACCAGTGTAGGGGAACAGAACATTATATTTTCATTACTTTAAAACACTATAATTTTTTGGTGTTACCGTTCCTTTAAGCAGAGATAAACAGGTCTCAAATGTCATCCGTGGCTCTCCATACACCTATAGGATGAAAAGTTTTCTTATATAAAACAAGAGCGTTGTTGCTAAGACACGTAGGGGCAGATTTATCAAAGGTTGAGGTGAATTTTTGATTGAAAAAAATTTAAATTTAAAGCTATTTTTTTGTGTATTTCGACTAGGGAATAGTCCAAATTCAAATTTGAAAATAAATCTAAAATTCGAATATCGAAATTTATCATGTACTGTCTCTTTAAAAATTTGACGTCGACCATTCGCCATCTAAAACCTGCCGAATTGCTGTTTAAAAATCGAATATCAAAATCTATCATGTACTGTCTCTTTAAAAATTCGACTTCGACCATTTGCCATCTAAAACCTGCCGAATTGATGTTTTAACTTATGGGGGACCTCCTAGAACCTATTTGGAGTCAATTGGTAGACTTCGATTCGTGTGATTCGAATTTGGTTGAATACGGACCTATTTGATCGGAAAAAAAAATTCAACTTAATTTCGGTTGGTATTTTTGTCTTTGAATTTCAAAGTATTTTCAATTCGAAATTTGACCCTTGATAAATATGCCCCATCATATTGGCAGGTGCTAGACAAATAGGTAAAGGTTTTATGTGACATGGTTTCGCTTTATGATTATTTGCGGCGAATTTCTGTGTTTGGCCACCGATGAATAAATTCGCAAAACTGGTGTGAAAATTGTCCGGCGGCAAAAAATTTTGAACGTGCGTCGGAAAAGTCGACCGCATCAAAACCGTCGCGTGTTAAAGGGATACTGTCATGGGAAAATTTTTTTTCCAAAATGAATCAGTTAATAGTGCTGCCCCAGCAGAATTCTGCATGGAAATCCATTTCTCAAAAGAGCAAACAGATTTTTTTAAATTCAATTTTGAAATCTGACATGGGGCTAGACATTTTGTCAATTTCCCAGCTGCCCCAAGTCATGTGACTTGTGCTCTGATAAACTTCAATCACTCTTTACTGCTGTACTGCAAGTTGGAGTGATATCAACTCCCTCCCTTTTTCCCCCCAGCAGCCAAACAAAAGAACAATGGGAAGGTAACTAGATAGCAGCTCCCTAACACAAGATAACAGCTGCCTGGTAGATCTAAGAACAACACTCAATAGTAAAAACCCATGTCCCACTGAGACACATCAGTTACATTAAGAAGGAAAAACAGCAGCCTGCCAGAAAGCATTTCTCTCCTAAAGTGCAGGCACAAGTCACATGACCAGGGGCAGCTGGGAAATTGACAAAATGTCTAGCCCCATGTTAGATTTCAAAATTAAATATAAAAAAATCTGTTTGCTCTTTTGAGAAATAGATTTCAGTGCAGAATTCTGCTGGATCAGCACTATTAACTGATTTATTTTGAAAAAAAATTTTTTTCCCATGACAGTACACCTTTAACAATATTTAGATGCCCATTGACTTTAACGCTGGTGTCAAAATTGACACAGACTTCAAAATTGGAGTTTCATGATTTTTCTTTGTTTCACAAAATCGGCCAATTTTTGGGCGAAGCAAAATGGGACAAATTCACCCATCACTATTTATGATATAATTGGCCCTTTAAGCCTCAAAACTAAAAAAAATAAACCAAATATCAAGAATGACAGAATTCTGAATATTTCACATAGTGACATCCTGATCCATGGGGCATACAAATTCATAAGCCCACTGCGCTCCCTCGGCTCATAGCACAATGCCTCAGCCAAAAAAGTCATTTACTGTTAGTAAAATATTCAGCCAGTGTTTACATGTTATTCGGCTTTTGGGGGATTATTTTTTATTAAAGAATATATCTGTGGCATGTCTGTTTGATATCAGATCTCATTAGGAAGCAGAGATACGAGTATCTTGTACAAATGCAGGTCCGTGTGCCTCATCTTCCCGCTGGCACGATTGTAGGCCACATGGCACGACTTTTACAAAGAGATCAGGCATAACACAGCAGCACTGGGGTGTCTAATCCATTTATTTTGTGCAGCATATACATATATACACAACATTTGAAAACTGATTGGCGCTGACTCTTCAAGCGAACCTAAGGCTGACTGCAACTACATTTGTGTCTGTCCGGTTTATTCATACAGGATAATGACCCGCAGGACACAGCGAGGATGGAATATAAAGAAAACAAAGTTTGCACAAAGTAAGTTCTCTCTGACCTTTTCATGAAAGGCCAGCTAGTTTATTCTATTGGAAATATTCAATAAAAACATTAGAACTCAAGGGGCCAGCTATATAAATTAGCCTAAAAGGAAATTTACAACCAATTTATTACGTATTTATCTGTCTTTTATACGTTTTTACAAAGGTACACATATTAGTCAGTCCTGAAAGATTGTTTAGCACTTGGGGTGAAGTACTGCATTTGGTCTTGTTCTGTTAGTGGGTTGGTCATTACAGTCATCAAACTAAATCATAGGGAATACGCTAATAATATAGGGAATATGTTACTAGTGTAAAAGTTTTTTTTTTAATAGTTTAATGGTCAAATAGTAATAGAAAGTTTGCTTTGTCCTTTTTTTTTTGATTCATGATTAATATGTTTGGTTTTAGGAGTAAGAGGCAGTGAGTCAGCCATTCTGGCAGTGAGTAGGTAGTGATCGCAGCTTCTGAACATGAGGGACAGTTAGTTAGAAAAAGGGCACATGCAAGTCAACAAACATTCCATATTCTATTCTTCACTTTTAAAAACTAGATTGCTCCAAATAAAGTTCATTCACTGCTACCAATAGATGACTTCTTAAGAGCTCATAACAATATACTTATATATGGAAGTTGGGTTTTATTTTTTTGGAGAAACTAAAGTTCCCTAAACCTTCATTTTTCTTATGCAGTTGATAATCCTTATATGTGCTGACCAAGGATTTACAGACCTGCGCAACCATAAGTCTTGTACTCATAAAGCAATGGTTTAAAGTAGCTGTAGCCCATCACCATGTCATACTTTGTGTGACCAGATTTCTTTCTTGGCTATCCATAGAAGCACTTACTTAAGGTTATTGACATTTGCTTCCAAAGCGAGGAGGAAAACTTGACTACACGCTTCACTTCACAGTGGGTTTAGGAAAGGTCAGATAGGGCTGCCTATCAGTCTTCATCCAGGAATATGCTTTTGGCACAATTTAAAGTGATATATGATCCCTATGGAGGGATCGATGCTCTCAGTGATATGCCGGAAGGTTTTCTCCGCCAAAGGCCAAACGTCTCATATACTGAACTTTCTTCTCAAATAAATAAAAGCAACGGCAAGTGTTTTCATACTCTCTTTTCAGCTGAAAAGCTCAATTTAAAGGCACTGTTATCTTGAAGTAGGAATCTGAGAGGAGGCAGTGCGATTGCTCACGACAACAATTGTGTTTTGGTGAATGAGCTGAAAGCAGAACAAACAGGTTGTCTTCATGCTTTTATTCTTACAATTCTCTCAAAGCAAGAGCTGACACCTCTGACAAAAATATTGATTTTTCCTGCATGTCAATGATTTGTAATGGGGGTTTCTAAGGTTGTCAAAGGACTGAAACCCCCAACATCCCCTGTAAACAGGCATCTTTGGGGAGCCCCGAAAATTTACACTTGAGGGGTTATTTATCAAGGAAGTATTTCTAAGTTAAAAATCCAAGCAACTCCTATTGCCCGAATGGACCTTATTTATGAAGAAAAAAAGCCTGAAAAAATAGGGTCGGGCAAACTTCAGAGCTTTCCCCGAAAACTCTGAATCGTTTGTGGTTTCTGCACAAAAACTCCCAAATCTAGGGAAAAAAATCGTAGTTTTCTTGTCGCAGAAACCACAAACTCATTGGATATTGGTACTGACATCAGCGCCGACTGGGACCTTCCCCCTTGACTTATATAGGACCTCGAGAGCTTTTAGATGCTGGGGTTTTGGTTTTTAGACCATCAGACTTTAATAAATCTTGAAAAATTTGTATTTTTTTTCTCCGAAAACCACAAATTATTCGAGGTTCGGATATTCAGACCTTGATAAATAACTCCCTATGTGTAGCTGCTGCACTGGGGCACAGCCTCCTTATTACAAAGGTGGTATTTTTGAAAAGGCGACACACCAACGATGTAAACTTTAACTTACTTACTTATAACTTACATTTAAAGCAAGGTGGCAGCTAGTGCAAGCTTCTACATACCCCAAAAGACTTTAATATGTGTTTTCTTGCAAGTGAAACTTCTCAGGTATTCATATATTCCAAGTGGGAGGTATAGCTAATAGCTCATTATATAATAAAAAGTCTATTTGATGTTTGGTTACCATTTAGTGTACTTAAAGGACTAAAAAAGAAAATATCGTTCCCTGGAGAGAGTGTACAAAGATCGTATGTGACAACCGTAATTTATACATGTTTAAAACAGAACTATAAAAGGCAATTCTTCCTCCTTTATTGCTTCCACAGGCCCCCAAAATTTTTAGCAGTTGACTTGTTTTACCAATATTTATTAAAACTGTATATGAATTAGGGCCTTGTGGGGCCCCTATACCTCCTGGGCCCCCCTGCAGGCGCAGGGTCTGCTTCCTCTATAGTTACGCCCCTGCTATTGCCTGTTTGCTAGGGAAATTACTGTAGCAACCAGATATCTGCTGACACTCCTAACTGGAGAGGTGCTGAATAAAAACCTAAATAATTCAAATACCACAGAAAATAAAAATAAAAAAAATATCACACTCTATATCATATTGAAAGTTAATTTTAAGGTGCTTTAAGAGCAGTTCTTATTTTCTTTAACGCTGGGCCTAAATTATTACCTTGCTTTGGCAAGTTTTTTTTGCAACTAATCAAATCTTTGCTTCATTTTCAGAGTTTAAGTAGACTGATCAAAGCTAATTGCTAATAACTTTCTTGGATCCATGCTCTATGAGCCATAAGCCTCAAGGCATAAAGGTGACCTTAAAGGAGAAGGAAAGGTACTGAAGCAGTTTATTGTCAATAGATTAGCCACAATAGTGCAAGCTATAACACTATATTTATTCTGTGGAATGTTTTACCATACCTGAGTAAACAGCTCTAGAACCTCTCTGTTTGTTTAGGATAGCAGCTGACATATTCACTTGGTGTAACATTACTTCCTGCTTGAGTCTCTCCCTGCTCTGGGCTCAGATTACAGCAGGGAGGGGAGGAGGGAGGGGGAGAGGAGCAAACTGAGCATGCTCAAGCCCTAGCGGTTTAAGATGAAAACAGGAAGTCTGATACAGAAAACATAGGAGCAGTTGTAATCCGGTGGAATGAGCCCACATGCGGGGAATCTGCACACTGGTGTGTCCAAGGAAACCGTTCTGGCCACGGCAGACAAGCAATTCACAAGATTCAAAGACAGACTCCACCGGATAAGTTGACACGCGGAAACCAGCGTTTTAAAAGCATGAATACTTTATTAGGCATCGTTTAAAATCATTAGCGGGCAGGGGATGTGTGCTCGACCATTGTGTCACTTCATCAGAAGCATGAGTGCCCTCACTAAAATAGCACATATCATTAAAATCAAGGTGAAACACCTGAATAAAAAATCACGTATCGTGCACTCGCACAAAGTAAGGAAATATCATATATCCAATAATGAAAGCTCATGGTTAAACTGTTGTGCAGTCCACTTCAGTATGAATGTAAATCAAACATATTAATCAAAGAATATTGAAATAACAAAATAACAGTATATCAACATTATATCAGCATAAAAAAATAATTAATAGAAAAATGAAAAAAAAAATATACACATGTATACATATATATGCAGAAAATATGCAGAAAATATATATATGCAAAAATATATATATATATGTGTATAAATATATATACATGAAAGAATACATAAATATGAATGAAAAAATACATACATATGTATGAAAAAATATATATGAAAAAATATATGATGTGTATATATGGAAAAGTATACATATATATAGGGGAAACAAAGGAGAAAACCAAAACAGAACAAAAACAAACGACACAACAAAAACAAAAAAGCCCCAGGTCACAAATCTAACGGTCAATGAAGCAACTTAGCTCCCATTCCCTATTCAGCCCATTTGGAGCAACAGTACCCAGCCTATATATCCACATTGCTTCTTTTCTAAGAAGTAGTAAATCAATGTTGCCCTTACGCACCCCAAACATCACTCTATCAATAATCTGGGCATGTACACACAGGGCACTATTGTGACACTCAATTAGATGTTTGGCCACTGCAGAACTACAATCACGACGTGCTGCACAACCCAGATGTTCCGAAAGACGCTTCCTAAACGGTCTAGTTGTTTTACCAACGTATTGGAGACCACAATCACAGGTAATTAGATAAATAACATTACTGGTATCACAATTGGCATAAAGCTGGATGTTATATAATTTGAGATCTCGCCTGCCTTTAAAAGTTTTGGTTGGCCGCAACGGGTTCCACCACATCTGTAGCATCCTTTGGTTGTCTGATACAGAAGCCCATGAGTACACAATAGAAGGTAAGAAATTCAGTGTTACTTTTGCCCGAGGACTCAGGGAAGCATTACTTTGAGGTTTAACTGGTGTATTTATATAGACCTTTCTGATAAAGCTTACTTAATTTTAGCCTTTCCTTCTCCTTTAAGAGTTCATTGGAGAGGTGACAAGGTTTTAAAGAGTTAAGGGACTTTGAAGATAATGAAACCATTAGTATATAATATCACAATTACATATTTGATTCAAGAGGGTCAGTATTTTCCATTTACCGTAGGACCAGGCTTAATTGAAATATCAAAAGCTGAATATATATTTTCTGTTAGCTTTATTTCTGCAAAGTTTCTTTGAAGGTGTTACTGGACCAACCTGCAGCAACTGAAAGCAATGTCACGCTGCCGTGTTTCCACTAGACAAGTCCAGGAATTGCCATTTAAGTCAATAGAGGGGCAATTCTACACAATTTGCCTCCTGCTGGATTTAGAACTCAGTGGGAAATACCCTCTTGTGTTCACAATCCGATCACAATACGCCATACTCTCCATGGAGTAATTAGTGAGCACAGTGAGCAGTGGGCATGGCATTTAAAGGGGAACTACCACAACAATGAAAATTTAATATAAGCTTCAGCATACTGAAAGACATTTTCTAAATACAATCAATAAAAATTCTATACAGTTTCTGAAAATAAAGTTTATCTTCACTATTCCTCTCTCAGCATCTGTTTCTCCTCATTCTGTCTTCATTTAGTAATTGGGTATGAGATGAATGATCCAATATATCTTATAGGGGGGCACTGTGTCTAGAAGATGGATTAGAGCTCACACTATTAAAATCAGCAGAAATCCTGTCTCTCTACAAGCAGAATTTGTGCAAAAGGCAGTTATTTTGTTAGATTTTGTTTGTACTGAAATCAGTTATTTGAGTGAGCTCTAATACATCTGCTAGGAAAGGAAGCCCCCTATAATATATATTGGATTATTCAGCTAATACCCAACTGCTGCATGAAGACAGAATGAAAAGAAACAGATGCTGAATAAAAAAAAAAAGAGTACATTCAAGCAGAACGGGATTAGAATCGTGTTTGCCTTTAAATAAGATATACACCAGGGGAGGAAATTCTTGCGGCTCAATCCCACAAATAAGAAATTAGTTAATTTGATTTTCAAATATGGCACACCCAGCGCAAAGTTAGACCTGGGTGTCCAAACCCCAGATCTATCAAGTACAGGCAAAGCCATAACACGTCAAGAGCATGAAGTAAAAAATATGAAATGAAGATTATCGCAGTAAATCAACCACACTCACCGATGGCATCTGGTGGCTTGGGTGCAGCGCCCCGAACCCGTAGCTTGGGGAGTAATATCGACAAATAGCAGAAAACTAACACGTACTCCAGGAGCTTTATTCCAAAAGAGCTAAAACTCAGGTCCTAACACGTTTCGTATCCGAAGATACTTAATCATCGTACCTATGAGTAAGTATCTTTGGATACGAAACGCATTAGGACCTGTGTTTTAGCTCTTTTGGAATAAAGATTATTTTATCGGCACCGACTGGCTCCTGGAGTGCGTGTCCGTTTTCTGCTATTTTTAAATAAGCTGCTCAAGAACCTCCAAGCACATCTGTATAAGAAGCACTCATATTCCCTGTACCATGGATGGGAATTTTAAATGGCTAATCATCATGTTTTCATGGTCCCTAGTCTGACAATGGTGTTTGGTCAAGGGGAACAGGGCTGAAAATGGCAATATTGCAAAGAACTAGGATTAGCCTATGAAATCTGTGCCCCAGGCAAACCTGTGCTGTATCGTGTTCTGGCATACAAGCCATACCCATATACATATATGAGACCAAGAAAACATGGTGATTAGCCACTTCAAATTCCCACCCATGGAACAGGGAATGTCAGTGCTCTTATACAGATGGGCTTGGAGGTTCTTGAGTAGCATATTTAAAGGCAAACAAGACTCTAATTCAGTTCTGCTTGGAGAGGAGTGTTTACTCTTTTAAATTCCATGCCCAGTGCTCACTAATTAATCCATGGAGAGCATGATTATCCACTAGCACAATACCTTTCACGAAGACTCTCCCATTCAACTCGGCCACTCTTATGCCTCAGCATCATGTTTGAAGCACTCATCTATTATTGCTGAAGCATTAATTCCAAGGTGTAGACCTTGATGAAGATCAAATGCATATTCCTGCTTGCAGAGATTTTTGAATGGAAACAGTGCCAGATGAATGTTGGAGCCTACACAAAGTCACAATTAGATTGTTAGTACTGAGTAAAAACAAGCCATGTGGCAAGCTGTGCATCTGTCAGTAACCGACGGATTGTTGGCTGCTCTCCTAATGACTCCTCAGGCTGCATTTTTTTTCCACAGGCCAAACTGTGTTTATTTCCTATACCCCTCTTAGGTTATCACTGTATAGCCATATAGATTTTATTCTGATACAATATTTCTTCAACAAATTATGTATTTGTGCTCTAAGCCAGTATTTTCTCATTACCCTTAAAGGGATACTGTCATGGGAAAAAACATTTTTTTCAAAATTAATCAGTTAATAGTGCTGATCCAGCAGAATTCTGCACTGAAATCCATTTCTCAAAAGAGCAAACAGATTTTTTTATATTCAATTTTGAAATCTGACATGGGGCTAGACATGTTGTCAATTTCCCAGCTGCCCCAAGTCATGTGACTTGTGCTCTGATAAACTTCAATCACTCTTTACTGCTGTACTGCAAGTTGGAGTGATATCACCCCCCCACAGCAGCCAAACAAAAGAACAATGGGAAGGTAACCAGATAACAGCTCCCTAACACAAGAAAACTGCTGCCTGGTAGATCTAAGAACAGCACTCAATAGTAAAAACCCATGTCTCACTGAGACACATTCAGTTACATTGAGAACGAAAAACTGCAGCCTGCCAGAAAGCATTTCTCTCCTAAAGTGCAGGCACAAGTCACATGACCAGGGGCAGCTGGGAAATTGACAAAATGTCTAGCCCCATGTCAGATTTCAAAATTGAATATATAAAAATTTGTTTGCTCTTTTGAGAAATGGATTTCAGTGCAGAATTCTGCTGGAGTAGCACTATTACCTGATGCGTTTTGAAAACAACATGTTTTCTGATGACAGGATCCCTTTAAAATGCAGTACACCCCTGACATAATATTTATTTTGGGTTTGAAAGTCAATTCTATGATGTCAGTGAACCTCAGTGGATTCCAATGTCAGGAATTTGTGGTGTATCTAGATTGCCAGCTATTAATTTCACCCTAGAATAATAATACAAATATAGAAACTTTTATCCAAAATGTTTGGGAACTGGGGATTTCCAGATCTTTCCGTAATTTGGATCTTTATATCTTAAAGGGGAACTAAACGCTAAAATAGAATAATGCTAGAAATGCTGTATTTTGTATATTAAACATAAACATTAACTTACTTACTGCACCACAACCTGAATAAAACAAATGATTTATGTTTCAAATTTGGCCGCAGGGGGTCACCATCTTGTAACTTTGTTAAATATTTTTTGCAAGACCAAGACCATGCACATGCTCAGTGTGGTCTGGGTGTCAGTTGGGAGGCTAAGCTTAGGGATCATCATAAATTATCAAAACAGCACAAGTTAATTAATATCTGCCAGATGCCGATACAGCAAGACTGATTAATAAACAGAATTTGCAGACTGCACTTGGTTCTGTGTTGTCGTGTAATCTCATGTGGATTTTATAGTTTTTGTATTGTTTAAAACAAACATTCTCCAACTCTTCAAAACCAGTGGCTGCAACAAAATAATCCTTCAATGAGAATCCCAATTTATCTGTTTAAATCTGGTTCCATAATCTGTGTCCCTGCCACTGGAGTTGGAAACATTAAAGTGGATGTAAAGGCAAAAATAAAACCGAATATGAATCTCTACACAGTCGCCGACTGCTCTACAGGGTAACAAACAAAGCTGCTCGAGGTCAGGGAAGTAAGGTGGGGGCTCCCCCCTGCCATTTGAAAGTATGATGGTGTCCCTGCAGAGCAGCTAGGGACCGTCTGAAGTGTCCTATCCACAGCAGTCAGAGCAAGTTAATGAAGTGGGAATTTCACTGCATACAGTCAGTTTCTTATATAAAACAGTACACATTTTTAAATTAAAGTATATTGGAGATTTCTTTTTCATTAAAGAAAGTAAAAAGCGGATTTAATTTTTTTACCTTTAGATCCCCTTCAGTTTACTAGAAAATCATAGAAAATAATGATTTCATACTAGAAATCACTATATAAACCCAATAGGCTTATTTTGGTTCCAGTAAGGATTAATTATATCTCTGTTTGGATCAAGTACAAGATTTTTTTTTTTACAAAGAAAAATATTTTTTAACAAATTGGATTATTTGGATAAAATGGAATCTATGGGAGACAATCTTTCTGTAATTCAAAGCTTTCTGGATAATGGGTTTCTGGATTAAGGATCCCATACCTGTAATAACACACGTCCCAGGCATATCTGTAACTTTTTCTATTATATTAAGATTGTATTATAAAGAATGAGATCAAAAGTTGTTCCATACTGTAAGACATGGGGACAGATTTAGAGAACAGGCCCTTGAGATGACAAAGGGCCCTTGGGAAGAAGCTATGAAAGGGTTATACTGTAAAACTTATTGGATAAGGTGAGTAGGGTTGATAGGGATAAACTGTTTGAAGTGAAGGAAGTAAAACAATGTAAAGGTCTACCCTTTAGCACAAAGTAGTCCCTTCAGTCTGGCCATATAGAAAATATAATGCTAAAACTCTAAAATATATTCCAGTACAAGGGTCTTTGACTGTCCCCCACCATGGCATACAAACGGCGGATACATTTAAAGGACTCATTGAACCATGCCATAATTGGCACACCAAGGAAATGGGGCACATGGATATCAGAGACAAAAGGTAAGTCCAGATATAGGAGTTGTGAGAATTTTAATATTGTAGTAAAAGGTGGCAAATTCACTCATCCTAGAACAGGAAAAAACAACCATATATCAGATTTCAGTAATTCTAAAAACACAGTTTTTGTGTGTATAAGAAAATAATGTTATGTTAACTATAATATGTAGAGACAATGAGGCTCCTTAATATAGGTGTAGGGAAACACAGGAGTGACATAAGACTGGGGGGAAATTAGGCATTTTTTAAGCAAGTAGAGAAACATAGACGTGACATAAAACTGGGGGGGGATTAGGCATTTTTTAAGCAAGTAGAGAAACAAAGACGTGACATAAAACTGGGGGGGATATTAGGCATTTTTTAAGCAAGTGACATTACATTGTTTGTTGAGATTTATAAGGATTGAGAAAATAAGCACAACTAAGAGGTAGAAATGGAAATCTCTTAATTAAACAGCATAAACTGAAATTGATCTATGAAATGTATTCTAGTTCTCCTAATGGTATGAATAGAGAGACACTTGACATTCATTTTATAGAAAGAATAGAGGCATGAGTGTGGATACTTGTTTTTTGTCTTTGCAGTAGTTGATATTTTTCCCTCCAAGTGTTTTTTTTTGTTTTGCATCATGATAGTGTTATTTTATTAGCTATTAATATTATTATTATCAGTGCCACATTTATCAGAACATGCTTACATTGTGAGAAATGAATGATCCATGTGAATTTTACATTTAAGTATATTACAGGTATGGGACCAGTTATCCAGAATGCTCAGGACCTGGGGTTTTCTGGATAAAGTATATTTCTGTCATTTGGATCTTCATGCATTAAGTCTACTAGACAATCATGTAAACATGAAATAAACTCAATAGGCTGGTTTTGCTGTCACAAAGGATTAACTATATCTTAGTTTGGATCAAGTACAATGTACTGTTTTATTATAACAGAGAAAAAAGAAATAATTCCTAAAAATTTGGATTATTTGGATAAAATGGAGTCTATGGAATACAATCTATCCGTAATGTGGAGCTTTCTGGATAACTGGTTTCCAGATAATGGATGCTATCCCTCCCTGCAGGGGGGATTTTAGTAAATCAGTTTATCTGTATTCAGTGCATGTACATTAGACCTCCTTAGCACTTTTATCTAGGTTTCAGTTCACTTTGGGAGCGTGATGGTGGCTTTAAAGGAACAGTTCAGTGTAGAAACCAAAACTGGGTAAATAAATAGGTTATGCAAAATAATAAATGTTTCCAACATACAGTACTTAGTTGGCCAAAAATTGTATCTATAAAGGCTGGAGTGAGAGGACATCTAACATAACAGAACAAACCCCAACTCCCTGCTCTTCAGCTCTCTAACCCCGAGTTGGTCAGTGACTAAAAAGGAGGCCACATGGTTTGGGTTGCCACCTGGTTTTGATCCGGACAGCCCAGTTTTTTGAAGGACTGTCCGGGACAAAACTGCCTGCCCGGCTTTCTAAATTAGGAAAACCGGGCAGGATTTTCTATGATTGACGTGGCGATTGGCCACTGATGTCACAGACCTGCAACATGATCTTGACAAACTGGCAATCTGGGCAGCTAAGTGGCAAATGAGATTCAATGTTGATAAATGTAAAGTCTTGCACCTGGGATGTAAAAATATCCAAGCCACTTATACCCTTAATGGGACTGCACTAGGAAAATCCATTATGGAAAAGGACCTTGGAGTCCTTGTAGATGATAAACTTGGCTATAGCAAACAATGCCAGTCAGCAGCATCAAGGGCAAATAAGGTCTTGAGCTGTATTAAAAGGGGCATAGAGTCAAGGGAGGAGGGGGTCATTCTTCCACTGTATAGAGCACTTGTAAGGCCCCATCTAGAATATGCCGTACAGTTTTGGTCTCCATCACTCAAACAGGACATTATTGCATTAGAGAGGGTACAGAGAAGGACAACTAAGCTGGTAAAAGGTATCGAAAATCTTAGCTATGAGGAAAGACTGGGCAAATTGGGGATGTTCACGCTGGAGAAGAGGCGCTTAAGGGGTGATATTATAACTATGTATAAATATATAAGGGGATCATATAATAATCTCTCTAATGCTTTATTTACCAGTAGGTCTTTCCAGCTGAAACAAGGTCACCCGTTCCAATTAAAAGAAAAGAGGTTCCTCCTAAATATTCGGAAGGGGTTCTTTACAGTAAGAGCTGTGAAGATGTGGAATTCGCTCCCTGGATCAGTTGTACAGGCTGATACATTAGATAGCTTTAAGAAGGGGTTGGATGGCTTTTTAGCAAGTGAGGGAATACAGGGTTATGGGAGATAGCTCATAGTACAAGTTGATACAGGGACTAGTCCGATTGCCATTTTGTAGTCAGGAAGGAATTTTTGTAGTCAGGTGAAATTGGAGAGGCTTCAGAAGGGTTTTTTTTTTTGCCTTCCTCTGGATCAACTAGCAGTTAGGCAGATAAAAAAAAACTAAAAGGGTGAACTTGATGGACGTGTGTCTTTTTTCAACCTTACTTACTATGTTACTATGTTACTCCCATGAGGTCATGGCTCCACCCCCTGCCCAGAGTTCCACGGGACAGAAGGTGGCAACCCTAAACATGGGACATAATTGTTTGCAATAGTAAAAAATTGTTTGCAATTGATCCTTAGCATGCAGCTCAGATTCAATAGCACACAGATATGACCCATGTACCCCTCCCAAGTCACTGATTGGTTACTGCCTGGTAACCAATCAGTGGAAACCAAGAGAGCTACAAAGCAGGAAGTAGTTTTCTGGCTGTTATGTCAGCTGGTAATAGGCAAAACAGTAGGAGAGTCAGCTCTCAGAATGGCCAGGAAGATAAGTAAATAAAATGTTTACAAATGGAATGTTCCCTTTAATAAGGCATGATTATACATGCAAGGTTCTTTCAGGTCTGTTGTATTCCAGCAAACAAAATAATGTATTTTCTTCCTTGCTGACCAACACTTTCCTGTGGTTTCATTGTGTTAAAAGATGGCACCAGCAGATGCACATTGGAATGCAGAGAGCTCACACAGCTTGTGGGTTCATTTCAAAATATGGGGCAGTTCTTTAGACCTAGAATCACTCACGCTGTCACAATTACACATGAAACTTGCAGCACAATAAAAAGAGGATAACAAACAACACAGCTGATAGACAAAATAATTATGGCCTGCATGGACCCTGTATAGAATTTCTATACATTTCTTATTTTAATCATGACTGTTGGCGCTAGAAGAGAACATTGGACTGAGATCTGTTATTCACACCTCATGCCAAGGTTTTTTTTAATGTTCTGTTCAGGGCCCCTGATTTCGTAAGTTTCAGTATTTGATCTTAATACAAATATTTCTAGAAAGGTTTATGGATGAAGACCTAGGAACCTTTTACACCATCCCATTATGAATTAACAGCCATTATTTCAATCACCCTGAGAATGTATTTTTATATACTTTATTTCCATTCCTCTTCTCAGTAGGACAGAGATCAAGGAAATTCATTAGATAACATATTACAATGCTTCGCTTATCCAATAATGCACCTTTCAGCAGAGATTAATAGCTTGCTATATTGCAGCACTGATGCTTGGTCAAATTGGGGAGACAGAAAGAAATGATGGGAACCGTTTTCTCAGCTGATTAAATGAAGCTGAACTCAATGTATTGTTTAGATTAGTCTTAATATAACTATAATTGTTGTATAAATCCTACCATAAATTTATGTAACGTTTTCCATTCTACTATAGATTATTAACATTTTCTCTTTCTTTAAAGTGATGGCACGTGGGTTGTTTTGCTGCTGATAGGGCAATCAAGCTGTCTATCGGGACAAAAATGCATAAAAAAAGATTAGTGACAGTAAATGGGAAAAACGAATGCCTTTCAAGACTTTATGTGATTGAAATGTTTACCCGAGGCAATTCCCATTCACTTCATTGAATCCATATTTTCAGGCAATTTGCCATCCACAGGGAATGTCATTTCCTATGGCTAAGAATGTTTACTATGTGCCTTTAAATATTTTATCTAATTACTATACACACATACATATATTATATATAGATTTTTTTGAAAAATGATCCCCAAATCCACAAGTTGATTACTAAACCATATAGATGTCCCATTTCAGCTGCTGGTTCCTTATTTCAAATGTTTTCCTGCGATGTGGATTATTATGTGCTTTTGTTTGATGGATAACAATTTAATTTTGGTGAATTATTTTGCATTCTGTATCTGTTTTCTGCTCAGTTGCACAGCTGATACTGTCGAGATACAAATTTAATGTGAGGCAACCTGAACTTGCCTGGCCTGCCTGGAGAACTCTAATAGATTTACTATGTAGTCTGGATCTTAATATGAAACACTTCAAATATTGTTTTCAAGTGTGTGCTTCACTGCATGGTTCAGCTCTGTTTTTGCAAATAAAGGAGTTCAGTATTTTATCTTCTGGTGTGTGGAATGGCTATGGGGTCTGATGTTTTTGCATGAACTAGTAGGGACAGAACTTTATTTATACACTGCTACAAAAAGGAAATTTTCTTTTACAAGTGCTATATTGATGATTGCTTATTGATATGTGAAGGGACCACTGTAGTCTTAGCCTTTTACCCACAATTTCAATGTGCATTCATAAATTTGTGTCCATATACACTTGCAAGTAGTTAGGGGAGCACGAGTGTGCCCACCCATCTTGCTCTGCTGAATAATGCAAAAGATTACACTGACAATGAGGAAAACTGAAATTTCTTGTACACAGCTCATTTTTGGCATGCCGTATGTGATGCCATACCCAATTTTGGAAATGTTAGATGAAGCTTGTGCGCAATTCATTGAAACAGGTGCGCTCATATGCACACAAAGCTCTAGGTCTGCTACTCTCCCACAAATAAACTGCTAATATTCTTATGGTGTTTATGGTGCCATATCCATTATAGCTGGGGTCCTCAACCTTTTTTGCCCATGAGTCCCATTCAAATGTAAAAAAAGTTGAAGAGCAACATTTGCATGCTAAACGTTTCTGGGATAGCCAAATATGGGCTGTGATTTACTATTGGTACCCATATGCATATGTGAACTAGCAGACTACAGGAGGCTCTGTTTGGCAGTACACCTGGTTTTTATGCAACCAAAACTTGCCTCCAAGCAAGGAATTCATAAATAAGAGCCAGCTTTGGGGCCACTGGGAGCAACATCCAAGGGGTTAGTGAGCAACATGCTACTTGTGAGCCACTGTTTGGGGATTACTGGATTATAGTATGTTGCTATCATTAACCTCACTACAGGAGCCACCCCCATTCCCGCATGTGCTATACTTTCCACAAGGAGACATGCAGTGGGTTGATCTTTCATCTACTCTGCCAGCTATCTTGGCGAGGTTGTATAGTTATTATTAGTGAACTCGTTATTGGTGGCCTGCTTGGACATTGGTCCTTTATTTTGGGTGCACAGATTAGGCGCTGCTGTCCCCAGGAGTGTTGCAGTCCTACAGAAGTTTCCTCTTGAAATACATGTATATTTGGCTAATGTAATAAAAGCCACAATTAGCAACCAATCAGCAGGTACCATTTACAGGCCACCTAAATAGGCAGATTGTTTGCTAGGAATGATTTGACTAATGCAATCATTGATAATTTTATTTCCCACCACCCCCCTTGTTTTTTTTATTATCTTAAAATATGACAGGCTACTGGCAGTGATTCTTTTTGATAAATACATAATTACCTGTTGATCATTTGGAAGAGATTGAATGGACTATTGTTTGTCACATATTGCTTGTCAACGTCCTTTCAAGAGACAAATGTTTTGCTGCATTCAACCATTAATTGCGCTCTGGCTGTCTGAGTCCTACTTACCCAACCAGATAATCGAATGACAGACTGGAAGATAAACAGGTGACGGACAGAAACCAACGTCATGAAAAATGAGTACGATGGCAATAAAAATCTCACCCTAGCAACCAGACAGCATATTAAATGGTCAAAAATGCAGAACCGGAAGGCAATTACAAATATGAATAGTAAAAGAGATAAATGCTTATATATTATTTCCGCCTAGAAGATAACTATAATGTTACATTCCAGTGGGCAATGATTTTCCTAAGGAAAATGTTTTAGCAGAAATACTATTAGAAATTACTACTTTTTTATTGATACATTTTTATTGCATATCAAAATACTGCTCTGACATGGCCAAACAGATTGTTGCGTTGAGGTTATTACAGTAAAGGTCACAGTAATTTCCTTCCCAGCTTTCTGTAGTTCCTCTATATGGATTGTAAATACTCTTTGTATTTATACTTGGGAAAATTGACTGTTTTCAGAGTAATACATGTTCTTTTAAAATGATGGGTTTTTTTTTGTGAAATCACTTGGCAAATTATAACCTATAGAGAAAAGAATTGGTGAGCCCACTAATTCTTATTTCCACTATAAGCTGTTTTAACACCTTAGAGCTATCTGTAGCCAACTGATTGTCAGGTTCTTTGGTGGGCCCTAGAAGGACCAATCCAAAACTGTAAAGGCTCATTTCTTACAAGAGTGCAAACCTTTTAAACAATCCAGCAAAATAATGCTCAGTCTTGCCTCAAAACTCATCCATCTTATCAGGTAGGGCCAAGATCCAATGTCATTTTGGTTGATGTTGGTGAGTGGTTTGTATGAGATTCGGCTGGTCCAAATGGGAGAGAATAAAGGTGCAGCACACAAATGGGGCCTTGTACACAATGCTTGACAACTGGGGTTTTCCGGATGAGAAGTCTTTCTATAATATGGATCTACATATCTTAAGGCAACTAGAAATCATTTAAACATGAAATATACCCAATAGGATTGATTTACCACCAATATGTATTCATGCAACTTAGTTACCATCAATTACAATATATTGTTTTATTATTACAGAGAAAAAGGAAATCTTAAAGGAGAACTAAACCCCTTTTTCTGTGTCTTGTAAAGACAGCTACAAACCATTGCATGTGACTCATTCTGACCCTCAAATACCTTTGCAATTTCCTTTTTTTCACTCCTGCATGAGCTGCTTTATTTAGGCCTGCACTGCTGCGGACCCGTTCTCTCCCTCCTCTCTCTTAAGCTGGCCATAGATGTTGAGATTTTTAAAAGATCAGATCCTGATCAGAACAATCGTACGATCATACGAATTTACCATCAACTAAAAAGACCAATTTGCCAGGAAAACAAAGGGGAGCTGCCTGCTTGGCCCTGCTAACATAGATAGATTGTACTGGGACCGACAAAGATTTTTTGACCTGGCCGATCAATTTCCTGGCAGATGGCTGCCGAAAGATTGTAAGATGTATGATCGGTCGAATCCCACTAACTGCACGATAATTTCGAAGGATTGGTCGGGCTGCCCTAAAATCGGTCGTTCGGCAAGAAGAATCGTCACGTCTATGGGGACCTTTACTTGAAACGCCGATAGGAACATGCGCAATAGAGCTTGTCATGAAACTTGCGCATGCGCATTTCATCTCCAGAATTTGCAAGCATCCTGGTTAGCTTATATGCAAATGTCTCGAGCGATTGTGTCCCCATGTCTCACGATATCTTAACCAGCCAATAAGAGGAATGCAGACGTCTCAATTTTTCCTGTACTTAATAAAATAATGCAACAACTTCTTATGATGGTGTTACAGCAGCAAAATAGCCATGTGCACATAACCTACATTATTACAAGATGTAGCAGTTCAATACGGAAATTTCCACCTATTAAAACAATGCGTCTTGGTTGGGTAACCACGGCAATGTGCAATCACACTGAGACCCGAGGAAGAAATATTGTGCATGCGCAGACTTGATAATGAAGCGCAGGTGGAAGAACAAGAGGCAGAAGAGTGAAGCGATTGAATACGGAAGCGCAGAATCCAAAATGGCAGCCCCGAAGATGCAATTCAAACTTAAAAAACACAGAGCTATATTGGAGAATCAGTTAAAGTATGTGCTATTATGAGATAGTGTTTCAACAGGGCCCTTTAATGGCAATATACATCTGGTAATTGCTAGGAAAATTTGTGGAGGGTTGAATTCCCCTCTAAGCAAAATTAGAATAATTTGCTTAAAATAGAGTCTGTGGGAGATGGCCTTCCTGTAATTTAGAACTAATTTGGGTTTTCATATAAGGGACCCCATAACCTGTATTTAGTAGCAGGTGTAAAGTACAGTTCTCCCTTTTGTGACCTTGTACCTTATTCTGCAAAGTAGGCACAATGAACAAATTGGGTGCACAGCACCTTTCTGCAAGGTATTTTGAAGGGCCCATATTTGTTTAAAAAAATGCTTAGCAATAGAAAATGAGCCCTTTTCACTTTTTTGTATCCTTTGTGATTTTATGTTTCTATTTACTTTATTCAATCTAGCTATACTGTTGCGATGTCAGACTTTTTGTATTTAATGGGCCAATTTGGCATTTGATTATTTTTCCTACTGAGCCCTTGATCAGGTCGAGAACCATAAAATGACTTGGTTGGCCACAGCTGGGGGACGCTTTTATATATTTAAATAATTATGTTATTGGTTATTGTGCAAAAAAAGTAGCCCAGTAGCTGAATGAAATGGTGTTGCCCTGTATCGGTACAAGATAATCTTAGGGCCAAATTAAATTTTAAACAGAAAACTTAATATATTTAACTATCATGTTAATACAATTGCAAAAATTTACATTTTCCTTTCCATGTACTATTCCCACTATACCCAGAAAATATAAGCTTTTCAGTCTCATGCAAATTATGTCATTTTAGTAAATTTCATGCATTTTACAATGCTTGAGGAAAGTTTAATAAATGCAGGGCATAGAACAATATAACCTTCAGAGAAAAGTATACAATGTCTCAATACTCTGTCTTCTATTGCTTTTATTGCCTAGTCCATCCTCACCGGGTCTCACTCTTTGTGCTTTTCTTTTGGAATGTCACTCTGGGGCTGTGTTTACAGGCTGGAGTTTGTTCCAATAATACCGCCTTCTTTAGTATTAGAGGGAAATCTGGTATTTTAATAAATAGAGCCTTCACCTTGGGAGCCCCACTAGGAATAATTTTATATTAATCACAAACATTATATATTAAAGTAAAATTGAAATAGCAATGTTAATCAGCCTATCTGAAGGACCAATGCCTCCATTTAAAGGCATAGACAAATCTTTTGCAGTCTCATCCTAAAAACTGTGATCAAGCCACTTGTAAGGTGTTTATTAGGAAGGGAACTTACATTAGTGACATGAGATGCCTCAAAACTAAGATATAATTAATCCTCATTGGAAGCCAAACCAGCCTATTGGGTTTATTTAATGTTTAAATGATTTTCTAGTAGACTTAAGGTATGAAGATCCAAATTATAGATATATCTGTTATCTTTAAAACCCCAGGTCCCGAGCATTGTGGATAACAGGTTCCATACCTGTAGTAATATATTCCATATGCAGACAAGCTGGATTGGCAAAACAAGAACACTGACTGCAAATCTAAGTTCAGGGACAAGCATAGACAGCTATTAATAGGATAATTGCTAAAAGGAATTCCCAGTAACTTCTAGCAACACCACTGGTCCTGTAGGCTTTTATTTTTGTTCTGATGAAAAAAGTTCTCAATTTCATTTCTTTCTATTCTCATTTAAAAAAGAGACACTGAGGTTTTTTTCCTCCTACCTTTGTGAGCAATAATTTTCGTTTGGCCGAGAGAAAGAGGGAGATGTTAACAACAGCAAGGCCGGGAGCAAACATATACTTATCGGTCTGACATTCTCAGCACCTTTGAAAAAATAATCTACAAGCCAAAATCAAGCTAAGGATGGGCAGACACTTTTAGTTTAACTGACCACTATGTTTAGTAACATGTTGCCAGTTTAGTTCTTTGCTCTCAGCAGGCTGTTGTGCCATACCAAACTCAAGCTTCAAGGGAAAGTAATAATACATTTTCTTATGTTATTTGTCAGGTTATCACAGTGGGGTCACACAGTAGTGGTGGTGGTTCTTGAAGCTTTTGCCAGGGGTCTCTTGTACAAAACAAAACAACCACCTTATAAAGATGTAAAACTACAAGGCAAAGTAAACTCCTTTATAAAGCTTACTACTGATGGTAGAAAAAGTATTATACAGTAGGTATTTTTATACCCCTTTATCTTCTATTTTTGCATTCAGCTAGACACATTTTAGTTTAACATGCTGATTGGCTAATTATCATTTATCATTAAATCTTAAGAAAGAGCACTATGAGCTCTGAATGTGTGACGTTTGGTCTCCCAAACAGAGTAAACCCCAAGGTCCCGACTCACTGTTCTGCCTTTAACAACCTACTCGGGTGCCACCAGGTCTTAATGTGAGAAGACCAAGGAGAGAACTCTGGGCAAGCAAGTGAAGCGTACATGCAACTGGAACGGAGAATAGGAGCATAGTCAAGGGCAGGCCAAGTCAGTACCAAGCTGGGCCATGCAGTACACAATCGAGAGGCAGGAGCGTAGTCAAGGACACAGGCCGAGTCGTAATACAAAGAGAGCAGTTACAAATCCGGATCTGGGAGAATAGTCAAAATACAGAGAGAACAAAAAGCACTCCAAAATTTTGAAACAAATTGAACTCCCCTATCAGAAACTTAAATATGTTAGTCAAGAAAAGCTCGGCAAGAGATTTGTAGCAGTCCCTGAGGTAAAGATCTGGATGGTTTTGCATGTTGGCAAACTGGGCATGACTCAATATATTTACTGACCAGGTCTGGACTGAGAATTAAAATAGGCCCTAGCATTTCAGATACACAGAAGCCCAATCAGCCCACATAGAGGCCCAAACAGCCCCCACCAGCCCACTAAATACTGACTTTCTATGGGACCTTATAGCAGCCCCTCTGGCATTTGCCAGAACCCACAGATTGCCAGTCTGGGCCTGTTACTGACATCTGTCTCAGGGTTGACTACCAGAGAGTGCGAGATTACAGAGAAGGTCTTATTGTGGCCTGGATGACTGGCTACTTTAGAGTCATGAGGATCGAGCAAAACTGTTTCACGAAGATTCTCAGGAACAAACAATTTACCTCGAGGGACATTGGGAGGTGAATTAACTTTAGTCACGGAAGCATACAGATCAAGACTCACTGCTGCCACAATCACTTCACTAGGAACAATAGACACGGGTTCAAAAACCTCCCTGGGAGTGGAGACAAAACTTCTGGACAAGGCATCTGCATTCCTGTCCCCAGGCCTATAAGTAATGATGAAATTAAAGCGGGTAAAAAATAAAGCTTACTTTGCCTGCCGGGATTTACGCGTTTAGCAGATTCATTATATAGCAGGTTCTTATGATCTGTGAACACATGCTTAGCACCCTCTAAAAGATGTCTTCACTCTCCCAAAGCCCACTTAACGGCTAACAACTCCCTGTTACCGATATCATAATTAACCTCTGCACTGCAGAGGAGAATTTTTATAGAGAAAAAAGCACAAGGATGTCTTTTATCGGTAACAAGGTGTCGCTGTGATAAAACTGCTCCGACTCCAATTTCAGAAGCATCCATTTTGACCAGGAAGAGAAGAGAAGAATCAGGATGCTGGAGTACTGGAACTGAAATAAAATACTTATTTAGCATGTCAAAAGACTCTACAGACCACATACTGGGATGTGGTCTTTTTTTTGTCAAGGCAGTGAGACATTGTTTACAAACTCCTGGAATACAGATGGGGGATTACATAGACCAAAGAACATTACTAGAAGCTCACAATGCCCACCCGTTTGTTAAAAGCAGTCTTCCATTTGTCCCCCTCCCTTATTCTGATTTGATTATAAGCCCCCCTTAAATCCAGTTTGGAAAAAATGGGGGCACCATTGACTCAGAAAGTTCAAAAATAAAGGGAAGGGGATAACAATTCTTCACCGTGATTTTATTTAAGTCCCTGTAATCACTACAAGGCCTTAGACCTCCATCTTTTTTCTCAACAAAAAATAACCCAGGCCCTGCCGGGGATGTGGATGGCCTTATGAACCCCCTCTCCAAATTCTCCTTAATATATTCCTCCATAGCCAGAGACTCAGGAATAGAAAGAGGATAAGTTCTGCCTTTTGGAGGAGAGGCACCTCAATAAAAATCAATAGGACAATCATAAGGCCTGTGTGGTTGAAGGGTCTCCGCTGCCTTTTTAGACAAAACCTCAGAGAAGGAGACATAAAAAGGAGGCCCTTCTAAGGCAGTTGCAGCCAAAGTATGGGGAGACTTGAAACACGAGGGTCCACAGGAAGTACTCCAATGAACTATCTTACTAGTGAGCCAGTCAATTTGGGGGTTGTGTTTCTGCAACCAGGGAGGGCCTAAGATTACCGAAGTTTGCGGACACCCAATTACATGAAAGTAAATCTGTTAAAAATAGTTATCTAAAGACATAGACAGAAATCTAGACCAAACCATTGCCCAGGGAACTACCGTCAACTGCCACTAATCTAAGAGAAGGGACATGCGGCTTTATGGGTATCCCATGTCTACGTGTAAAGGTGATATCCAGGAAATTCCCCCAGCCCCAGAATCAATAATGGCGGAACACTGTACGTGACCCTTATACCAATTTAAGTAGATCGGGAGTAATATTTTGGAAGACAATAATTATTGGGGAGTAGAGGTGGCAGAACCCAAACTGGACTCGGCAGATCTGCTTAGGTTCTGCCTTTTCCCGGCCTCTTGGGGCAAGTGTTACTAAATTGTCCTTTATCCCTGCAATATAGGCATAGCCCATTAACCCACCTACGACCCTTCTCCTCAGGTGACAACCAAGTTGGATGCAAATTCATGGTTTCCTCAGAGGAGGTTCAGGGGTCAAAGTTGGAAGGACAGCAAAAGAGGCAGTTGTAGCTGCTACCTCTAGGCGTCTCTCCCTCTGCCTCCTATCAATCTGGATAGAAAGGTGCATAAGGGAGTAGAGGGAGGACTGTGCAGGCAAATTTACTAAACTATCTTTAATAACTGTGGCCAGACCCACTCTGAACTGACTCCTTAGAGGGGTATCATTCCCACCGTCCAATGGCGAAACTCAGTACAATAATCCTCGACCCACTACTTGCCCTGCCTGAGGATGCGTACAGTTGCATCTGCAGAAGCAGCACAGTCAGGATCATAGATGATAGCCATGGCCTTAAAGAAGGCATCTAAAGAAAGATGGGTTGGATCACCTGGGCAGAAAGCCCAACGTTGTGAGTCCCCTAGTAGCAAGGTTATGAAAAAATTAACCCTGGACTCCTCAGTAGGGAAGGAGTATGGTAGGAAGCTGAAATAGAGTTTACAGGCCTCCTGAATGGCAAATAATCTGATGCGATCACTTGTGAACTTTTCAGGAAAAGGGACCTTTTCCCACAGAAGAGGGTATCTTGCCTGGACCATCTGCTTGCCTGGACTGGTGCCGGCATAGTAGCTAAGGGCTGCTGCTGAACTTGATCCAGTCTGGCAGATAATCCCTGGAGACATTGGACTATCTGGTCCTGCTTTGCCTCCTGTTATCTGTAGGAGACTGGCCAGGATTGCCTCAGTCGTAGCAGGGGGCACTGTGAATGTGCCTTATCAAGTTTGTATACATTTATGTAGCAGGTGTGTAAAGTAATTGTTAATTAGATGTGCGTTTAATATGTGATTGCTAGTGATGGGCAAATTTTTCGTCTTTGGTCCGCTGAAAAAATTCCAGTGAAATTCGCGAAACAGTGAAAAATTTGTGAAAAGCAAATTCTGACACTGGCATCAAAATCTTATTTGACGCTGGTGACAATGCAGATGGCGGCGACAATTCTGACGCTAGAGACAGTTCTTCCGCACATTAAAGTCAATGGGCGTCTATTAATTGTCGCCGGCATCAGAATTGTCTCCGGTGTCAAAAAACATATAAATAAATTCGCCCATCACTAGTGATTGGTTTTAAAGTGGTTAGTTGGCAATTCTACACCACTGCTATTGCTCCCACTAAAGTGAATGCAAGACATATAACATAGGTTAGACTAAGAGAGAGACTTAAAGGAAAACTATACCCCCAAAATGAATACTTAAGCAACAGATAGTTTATATCAAATTGAATGACATATTAAAGAATCTTACCAAACTGGAATATATATTTACATAAATATTGCCCTTTTACATCTCTTGCCTTGAACCACCATTTCGTGACTCTATCTGTGCTGCCTCAGAGATCACCTGACCAGAAATACTACAACACTAACTGTAACAGGAAGAAGTGAGGAAGCAAAAGGCAGAACTCTGTCTGTTAATTGGCTCATGTGACCTTACATGTGGTTTGTATGTGTGCACAGTGAATCTTACGATCTCAGGGGGCGGCCCTTATTTTTTAAAATGGCAATTTTCTATTTATGATTACCCAATGGCACATACTACTAAAAAAGTATATTATTATGATAATGGTTCATTTACATGAAGCAGGGTTTTACACATGAGCTGTTTTACTCAGTATCTTTTAATAGAGACCTACATTGTTTGGGGGGTATAGTTTTCCTTTAATAATCTTAGTAAGCGGTGATGTGCTAAAATGGCATTCCTTACTGCAAACCCTACATTTGTAGAGCCCCTAAAGAGCAAGAGATACATTTATTCCTGCCAGGATGTGTTTTATGGGGTAGGTAACCACTAAATGGACAGGGTAGGAGATGCTACAACCATACCATACTTTCAGTGGATCCAATTTCTGCAGGACAGTGCCAAATCAAAGCCCCCAAAAGTGTCAGGGCTCAGCAGAAAGACCAGAACTATTCCCAGAAAGACCCGAGGCATTGTAAAAGAAGCCACAGGTGCCAGGTGTTTGGTTACTATAGTTAGAACAGTTTGGAGGTTTTAAGCCTTTGAGGAAGTTGTAGGACGAAACGCATCAGGCTGTGACGTCATCCGGGTGCACCCAGTATTGCATTCTATGATCAGAACGCCGGCAAACACTTCTGACTGATAAGAATAAATGGGGTGAAGACTGCGCTCAGTTCGAGGGTGATATGAAGAGATAGAGGAGAGAAGAGCTGCACCAATGTTCAACAAATGGATCCACATGCCAAATAGTTCGAAAAGGAAAATGAGAGGTGCGCTGGAAATACAATGCAGATTCCTATACGAAAAGGAGATAAAGCCTCTATGGTGTAATATCCTCTGTACACGGAGCCGGTATTTTACAATTAGGTCTACTTACATTTGTGAAGAGATTGTGTCACAAAAAGAAAACTAGTTGCGTCTAGTACCAGTCAGTCTTGCGCCTGTTGGGTGAGAGTGCGGGATAGTGTAGTACCGTCACTTTGGGTTAGGCGGTTAGCCGATAATGCGCTTACCTGATGTTAGTGTAAGGCTGGCGTATAGATCAGTGTCGGTGCGCTCGCTGTTAGGAACGGTTCTATTCAAGCCCGACTTTTCAGAGCTGGTTCAATAGTGCTTTCGACTGCGCTGGAAGGAATACGATCCTTTCTATCAAACAGTGGTCGGATGTTTCTGTGCTGGAAGGAATACGTTCCTTTCTTTCGGACAGCGGTCAGGTGTTTCTTGTAGTCCTTAATGTCGGCGTTTTCTTACACGTGGTCTACAATCGTGTTTGGGTACGTTTCGGCGATGTCCTCTATTTCTCTACAGGATAATTAAGCTCAATACTTAAAGCTCCAAATCTTTAAGTACTAATTCTCTGAACGTGTTGATGAAGTGGCTATTAGCAAATGTAGGGTTAAAGTCTGATTTCGGTTTAAGTGTTGTATGTGTATAATTAGAACCGGTCAAATCGATACTGGCAAAACGTTAGGCATCGAAAACGAGGAAAGAGGGGGGGAGGCAAAAAGTCAATAAATTTAGAAATGACCGACAGAAGACAGATGTGGATCCCCATATAGGAATCTATAATCTATCATATTACACCATAGACGCTTTATCTCCTTTTCCTATAGGAATCTGCATTGTATTTCCAGCGCACCAAATTTTGGCTTATTAAAAAGGTTTTTACACTATTTGAGCACATTTTTCAGAGCTACTGGTGGCTGGAAATTTAAGAGCAGAAATATATCATGGCTTGCAGATCATATTAAACGTCTGTAATTATTCAATCCCACAAAAGATCGGTTAAAGGGTATATAAACCCTGTAGGTGAACGTAAAAGAGCACTATCCCTTATAAGTGTGATTTCACATAAAGGTGCATTAGAAAGTTCAGAAAGAATTACACTATATCACTTTTTTGTTTGTGCTGTCTATCCCTAAGCTTCCGTTGAGCACTGGTTGATCTTTATAAACTGTTGTGGCTGTCTACATCCAAGGGAGAATGGAAATTGGGAACTGGCTGAGGGAGGGGACTACAGAATTCCTAGGTATCCATTACATTTCGAGTGGTTACTATAGTAGCAGGGCGGCAGTCATACTGACTTGTTAAATGATGTTACTGTAGGTGCAATATTGTGGAAACTGGTTTGGGAGTTAATAAATATGTCCTGTTACAAGTCACTCTTGTGCCAAGGATCACTGTGCCTTGGGTCCTATTCTAGAAAGCAGGTACAGCTGGCACTTAGTTTGAGTGTTGCCTAGCACAACCAGAACAAATATTTTATTGAATGGTGTTTTGACTAGCATAGTTTTACGATATCTGCCCTTAGCGTTCTGTCACGCGATCATAAATGACCCTGAATATGTGATATCATTCAGGAATACCTGTTCGTTATGGTATAGGACAGATTGTAATCACAGATGTCTTGTAAACTGTTATATACTGATGACAGATCCCAGTGTATAAAACAGTTAATACATGTGTCCAGCAAGCACAGCAGTCGCTGCTTCTCGGCAGCCAAGAAAAAGCTTGAGGATTTATTATCTACTCTAAGGTAGAGCCTTGTCAGGGCACCTCACGCAGTTAGCAGCCTCCCACATTTATGTCATCAGTGCACACAGTTCCAAAGAGATCCTTCTGGGTACAGCAGCACACTAATCTGTCTGTACTACACGGACACGCTTACACTCGCATATCTCTCTTCTGCTACACAGGAAAAAGTAAGTCCCAACTTCTTCAACAGCATTTTATTTTCTATGTCATTTTAGTTTCCAGTTTTGTAAATGTCTCTTTGAAATATCTCTAAGTTTGTATAATAAGTGAAAGAACCAGAGATACATAGATAGATGATAGATAGATGAATAGATAGATGATAGATATATAGATGATAGATATATAGATGATAGATATAAGATAGATAGATAGATAGATAGATAGATAGATAGATAGATAGATAGATAGATAGATAGATAGATAGATAGATAGATAGATAGATAGATAGATAGACGATGACAGACAGAAAGTTAGATAGATGATGGCAGATAATAGATAATAGATGACAGACAGATAGATAGATGGCAGATAGAAGATAGATAAATAAATGGTAGATAGATGACAGATAGATGATAGATAGATAGATAGATAGATAGATAGATAGATAGATAGATAGATAGAAAATACTTAGATGAATAGATAGATACATGACAGATAGATGATAGATAGATGAATAGATAGACAGATAGATAAATGACAGACAAACAGATAGATAAATTATAGATAGATTACAGATAGATTGATGAATAGATAGATGGTATGCAAATAGATAGCAAATTGAGACTATTTATCTATAATTTAATGTCAACTAAAAAAATGGCCAGGTAATACAGTAGTTTTAATGTCTATGCTAATACTGTAAACAAGAGTGCTAGTTTTTTTATGTTCTGCAATATAACTATGGGGTATGATTCTTTGAGTTTTAAAATCATTCAAACAAAATTGTTATCGATTAAGTCAAGAATCCTGACTTGTCCCTGTATTATTTGGAGCAACATGCAGGATCACCCTGTATCAAATAATGACTTTAATGCAATTAAGCACTATTAAGAGACTGAGGCTTATATATCTAATACATATTAATGATACAATTAATTGTGTTCCATTTCAGAGTTTATAATTGAAATTCATGAAATGCTCTACAGGGTAAATAAGAAACGGCTCTATGGTTTGTAACCTGTGGATTGAATCACTGGACTGGTTTGTTCTGTAACCTTAGTGGCTCTTCTTGAAAACCTAAAAGCAGTCACCCAAGAAATTGAGGATTGATTGGCATAATATATAAAAGTATACCTGTCAGAGGATGAAATGTACAGGAGGTACAAGGGGTCATCAAACCAAAACATTAATATATATATATATATATATATATATATATATATATATATAATTTATTTATGAATACAATACTGTCATTGGTTATTAGGAAGTGTCATTGCAAACTGAAAGCAGTATCTTATATTCTCTGCTTTGCTAGGTCTGCAAAGAATAATAGGGGTTAGTCACCTTCTGATTAAATTTTAGCGTGACATTTTTTATTGTTTGTGTGTTTTTTTTAGTTATTTAGCTTTTTGTTCAGTAGCTCTCTGGTTTGGAATTTCAGCAGCTATCTGGTTGCTAGGATTTTGTTTACCTTAGCAACCAGACAGCGGTTTGAATGAAAGACCAAAATCATACAATCATAATCAAATGAAAGACTAAAATGAACAATGATAATATAGCAAACAGAGCAATCGTTTTTTGCTGGAAAGATAAATAACTGAAAATGCTTTATATAAATAATTCAAAAACTATAAAAAAAAAAAATTAACGATGAAGACCAATGGGAATGTGACATTCTATAACAGACTAAAATTTTACTTAAAGTTGACCCACCCCTTTAAAAAAAGAAGAGTGTTGGTTCCAGGGTTGGAGGTTAGTGATTATAGTCCCTTGGGTCTAATTCTCCTTTAATTCAGAAAATTTTGGGAGAAAATCAGCACCAACACCTTACTAAACTTTTTTGCAGATATAACTTTGAAACTGGGTTATATACATGTTGAAAGGGTTTACATTACTTCTCTGCATTACTTCTCTGACTAAGAGAAGACTTAATCTGGTGTTCCTGCTTTTGCTACTATGCATGGACTTTTTTGATCTCCCATTATACCAGGCTCATGGACCATACCACATAGAATCTCTCGTGGGCTTTAGTGCACTAAAACTGAGCTACAGTATGTAAAACAAAAAGAAGTTTTGGCAGCAGAGTTTAGAACAATTCGTGTTGCCCAAATCTGAAACTACAAGCACAAGCTGAGAAGAACAATACAACAGCAAATAATGAAACCTTTTTTTCTTAATATAACATATAAAGGAAATGAAAATAGGCATTTTTATATTAAGAATTCATATTACATTGATGAAATGTACATTGCAGCCGGAAACCTGAGTCACAGATTCTACCATGATTAAAGAATTCTAATAGTCAGTGCCTCCATTATCTATCTTTCGGATTCATACACTTAAAGGAAAACTAAAACCAAAAAATGAATATGGCTAAAAATGCCATGTTTTATATACTGAACTTACTGCACCAGCCTAAAGTTTCAGCTTGTCAATAGCAGCAATGATCCAGGACTTCAAACTTGTCACAGGGGGTCACCATCTTGGAAAGTGTCTGCGACACTCACATGCTCAGTGGGCTCTGAGCAGCTGTTGAGAAGCTAAGCTTAGGGGTCGTTGCAAATTATCAAGCAGAAAAGGAGGTTGGCCTGTAATATACAGTAAGCTGATGCTACAGGACTGAGTATTAAATTCTGATGCTAGTTGCCCTGGTTTCTGTGCTGCCATGTAGTAATTATCTGTATTAATTACTTATCAGCCTTATACTGTGACATTTATATTCTATGTGTACTGTATATTTTGAGTCGGCCCCTAAGCTCAGTAAGTGACAGCAGCACAGAGCATGTGCAGTGAATCAGCAGAAAAGAAGATGGGGAGCTACTGGGGCATCTTTAGAGACACAGATCTTTACTGCTAAAGCGCTGTGGTTGCCTGGGGCTTTTATATAAGCCCACAACATTTCTAGCCTATTTCTTTAGTTTAACTTTCCTTGTCCTTTAAAGGATAGCGGGGGGAGGTCAGGGATGGCTGTACCCGGTGGCATGTTGCTTTGCCACTGGTTTCATGGAGTTCTGAGTAGGCATATGATCCCCATACATGCACAATATTAGGTCACTGGCCAGTCTAGCTTCCCCCTTGTGGTTACTTACAGAAGTTTAGATGGGCAGGTTTGACAAATAAACAGATCTTTGCATGATTGTGCGCTAGTCCCAATTAAACTGAATTGATTATGTATCCCCCAGGCTAATGATCGGATCATAAGAGAGGTGTATATAGACCCATCAAGACTAGAGATGGCGCGAACTGTTCGCCGGCGAACTTGTTCGCGCGAACATCGGGTGTTCGCGCTCGCCGGAAGTTCGCGAACGTCGCGCGACGTTCGCCATTTTGGGTTTGCCATTGTTGGCGCTTTTTTTTGCCCTCTCACCCCAGACCAGCAGGTACATGGCAGCCAATCAGGAAGCTCTCCCCTGGACCACTCCCCTTCCCTATAAAAACCGAAGCCCTGCAGCGTTTTTTTCACTCTGCCTGTGTGTGCTGAAGAGATAGTGTAGGGAGAGAGCTGCTGCCTGTTAGTGATTTCAGGGACAGTTGAAAGTTTGCTGGCTAGTAATCGTTTTGATACTGCTCTGTTATTGGAGGGACAGAAGTCTGCAGGGGTTTGAGGGACATTTAAGCTTAGGTAGCTTTGCTGGCTAGTAATCTACCTTCTACTGCAGTGCTCTGTATGTAGCTGCAGTGGGCAGCTGTCCTGCTTCTGATCTCATCTGCTGACTGCTGCAATAACAGTAGTCCTTGTAAGGACTGCTTTTATTTATTTTTTTGTTGTTTTACTACTACTACTACTACTACTACTACTACTACTACTATAAGAGCCCAGTGCTATTAGTCTAGCAGTGTTGGGGAGTGGGACTGGTGTGCTAATCTGCTGCTCCTAGTAGTTCAGCAGCACCAACTGTAATTTTTTTTTTTTAATATTCATTTTTTTTTTATTTTACTTTTTTTTATTTTACTACCGCTGTAGTAGTGTATAAGTTGACCTTTTAGGCATTATTTGCCCTGTAGGCATTTTTTGCCCAGTGTGTTATTCAACCAACAGCCATCTAGCTGTGTGACCTTGTTCACATTCTGTCTAAATATCCATAATATTACCGTCTCCAGAAAAAACACCGGAGTGACTTTTTTCAAGCAGCCATAATAAATTTTACGTAATCCGTATCCATCGCTGTAGTAGTGTATAAGTTGACCTTTTAGGCATTATTTGCCCTGTAGGCATTTTTTGCCCAGTGTGTTATTCAACCAACAGCCATCTAGCTGTGTGACCTTGTTCACATTCTGTCTAAATATCCATAATATTACCGTCTCCAGAAAAAACACCGGAGTGACTTTTTTCAAGCAGCCATAATAAATTTTACGTAATCCGTATCCATCGCTGTAGTAGTGTATAAGTTGACCTTTTAGGCATTATTTGCCCTGTAGGCATTTTTTGCCCAGTGTGTTATTCAACCAACAGCCATCTAGCTGTGTGACCTTGTTCACATTCTGTCTAAATATCCATAATATTACCGTCTCCAGAAAAAACACCGGAGTGACTTTTTTCAAGCAGCCATAATAAATTTTACGTAATCCGTATCCATCGCTGTAGTAGTGTATAAGTTGACCTTTTAGGCATTATTTGCCCTGTAGGCATTTTTTGCCCAGTGTGTTATTCAACCAACAGCCATCTAGCTGTGTGACCTTGTTCACATTCTGTCTAAATATCCATAATATTACCGTCTCCAGAAAAAACACCGGAGTGACTTTTTTCAAGCAGCCATAATAAATTTTACGTAATCCGTATCCATCGCTGTAGTAGTGTATACGTTGATCTTGTGGGCATTATTTGCACAGTGTTTTCTTCAAACCGCCATCTAGCTGTGTGAGCTTGTTCACATTTTGTCTAAATATTGATAATATTATCGTCTCTAGAAAAACCACTTGAGTTACTTTTTTTCAAGCAGCATTCTTATATTTTACGTAATCCGTATCCACCGCTGTGTATACGTTGACCTTGTAGGCATTATTTGCACAGTGTTTTCTTCAAACCGCCATCTAGCTGTGTGAGCTTGTTCACATTTTGTCTAAATATTGATAATATTATCGTCTCTAGAAAAACCACTTGAGTTACTTTTTTTCAAGCAGCATTCTTATATTTTACGTAATCCGTATCCACCGCTGTGTATACGTTGACCTTGTAGGCATTATTTGCACAGTGTTTTCTTCAAACCGCCATCTAGCTGTGTGTATTATCGTTTCCAGAAAAACCAACTGAGTTTTTGTTGTTGTTGTTTTTTTAAAAATAATGCCAGGCAAAGGCAGGCCGCCACGCAGAGGCCGTGCTAGGGGCCGTGCTGCTATGCAATCCTGTGGCCCTAGCAAATTGCCCAGTTTTAAAAAGCCAATGACCCTGAACTCCCAAAATGCTGAAGAGGTAGTTGACTGGCTTACACAGCACACCCCATCCTCTACCGTTTCTAACTTTACCACAACATCCTCCTCATCCTCCACTGCTATGGCCACCCCACGTAACACTTCCTCCACCACCGGTGCCCCTTCTTCACTGGAGTCAGAGGAGTTATTTTCCCATGAGTTTCTTGAACTGAGTAATGCGCAACCATTATTGCCAGAAGAAGATGAAGGAGATGAGGACGTTACACCAGATTTAATTCTGGCAGAGAACACGACAGAGATGGACATAAAGATGAGTGATGAGGAGGAGGTCCCCGCTGCTGCTTCCTTCTGTGATGTGTCAGAAGAAATTGATGCATCTGAGGAGAATGATGATGAGGAGATTGATGTTTTGTGGGTGCCTAGTAGAAGAGAGCAAGAGGAGGGTAGTTCAGATGGAGAGACGGAGAGTCAGAGAGGCAGTAGGAGAATATGACTTAGAAGAAGCAGGGAGGACAGCCCGCAGGGATCAGTAGGGCAACAACATGTATCGGCACCTGTGTTCAGCCAGCCAACGCACCCGCCATTGCCGCCAATGCCGCCAACTTCTACTGTTACCGCCAGATCGCACACTTCCAAAAAGTCAGCAGTGTGGGATTTTTTTAATGTGTGTGCCTCTGACAAAAGCATTGTAATTTGCAATGAGTGCAGTCAGAAACTGAGCCTTGGTAAGCCCAACAGCCACATAGGTACAACTTCTATGCGAAGGCACATGAGCGGCAAGCACAAAGCACTTTGGGAGCAACACCTCAAAGGCAACAGGCAAACTAAAAGCCACACTCCTTCTGGTCCAGCATCTTACTGCTCTACCTCTGCTCTCCTTGACCCATCTGAACCACCCTCCACTCCGCCTTCCACCTTGACCACCTGTTCCCATTCCCAGTCATCTGCCACCAGCCAAGTTTCTGTGAAGGCCATGTTTGAGCGTAAGAAGCCAATGTCTGACTGTCACCCCCTTGCCCGGCGTCTGACAGCTGGCTTGTCTGCACTCTTAGCCCGCCAGCTTTTACCATACCAGCTGGTGGACTCTGAGGCCTTCCGCAAATTTGTAGCAATTGGGACACCGCAGTGGAAGGTACCCAGCCGCAATTTTTTTTCTAAAAAGGGAATACCACACCTGTACCAACATGTGCAGAGCCAAGTTACCGCATCTCTGTCACTTAGTGTTGGGCCAAAGGTCCATATGACTACTGACGCATGGTCCTCCAAGCATGGTCAGGGCAGGTATGTCACCTACACTGCCCACTGGGTGAACTTGGTAATGGCTGGGAATGGGAAGCAGGGAATGGGTAGCTCAACAACAACAACAACAGTGGAGTTGGTGTCACCGCCACGGATTGCACGCGGTTCTGCCACCACCTCTACTCCTCCATCGCTCTCTACCTCGTCTTCTTCCTCTTCTTCTTCTTACTCTGCTGCTGGGTCCTCCTTCTCCTCCTCCACACCTGTGCACCCCCAGCTCCCCCTAGGCTATTCGACGTGCCAGGTACGCCGTTGTCACGCTGTCTTGGGGATGACGTGCCTGGAAAGCAAAAACCATACCGGATCTGTACTCCTGTCATCTCTGCAGTCACAGGCCGATCGGTGGCTGACCCCACACCAACTGCAGATCGGAAAAGTGGTGTGTGACAATGGAAGCAATCTGTTGGCAGCGTTGAGACTGGGAAATTTAACACATGTGCCCTGCATGGCACATGTGTTAAATTTAATAGTCCAACGTTTTGTCTCCAAGTACCCAGGATTCCAGGACGTTCTCACCCAGTCCAGAAAGGTGTCGGCCCATTTCAGACGTTCCTACACAGCCATGGCACGCCTTGCTGACATTCAGCAGCGCTACAACATGCCAGTCAGGCGTTTGATTTCTGACAGCCAGACTCGCTGGAATTCAACGCTCCTTATGTTGGAACGTCTGCTGCAACAACAAAGGGCCGTCAACGAGTACCTTTTTGAACTGGGTGGTAGGACTGGATCTGCAGAGCTGGGGATTTTTTTCCCCCGTTACTGGGTGCTTATGCGCGATGCCTGCAGGCTCATGCGACCTTTTGAAGAGGTGACAAATATGGTCAGTCGCACCGAAGGCACCATCAGCGACCTAATACCCTTCGCTTTCTTCCTGGAGCGTGCCGTGCGACGAGTGACAGATGAGGCTGTAGACCAGCGTGACGAGGAGCTGGAAGCGCACGATTTATGGTCGGAATCACCAGAACGAACCCAGGCACCTGCTGCAACGCAGGGAGAGGTGCCAGAAGTGGAGTCAGAGGAGGAAGGTGGCTTTGTGGAGGAGGAGGAGGAGGACCAACAGGAGCAGGCTTCCCAGGGGGCTAGTGGTGACCTTTTGGGGACCCCTGGTCTTGTACGTGGCTGGGGGGAGGAGACCGTGGATGATGCAGTCCTTGATAATGAGGAAGCGGAGATGGATAGCTCTGCATCCAACCTTGTGAGAATGGGGTCTTTCATGCTGTCATGCCTGTTGAAGGACCCCCGTATCAAGAGGCTTAAGGAGAAGGACCTGTACTGGGTCGCAACGCTACTAGACCCTCGGTACAAGCATAAAGTGGCAGAAATGTTACCAACATACCACAAGTCCGAAAAGATGCGGCATTTACAAACCAGCCTGCAAAACATGTTGTACAATGCTTTTAAGGGTGATGTCACTTCAGGAACTCATCAACATTCCAGGGGCAGAGGTGCCAGTAATCCTGCCACGAGCACACCTGCAAGGACAAAGCCCTTTGGCCGGTCTGTAACATCAGACATGCAAATGTTTTTCTGTCTAAGGCAGCGCCACAACCCTTCTGGATCCACCCTCAAAGAACGCCTCGACCGGCAGGTAGCGGACTACCTGGCATTAACTGCAGATATCGACACTCTGAGGAGCGATGAACCCCTGGACTACTGGGTGCGCAGGCTTGATCTGTGGCCAGAGCTGTCACAATTTGCCATGAACCTCTTGTCTTGCCCAGCCTCAAGTGTGCTCTCAGAAAGGACCTTCAGTGCAGCAGGAGGGATTGTAACTGAGAAGAGAACTCGCCTAGGTCACAAAAGTGTCGATTACCTGACCTTTATTAAAATGAATGAGGGGTGGATCTCGGAGGGTTACTGCACGCCGGAAGACTTGTTCTGACTTCTATGCAGCTGTCCTTCTCTTCAAGCCTCATGACTCCACACACAGCTGTCCTTTAGCGTCCTCCTCCCTCCGCCACCGTTACAAACTAGGGTGCAAACCCTACTGGTTTAATTTTTTCTGGCCTCTGTGCTTCAGTGGCTGCAACCAAAAAAACTGGGCAAACAATGTCTACAAGGTCAACGTATGGCGAAAAATGACTATTTTCAGCATTTATATGGCATATTTTTTCTGGCAACTGTGCTTCAGTGGCTGCGTCCAAAAAAATGCATATTTTCTGCATTTATATGGCATAATTTTTCTGGCCTCTGTGCTTCAGTGGCTGCAACCAAAAAAATGCATATTTTCTGCATTTATATGGCATAATTTTTCTGGCCTCTGTGCTTCAGTGGCTGCAACCAAAAAAATGCATATTTTCTGCATTTATATGGCATAATTTTTCTGGCCTCTGTGCTTCAGTGGCTGCAACCAAAAAAATGCATATTTTCTCCATTTATATGGCATAATTTTTCTAGCCTCTGTGCTTCAGTGGCTGCAACCAAAAAAATGCATATTTTCTCCATTTATATGGCATAATTTTTCTAGCCTCTGTGCTTCAGTGGCTGCAACCAAAAAAATGCATATTTTCTCCATTTATATGGCATAATTTTTCTGGCCTCTGTGCTTCAGTGGCTGCAACCAAAAAAATTTATATTTTCAGCATTTATATGGCATAATTTTTCTGTCAACTGTGCTTCAGTGGCTGCGACCAAAAAAATGCATATTTTCTGCATTTATATGGCATAATTTTTCTGGCCTCTGTGCTTCAGTGGCTGCAACCAAAAAAATTTATATTTTCAGCATTTATATGGCATAATTTTTCTGGCAACTGTGCTTCAGTGGCTGCGACCAAAAAAATGACTATTTTCAGCATTTATATGGCATATTTTTTCTGGCCTCTGTGCTTCAGTGGCTGCGGCCAAAAAAACTGGGCAAACAATGCCTACAAGGTCAACGACGTTGACCTTGTAGGCATTGTTTGCCCAGTTTTTTTGGCCGCAGCCAATGAAGCACAGAGGCCAGAAAAAATATGCCACATAAATGCTGAAAATAGTCATTTTTTGCCATACGTTGACTCAACGTATATGGCAAAAAATGACTATTTTCAGCATTTATATGGCATATTTTTTCTGGCAACTGTGCTTCAGTGGCTGCAACCAAAAAAACTGGGCAAACAATGTCTACAAGGTCAACGTATGGCGAAAAATTACTATTTTCAGCATTTATATGGCATATTTTTTCTGGCAACTGTGCTTCAGTGGCTGCGTCCAAAAAAACTGGGCAAACAATGTCTACAAGGTCAACGTATGGCGAAAAATGACTATTTTCAGCATTTATATGGCATATTTTTTCTGGCAACTGTGCTTCAGTGGCTGCGTCCAAAAAAAACTGGGCAAACAATGCCTACAAGGTCAATGTATGGCAGTTGTTTAAAGAGAACAGTAGATTACTAGCCAGCAAAGCTACCTAAGCTAAAATGTCCCTCAAATCCCTGCAGACTTCTGTCCCTCCAATACAGAGCAGTATCAAGCAGATTACTAGCCAGCAAACTTACTATCATCTGTCCCTGAAATCACTAACAGCTCTCCCCCTACACTATCTCTTCCAAGCACACACAGGCAGATTTTTCAGATAAATTTTTGCCCTTGATCCCCCTCTGGCATGCCACTGTCCAGGTCGTTGCACCCTTTAAACAACTTTAAAATCATTTTTCTGGCCAGAAATGTCTTTTTTAGATGTTAAAGTTCGCCTTCCCATTGAAGTCTATGGGGTTCGCGAACCGTTCGCGAACCGCTCGCATTTTTGCGCAAGTTCGCGAATATGTTCGCGAACTTTTTTTCCGACGTTCGCTACATCCCTAATCAAGACGGAACTATTTCAACAGGCAGATGAGATCCTCTCCCAACAGTACTTATATGGGAAATCCTTTGCCAAGTATCAGACAGACAGGCGAAAGTTTTGGCCTTAAAGGGATGGTTCGCAATTATGTTAACTTTTAGTATGTTGTAGAATGGCTAATTCTAAACAACTTTTCAATTGACCTTCATTTTTTCTTTTTGATAGTTTTTGAATTATATGCCTTCTTCCTCTGATTCTTTCCAGCTTTCAAATGGGGGTCACTGACCCCATCTAAAAACAAAAAAACAAATGCTCTGTAAGGCTAAAAATTTATTGTTATTGCTTCTTTTATTACTCTTACATCTTTCTGTTCAGGCCTCTCCTATTCATATTCCAGTCTCCTATTCAATTAAATGCAAGGTTGCTAATTTTGACCCCAGCAACCAGATTGCTGAAATTGCAAACTGGAGAGCTGTTGAATAAAAAGCTAAACAACTCAAAAACCAATAATAAAAAAATGAAAACCAAACGCAAATAGTCTCACTCTCTATATGATACAAACAGTTAATTCAAAAGGGAACAACCCCTTTAAGGTCCAATAAGTTGCCAATGTGGCCCGGACAAGCCAAGTCAGTAGTTAAAATCCATGTCAGTAGTTAAAATCAGGCCATTTATGACAAGCTCTTATGGCTGCAGTTCTGGATTTCCAATATTAGTTAACTTACTCTCCTATTGTCTTCTGTGATAAATTGCTTCGAAGAAGAGCAGACGATCTCACAGGGACTTTCCTGAGCAGATATTCTCTATTATCCGGCGTGTAGTTTCAGTAAAAATGACCATACCATACCTCTAAAACTAGTTTTAGAGGTTTTTAAAAGCACAACTAAACTTTAAAACTACAAATGTCATGAGATTTATTAAAAAATCGAAATAAAAAAAAGTACAAATACCTTGAAAACCTAAAAATTTTAGTTTTTTGGACAATTCCTAGCGGAAAAAACATGAAAACCTCTAAAAGTCTGAATTGATTTAAAGTGGCCCAATAGGATCAGCAAAGCTCCCACTGAACTCTACAGGACTTCAACAACTTTTGCCATGCAACGTTTTGTATTAGTGGTTTTTATACTTCTCACATTTTTAGAGCTTTTTTTAAAAAAATGGGAAAACCACAAATTTCTAGAGAAGAGAGTCATGTAAAAATTCAAAATTGTTAGTAAATGGACCCCTTAGACTATAGCCTATATATTAGGGATGCACCGAATCCAGGATTCGGTTCGGGATTCGGCCAGGATTCGGCCTTTTTCAGCAGGATTCGGATTCGGCCGAATCCTTCTGCCCGGCCGAACCGAATCCGAATCCTAATTTGCATATGCAAATTAGGGGCAGGGAGAGAAATTGCGTGACTTTTTGTCAGAAAACAAGGAAGTAAAAAATGTTTTCCCCTTCCCACCCCTAATTTGCATATGCAAATTAGGGTTCGGATTCGGTTCGGTATTCGGCCAAATCCTTCGTGAAGGATTCGGGGGTTCGGCCGAATCCAAAAAAGTGGATTCGGTGCATCCCTACTATATATATATATATATATATATATATATATATATATATATATATATATATATATATATATATAAAACAAGTCCAACGTGTGTATTGCACACTCACTTGGAAACAGTGATCTCAAAATGTGATGAGTCACTCCACTTCAAATATAGATTGTCCAACAAGATCGCACACCATTGTGTTAAAAGTTTAAAACATATTGTTTATTTTGTAAGCATAAAAACAGCCAATATAAGCTTAGTCAATTCACTAGGATGCATTGTATTACAAATGAGCCAGTCCAACAGGATCTAGCAAAAATGAGAAGTAAACTGTCAGATAGAGGTTACACGCAAGAAACTTTGGATATTAGCTTAACAAAAGCCAGAAAAAATTTGAAGAGAGCATCAAATAGAAATAAAACCTATAATATGCAGCGTTTGGTCTTTGTTGGGCAATATCATTCGCAAAGTGATAACTTTTGACACATAAAATGTAAGCATATGTAAACATTGGCATCTGCTTATCCCACAATTTCAGAATTTGAACAAAAACCTATGATGTCGTTCAGAAAGGGATGTAATATAGGTAAAAAAGTTACACAGGCAGAAATAGTACCTTCACCTAAACCAGGGATCCCCAAACTTTTGAACCCGTGAGCAACTTTCAGAAGTAAAAGGAGTTGGGGAGCAACCCTAGCATGAAAAATTTTACTGGGGTGCCAAATAAGGGCTGTGATTGGCCATTTAGTAGCCCCTATGTGGATTGTCAACCTTCATTGAGGCTCTGTTTGGCAGTACACCTGTTTTTTATGCAGCCAAAACTTGCCTCCAAGCCTGGAATTCAAAAATAAGCTCCTGCTTTGAGGCTATTGGGGAGCGACATCCAAGGGGTTGGAGAGCAACATGTTGCTCAAGAGCTACTGGTTGGGGATCATTGACTTAGACAATACACCTTTATGGGGCTCCTAAAGGAACGCATGTTTCGAAGCGGGAGGTGTGCACAATGCTGCTTTGTTTTAACTGGAGCAACCTTCACTAATCCAATAACAAATAGGGAATTTTAAATTTTAGATCATTACAGCTGTGACCCGAGTTATGTAGTGTATACATACAGTATGTTAATTTGCCCTTGTAACCTTGTATATGAGGGTGAAACCGTTCAAAAAGTGAAGGACAGATATTCACAACATAGATACACGGTTAATACTGGTAACAGTGTATTGCCAGTTTCCAAACATTGTATAGAGAAGGGATATATAGCAGAGGATCTGAGATCTAGGGGCCGATTCATCAAGGGTCGAATATCGAGGTTAATTAACCCTCGATATTCGACTGGGAATTAAAATCCTTCGACTTCGAATATCGAAGTCGAAGGATTTTAGCGCAAATAGTTAGATCGAACGATCGAAGGAATAATCCTTCGATCTACTTTCACAAAATTAGAAACTGGAGCACTCTAACCACCCGCCGTATCATTCAAATTGCACATTGGAACGCTCTTCTACTTAGCGGTCTACTATTACATTTAATCCAAGTTCGCTCACCGCTGTCTGAAATTGGCTCGGGTGCGTATGCCCCGGGCCCTCCGCTTCAGATAACCCAATGTAATAAAATTGTGGGTCACTCACCGCTCCTGTTTGGTGGTCCGGGTGCTGCGCCCCGAACCCTCAGCATAGGGGAGACATCAAGGTACAAATCAGCAGTTAGGCACGCACTCCACAGGACTCCAGGTAACGGTAAAAAGATTTTTACTTTATTGCACAAACAAATATCATCCTAACGCGTTTCGTATGTTGCCACACGTAATCATAGGAATTGATGACAATTACAATCACATGGTTTAAAAAGCATTGGAAGCCTACGTCACTTAGGACTAGGGATGTAGCGAACTGTTCGCCGGCGAACTAGTTCGCGCGAACTTCGACTGTTCGCGTCCGCCGAATGTTCGCGAACGTCGCGCGACGTTCGCCAATTGGTGTTCGCGTTCGATTCGAAGTAAAATTTCGTTCGACCATTCGACCATTCGACCGTTCGATCGCTAAAATCGAACGATTTCCATTCGTTCGAACGATTATAAGCATTCGATTGAATTAAAATCATTCGATCGAATAGCTTCGATCGTTCGATTCGAACGAAAATCGTTCGATCGTACGAATAAAATCCTTCGATCGTTCGATCGAACGATTTTATCGAGCGTTCGAAGTTCGCGAACTGTTCGCGAACTGTTCGCTTTTTTGCCGGTGTTCGCGAACGGCGTTCGCGAACATCAAATCGGCAGTTCGCTACATCACTACTTAGGACGTACTTCCTCCTTAAAAATTTCTTAACTCTTTCACAGCTGTTGATTGTGTTCTAAAGTTTTAGTTTTCGATTACAAAAAATTTCTTACAAGCTATTTTCTATTCAGTCTATATTTATTATATTTTTCTCAACTTCACCAACATTGTGTCATATAGTTTAATGTATCTCTTATATATTTTTCTCTTTAAGATTAAGTTGTTTCAATCAATTCATTTACTTTGTTTCAATTATTAGTTTTTCACTTTACTATCTTATGTAACTTTAAATTTATAAGATCCAGACCTATTTGGTGGTTTTGAAACTTTTTTATATAGGGCGGAGGGTTATTATTTTCGCGTTAATATTTCTTTTACATTTTCTTAAAACTAATGAAAATCATTCTCTATTTTTTCTTTTTTCTTTATTTATTCAGATTATATGTATATCACTGGTTTATGATTATTTATCTTTTTGCTGTATTGATCTATTCCTTCTGTTTCTTTTCTATTATATATATTTACGTATGACAGCTTACATCCCATCTTACATTTAACCCCTTGGGTTCTCGTGTGTCCAATAGAAAAATCCATTTAACTTCTAATTCCAAAAGTTTTTTTTGTTTGTTTCCCCCTCTACTTCGATTTCTCACTTTGTCTATTCCCTGAATTCGTAAGTAGGTAACATTTCCTTGATTACATTGGGAAAAATGTCTAGATACTGTGGTAGCACTACTTTCTGCCCCTATCTGACTTATATGTTCTCGCATTCTATTTTTTAGGGGGCGAGTGGTACATCCTACATACTGGATGCCACAGTGTGTACATGTTAACAGATACACCACATGGCTTGTATTACAGTTAATGTAACAATTAATGTTGTATTCTTTTTGTGATGTTGTACTTACAAATGTTTTTGACTTGTGCATCTGTACACATGTAATACATCTTGATGCTCCGCAGCAATACGTGCCCTTCACTTCTAGCCAATTCCTTCTATTTTCTTTTCTTTTAAATTCACTTGGAGATAGAATTTGTCCCAATGTTGGTGCTTTTCTACTTACAAAATTATACCCCTGTATTAGTACCTCTCTCAATTTATTATCATTATAAAGCATTGGTATATGTTTATTAATAATATGCTTTATCTGAGTAAATTGCCTACTATATGAGGTGATGAATAGTGGTTTTTCCATTCTTTGATGTTTATTGAAATTTTTCGTTTTTAACAGGTCCTCTCTGGTTTTTGAAATAAACATTGTATAGAGAAGGGATATATAGCAGAGGATCTGAGATCTAGGGGCCGATTCATCAAGGGTCGAATATCGAGGTTAATTAACCCTCGATATTCGACTGGGAATTAAAATCCTTCGACTTCGAATATCGAAGTCGAAGGATTTTAGCGCAAATAGTTAGATCGAACGATCGAAGGAATAATCCTTCGATCTAACTATTAAATCCTTTGAATCGAATGATTTGAAGGATTTTAATCCAGCGATCGAAGAATTATCCTTCGACAAAAAAAAATTAGCCAAGCCTATATATATATATATCCCACCTACAACCCATCTACAGCTACCATGACCACTGTAAAGCTTAACTACCCAGCAAACTTCCTGTTCCATCCCATTTACCGTCCTCTCTAATCCGCTTTCCCCTCTGTCCAAATAATGTATTGACATCATGTTAAACACAGGCATTGCCTAATTCAGGGATTTGGGTGAAAATCCTTAGACTAGGGGATAAATAGCTTCTGTCAGATCATCTGTGTTTTGTAGTTGCCTTATGAATCATTCCGATGCAATGCAGTGAGTGTTAAAATGACAAACAAGAAAAACAACCTGAAATGTTTGGTGATAAAATATGCTTTACAGCACACAGAGGGGATTATAGGCAAAATAATAATACCAACCCAGGGATTCATTCTAATAATAAAAAGGAAATAACTTTGGAGCTACAGCGGATCTTTATGACACTGAGCATCTGTGTATTTGCTTGTTATTTTATAGGGCAGCTATTTTATCAGTAACTGGAAAACATTTTTTAATCTACTTGCAAATTGTCAGCCCCACGGAGTATTTGTCAGGTACCAGGCTCATTGTATTGCAGAACAGCATGATTTGCTGAAAAAAATAGATTCAGCAAGTTAATCTCTCTGTTCTCTTATAGTGGTTTCTGTAAAGTTTACAGAATTTGTCAAGTATTTATTAAAACTTTTTCTATACATAGCTGGACTTTCTTAAAGATTTTATTTGATCACATTCAATACAAAATACATAAAGGAAACATACAAAGATAAATGAGAACTGTGTACTCTACAGATTGTAAATTGGGAAAGAGATGATAAAAAAATAATAGAAGGAGAAGTGGGGGCAGCGACCATTAGAACATGACTGACACCTAAGTAACCAGCAATTCAATGGGTACCATCCAAGCATGATACAATTATACCATTGTTCAGTGTAAAAATAAAAACTGGGTAAATAGATCTGGGTAAAAATAAAAAATGTTTCCAATATAGTTAGTTAATGTATAGCGACTGGATGTCTAACATAACAGCCAGAATTCTACTTTCTGTTTTGCAATTCTCTTGGTTTCCACTGATTGGTTACCAGGCAGTAACCAATCAGAGACTTGAGGGGTCGCCACATGGGTCATAACTGTTGCTTTTGAATCTGAGCTGCATGCTGAGAATCAATTGCAAACTCACTGAACAATTGTGTCCCATGTGGCTCACCTTAAAGTCGCTGACTAACTCATAGTTAGAGAGCTGCAAAGTAGTGTTCCATTAGACATCCTCTCACTCCATCCTTTATAGATTACATTTTTGGCTAACTAATTATATTAGAAACATTTTTTTTTATTTTGAACAGCCTATCTATTTACCCAGTTTTTATTTTTACACTGAACTGTTCCTTTAGGGTTAGTTCACACGAGGGTTCACACGAGGAGATTCGGGGAGATTTTGTCGCCTGTCGACTAATTGCCTCATCTTCTGAGCGATTATCTCCCAGAACTGCCTCAGCATTTTTTCCCATAGGCTACAATGAAAAGTAGCCTGCGCTAATGCACACGCGGCAATGCGTTTTCTATAGTCGCCCGAAGTTCCCTGTGCGAGGCGACAAAATCTCCCCGAATCTCCTTGTGTGAACTAACCCTTAATGGCTGCCTTCAGAGCATAGATTGGGTCATTATGTGGATAACAGAAAACACCATTATGGTCTACAGAGCTTATCTGCTATTTGCTGTGTAACTTGAGCCATTTCTCTTTTGAATGGCTGCCCCCATTGCTACACAGCAGCTTATTTATATAAATAATATTATTAACTATTATTTGTCTTCACTTTAGGATGGAACTACTTTCTGGCAGGCTGTTGTTTCTCCAACTTAATGTAACTGAATCAATCTCAGGGGGACTTGGGTTTTACTATTGAGTGTTGTTTTTAGATCTACCAGGGAGCTGTTATCTTGTGTTAGGAAGCTGTTATCTGATTACCTTCCCATTGTTCTGTTGTTAGGCTGCTGGGGGGAAAAGGGTAGGGGGGGAAGATATCAATCCAACTTGCAGTACAGCAGTAAAGAGTGACTGAAGTTTATCAGAACACAAGTCACATGACTGGGGGCAGCTGGGAAACTGACAATATGTCTAGCCCCATGTCAGATTTCAAAATTCAATATAAAAAAATCTGTTTGGTCTTTTGAAAAATGGATTTCAGTGCAGAATTTTGCTGGAGCAGCACTAGTAACTGGTGCATTTGGAAAAAAAACATGTTTTGCCATGACAGTATCCCTTTAACTTTAATATGAAAATAGATGCTGGTATAGGATCAATTTCAACGTTAAATACACCAAATAAATCCAATAGGATTGTGTTGCCTCCAATATGGATTCTTGCCGCTTAGTTACCATCAACCATCAGCAGGGTCGGACTGGCCTGCCGGGGTACCGGGAAAAAACCCGGTGGGCCCCATCCTTGGTGGGCCCCTAGGCCCTTGCTTTAGTTAATACTCTACTTGCGATAGCTTAATAAAATACCGTGCGCATGTGTTCCGGTGAACTTGAACACAAAAGCAGCGCAGCGTGGGCCTTACTAAAATCAGTAAATGAGATCTGTAAATGGCAATGGGCCCAACGCCTCCCTGCGTCAGTCACTTCTCTTCCGCCCCATATAGTTATTAGCTGTTGGTCGAGTCAAGGCTGCTATCCATTCCTGCTGGTGATTGACTGTGCCTGCACGTGACGTAAATTATACGTTACAGCCAGGGCCGATCCTATCAAATGTGGGGCCCAATTGGGACCATGTTGGCGGGGCCCCTAGACAAAGTGTTGCTGGCTACTGACACAGCAAGTATTTAGGAAAATAAGGGCATATAGGCACAAAATAGAAAGGAAAGGGGCAGTGCGGGGCCCCCAGAGGTGCGGGGCCCAATTGGGCCCAATTGGTCCAATTGGCCTAAGGCCGGCCCTGGTTACAGCCAGGCAGGAGGCAGGCAGGAAGCAGCCGTAAATCTGTCCCAGCACGCGCATAGTACATTCTTTTAGGGGGGGGCGGCTCCCGGGGCTCCCGGGGCTCCCGAATGACTCATTGTGGACTACTGGAACTGCCCGTGCAAAGTGCAATCTACACATTCAGCACAGTTCAGCATCAGCAGCATACCACCAGCACATCAGCTGTAGCAGAGGCAGTTGTCTTGCCAGTGGCACTTCCTGAACTCCCTGTCCCATCTGTGTTTGGAACATCATACCTACCCAACCTTGAGGACTTTACTGGCTACTGTGCTGATTCCAAAGCCTCCAATTAGGTGGTACAGGTACTGGTCTAAAGTAAACAAAAATGTAAAAAAATATTACACCTTTAAGTTAACTTTTATTATGTTATAGAATGGACAATGTCTTAGCAACATTTCAATTGGTCTTCATTTTTTATTTTGTATAGTAATGATTTGCCTTCTGACTCACACCAATGCCTGGTTGCTAAAGGAATTTAGACCCTAGCAACCAGCAGTGCTGACATTCCAAACTAAAGCTTTGAACAAAATGCTTAGTGATTAAAAAATTACAAATAATAAAAAAATGAAGATCAATTGCAAGTTGTCTTAGAATATCACTGTCTGGGTCATACTAAAAGTTCATTTTAATGTGATTCTGTCATGATTTTTATGGTTTATTATTATTATTATTATTATTATTAACATGTATTTATATAGCCCCAACATATTGCGTAGCACTGTAAAGTAAATGTGATTATACAACTACATCACATGAATTACATATATAGAATATATGGAGTAACAAACATCACAATCAATACAGGTACAAAAAGGTGAGGAAGGCCCTATGCATAGGCATACAGTCTAAAGGGAAGGGAGTAATACACAAGGTGTGGGAGTGGGCAAGATCGAAGTAAGTGGGTGAGAAATGTGGTACTGTATGTGGTGTTGCGTTTGGTAGTTAAGCAGAGTGAGGGGAGGCTTCTCGAAAGAAGTGCGTTTTCAGAGATTTTTTGAAAGCAGAAAGATTGGGAGAAAGTGGGACAGACCGTGGGAGAGCGTTCCAGAGGAGGGGTGCAGCCCTTGCAAAGTCTTGAATGCGAGAGTGTGAGGAGGTAATGAGAGAAGAGTTGAGTAGCAGGTCAGTAGAGGAGCGTAGTAAGCGAGTGGGTGAGTATATAGAGATGAGTTCAGAGATGTTTTTATTTCTAAATGACATGTAAATAATTCACTCTACAATATAAAATTTCATTCCTGAACCAACAAGTGCATTTAGTTATAATATTGGTGTGTAGGTGCATCTCGGGTCATTTTGCCTGGTCATGTGCTTTCACTATTTTGTACCCGTGGGGTGGGCCCTTCAGATGAGGTTTCCTGGTGGGCCCCATGCACCCCAGTCCGACACTGATCATCAGAGAAGGAAAGGAAATCATTTTTAAAAATAAAAATTATTTGCTTAAAACTGACTCTCTGGGAAATGTCCTTCCCATTATGAGGAGCTTCCTGGATAACAGGTTTTCAGACGCTGCAACTGTCCATAGTTGTTGATATTACTAGACTAAGGCGGAACCTTTCATACAACATTAATTACAGTCATGCCACGCTATCTGACAGTGAGACAGTAGCAGAGTGGCACACAGCGAATGTCTGCACAGAAAGATCTGTCAGATCAGTAACGCAACAGCTTCCACACATCTACTGGTGCAACTTATAGCCATCATTTACCATTCATTATTAGAAAGCAAGTCCCTTGCCGTCACAAAAGGCAACCGTTCATGGTTCTACACAAATTAGTCCTGCATTTTGGTTGCAACAAATCTCATGTCTTGTTTCTTAGGATCTGTGACCTCTCTAGCCTTTAATCAAAACCAGATGAGCCTATATTGATCAAATAATCTCAATCCCTATAATAACAACCAAACTGGCACTGTCAGTGATCCATCTACAGTATCTTTAACTAAAACATTCTGCTTCAGAGAGACCATGGATAACAAAGCTCATATAATGAAATTTGTTTGTGTCCATTAAAAAAAAAAGGAAAAATGCCCTTTAAAGTGGTTTGTGTGGCATCTGTGGTGTTCAATGTATCTATGTTATTACTGCTCATTGACAGCATGGATGTCTGTGCTTTTCCTTTCTGACCATCAATGAAAGGGAAATTTTTAACGAAGAGCAAGGACGGACTTGTCAATTCCAGAAGCTCTTGACAAAAGGGTATGATTCACAGACCTGAATGCAATAGAGAAGAATAGCACTTAACCTCATTTGCAGCCACAGATGGGCACAGAAAAAAAAAATGACAGTTTGCAGCGGTTAACTTAAAAACACATTATAAGAATACGGCAATTCAATAAGCAATCATTTTTTTAATGATACATTTTGAATACTGAAAGTTTATAATATAAATCTTTCATTTTGTTTTCTGTTGTGTGCTGAAAAGCAAAATAATATAATAAAAAGAACAAGTAATATTTTTTCTACTTTACTTTGGGTATAGTTTGTTAGGAATTAATGTGCTCCGTTTTCTGCATCAGGCTCCATTTGCAACTCCAAGGGGCAAATTTACTAAAGGGCGAAGTGGCTAACGCTAGCGAAAATTCACCAGCTTGACATCATTTTGCCACTTTGCTGATTTACTAATGGGTGCTGCTGTAAATTCGCTAGAGAAGTGGACCTACTCTAGCGCTACTTCACAACCTTACGCCAGGCGAAGTTGCGCTATGACGAAGGGATGTAACCACGCTAAAATACTAACTTGCGAATTTTCGTGAATGTTACCTCTTGTGCCATACTTTACTTCGCCACCTCAGACCAGGCGAAGTTCAATAGAGTAGATAGGGATGGTTCAAAAAAAGATGAAAAAACTTTGGCGTCTTTTAATTTTTATAGGGTGATAACGGCACCTAAACTATATAAACTATTTTTATAGGGTGATAACATATGGCACCTAAACTATACTGTGGGCAGATTTGTAGGGCATTAGAAAACATTTATTAAGGTTCCCTGGCCTTGTGCAGTGTAATGTGTTTGCTGCTGCATATACGCCCATTGTACTTTTCTGCACGCCGTATGCAAATTATTGATCGCCGCTGATTGTAACATCGCTAGCAAAACTTCGCAAACGATCGGTATCTTGTGCACAACTTCGGATCTTTGTGAATCTTCGCAGTCTTGGCAAATCTACGCCTGGCGAAGTGCGGTGAAGTCAACGCTGGCGCAATCTCGGAAGTAATTAAATTTGCCCCCAAGGTTTTTGGGCAAAATTTCTAGTTTTTAAAGGACATTTTTTTTCAAGATTTAGCTGCTAATTTTCTGAATCCAAAAATCCCAAACTTGCCGAGGTCATGTGAAAGTCAATGGCAGATGTCCCTTTTACAATTTGAAGATATTGTGATCTGCGCTGGGTTTAGTCCGGTAATCCGAAAAAAATCTGGGTTTTCGGGCAGCGTCAAACCCGAAGATTTTTTCGCTTACTTTTATCCTGACCTGACCTTTTCAAGTTATTTTCTTGTTACATAAGGTAAAATCAAGGATGCGAGTTTGATCGAACTTGGTTTGAAAAAAAATTTGATATAAATTTGAGTTTTTATTAGTAAATAACCCCCCAAATGTACCCTATCCACCTGAGAGTATCATGCCACCTAATTTTCCCAGCATGCTGAGCACTAGCAATAGCACTGATGCACCAGGGAGAACACAAGGGTGGCACAATGGTTCATTTCACACAAGGGTGGCACGATGGTTCATTTCACACAAATGAACCATGATGGTCAACAAGCCTTGTATGCAACTAGCCTACATATTTGATGCAGACTGAGAATGAAGCAGGTACTGGGGATCAGGCAGGATTTTTGCTAAAGGCTTGCCCTAAAGTCCATCCACATTTTTTTCAGGGAGGTTCCCCCATTGTGTTGCTAATTGATGTATGAAACATTAAAGGGGTTGTTCACCTTCAAATTAACTTCAATATGATCTAATTTTCTGAGACAATTTTGATTTGTTTTCATTTGTTATTATTCCTGGTTTCTGAGTTATTACATTTTTTATGCAGCAGCAAATTGCCCTAGTAACCAGCCATTGATTTGTATAAGAGACTGGAATATGAATAAGAGGCCTGAATAGAAAGATGAGTAATAAAAAGTAGCAATAACAATAAATGTGGTTACAGAGCATTTGTTTTTTTAGATGGAGTCACTGACCCACATTTGAAAGCTGTCAAAGAAGTCAGAAAGAAAAAGGCAAATAATTTAAGCACTAGAAAAAATAGAAAATAACGGCCAATTGAAAAGTTGTTTGGAATTAGCCATTCTATAATATACTAAAAATACAGAAAACCATCCCCTATATATCTGCTTTGCAGTTTATTTCATAAAATACCAGAGTCATGTAGAATGATTGCAGTGATCACTTTATACATTATGTAAATGTATTATAACTCTTTGAATAATCCAATGAGCACCATTGTAGTAGGAGTGGGTGCCTGCCGTCCATGACATTGAATTCATAATTGAATTCTTCTTATTATTAATTTGTATTCTCTGGTGACTCTTTTCCTTTCAGCTCAGTGATTCTATTGTAATCCTGACTCACTGATTGACTGTGTTTAAATAAAATTCCTTGTCATTCAGTTATCGTCTTTGCATGTTAATGCCCTTGTAAAGCTGAACAATAGCCCTCTGATTGTGCCCTTGAACTCTCTCTCTCTACTGCCACTTCTGTATGGATAAGAATTTCCTTCTTATGCTTCTCCTTTTCTACTGTAATATCTCTTAAAATATATTAGTGATAAAAGCTAAAACTGTGTAATGGTACTGTAATGGTATGGTATTAAAAGCTCTTTAAAGGGGTAACTTTTATTATGATGTAGAGAGTCATATTCTGAGACAATTTGGAATTGTTTTTCATTTGTTATTATTTCTGTATATTTTGAGTTATTTAGCTTTTTATTCTGCAGCTCACTAGTTTGCAATTTCAGCTATCAGGTTGCTAGAGTCCAAATAACCCTAGCAACCACTGATTTGAAAAAGAGACTGGAATATGAATAGAAGAGGACCTGAATAGAAAGATGAGTAATAAAAAGTAACAACATTAAATTTGCTTACAGAGCATTTGTTTTTAAGATGGGTCAGTAATCTATGTTAGTAAGCTAGAAAGAGTTGGAAGAAGGCAAATTATTAAAAAAATATATAAAACATAAATAATGAAGACCAATGGAAAAGTCACTTAGAATTGGCCATTTTATAACATACTAAAAGTTAACTTAAAAGTGAACCACCCCTTTAAGGTATTATGCACAGCGGACATTTCCTGGTGTATTTCAGCTGGGGTAGCCAAAAATTGTCCCTGCCAATTCACATTTCTGTAATGCAAAGTGCCTAAAAGCACCAGTACTGCAAAAAAGATACCAGCAGCACAATGAATTAAATATTAATAGTGCACAAAAAAAAGGAATTTTTTATCATACAAAAAGGCAACGTTTCGAGCCTACCAGGCCCTTTATCAAGCCCTGTGTTACACCTTATCAAACCCTTTTAAAGTTAGAGAAAGGGGTGTACATGCTCCACCCTCTCCTTGTGACATCACAGGAATGTTATATACATTTAGATATAATTATATCAATCCAATAGAGTGTAGAATCCCTAATCAAGTGATAAAAATAGTCCAAGGAAAAATAAGTCCATCAAATTGTCCAACAAAAAATAAAGTCCTTTTTTATCATAAAAAAGGTAAGTAAGTTAAAAAAATCGATGTTGTGAAAAAATAGATACCATGAAAAAATATTAGGTTATATCGTTTCAAAAAACATGTCAATATGATCCAGCATACCTGAGACACCAGTAAGAATCACTCAGCACTTTTCTGAGACACCTTATGATTTGCAAGATGAGTTGTCAGCACTCAGGGTGTTCTATGCAGATCTTTAATAACCTAGAAAATAAAGCACCAGTACTGGCCTGAAAACACATCCATGTGCACAGCTTGGAGGAAAAAAACTCCTTAAATTTGAATGAATTCGAAATTCGACCTGCCGAAATGTATTAATAAAATTGGTTTATGAAAACTCGGACAAATTTAAACTCGAATTGAAGCAAATTCAATAAAATTTGATTTGATTTTTTTTTTCTGGAAAAATGTGAATGTCAAGAAGGCTGCAAACATCTCCAAATTGATCCCTGGACCTCTCCCATTGACTTAAACAGTAATTCTCCAGGTTTTAGGTGGTGAATAGTCAAGTTCGAAGGGCCAGAGTATGATAAATCTAGAAAATCTCATTTGAATTTTTTAAAAAAACTCAAATTAATTTTGTATAATTTACTGGTTGAATTTAACAGTTTTGACCATAAAATAACTTTGAAAATTCGAATTTTCAATTCGACCCTTAATAAATTTGCCCCTACGTGTTCAGCCCACAAAATTGTACCAAAACAATATTATTGATATCCACTTAATCGTAATAAAAACTACATTTTTTAAATCACAACTGAATCAAGCTAGATGCATGCCCTAATGAAAAGAATATCAATACTTCCCTTTTTAGACCAAGGTAAAGAGGTTTAAATGAGTGTGTTAATTATTACAACACTCGTGCTCTAGTATTACTATTATCAGGAAAGGTAATCATGGGCTGCTTGAAACATGGCTGTCAGATTCTGATGTAAAATTAATAATGGAACATGAAAGGGGCAGGAACTAATCCAGGGATGGTGATCTGTCTCCACAAAAGAAAATAAAAATGGGAATAGGCAAATTTATAACCCTAAATGGCCAGGATGGTGGTTGAATATATGATCTGTCAGGTGTCACAGAATAAGTATCACAGTCAGGCTTCAACAGCTCTCACACTAGAATATGCAATGATCATATAATGTCCAGGTCCCTGCCTGTTAGGAACCTAATTGCCCAAGCCAATCAGGTTGCTATAGAAGTGGCTGTCAAAACTGACAGTTTTTAATTTCCAACTGTCCCTCCTTGTATCACATGGACCCTGCAGGGAAAATTGTGTGTTGGGTCCCTAAATACTAGGCTTTGGAGACAGGAGTGGCATGGGGGGGGGGCAGGCTTTGTTGATATACTGTATATTTTAAATTGATTGATTTTCTATGCTCTGTGTCATCTAAGATTTCTTACATCTACTCTTATTGCTAAATCAGTTGCAGGCATCTCAAGGCAGCAATACAGAAAATGAGAAATGTCAGATAAAGGGTCATTGAGCCTGCCATGTGTCTTGAAAGGCGCTAGTTCTGGTCCTGAGTGTATATCTAGAACTGCTGTCGTAAAGGGGGGGAAAAATAGCCATAGCACTCCTAACCATTCAGATATAGAGAGGAAAAGAAAATTAGACCAAAATTCTCGATATATTACAAATCACAAACATTGTAATATAATCCGAGCTTTTAGGCAACGCCTGGCCTAGAGCAGTCATTCCCAAAACAAGGGCTGCCCCACTCCCAGTGAGGCTTGGAACAGGCTGGGAAGGGCTTAGTCCAAAGGCCGCTAAGGGTGAGATTGGGAGAAAATGCCTATTTGCTCTTCTAGATAGACCGCAATGCCTGCTGAAAGGTACATTAGGGTGAGATTTGGGGTAGGATTCTTGGGGCTGTGATGGTATGGCTCACACAAAATTTTTCTTTATATCTGTTAAGTTGTTATGAGCTAATGCAGGCCCCAATCAAAGGGGGTCTTGAATTAGAACAGTCAAAAAAACACAGTCAGGCAGGCTCCCACCATCCTCTCTGTATACCTCGGGCCTCTGTATAGCCAATATATAACCAACCCATTACCTCATTTGTCGGAATTGTACTTTTCTGCAAAATTTATAAACATGGGGTTGGTCAGGCACTTAGTCTGCAGCTGGAGGATTATTGGCGTTGCGCTTTATACTTATGGCTTTTTAAATAATAAGACTTTAAATCAATAAAAGAGACACTTGAACAGTGAACGGGGAAGCAGTGAATTGAGCAGGACTGTTAACAGGAGCTGGAATTAAACATTTGAACTCTAACTGAGATTCAAGGTTCAGTCAACCAAGAGAATAGAAAGGCTGAATGTAGCGGATATAGAACTGTGCAAGAGTTTGGTACAATAGCATTTTACACATGTAAGTCTGCAAATGTTTATATTATAAGGGCCAGTACAGGTGTGGAATGGGTTATCAGGAAAACCCGTTATCCAGAAAGCTCCAAATTACGGAAAGGCCGTCTCCCATAGACTCTATTTTTTTTCAACTGCAATCAGTCTTAAAAATTTTAGGTGATTTCATTTCTAATCAACTTATCTACATGCAGAGGAATAACACGGGATATCTGGCTGAATGTGATTCAGATGATTTAATTATGATTATTTTTCCTGTGAGGTTAAAACAGTAAATATAGTATTTCTTTCAGAGGAGGAAGGATTCTTAAAAAAGAATATAACAGAATGTAGGAAAAGATGAGCATCTGGGTTCTGATATTCACGGTACATTCTATATCAAGTCAGTGAGGTTATTCATGGAGCCATAGTGTGATCTGTGGGAATAATATCTAGAATATTTGTAAGGAAAATGTATTAGTGCACATTCTTATCATCTTCTACAACGTATTACAAAACAACGCATATCTGAATATGTGTCATTAGTGCCCATGATACACCTGATAAATTGTATACCTGTCTCTTTGCAAAGGAAAAAGGTTGTGATATTTATATTTTATGTTTATCCAGCAGTGACACTTCGGCAATGACAAGGGTGTTTTGGTGAATATTCATTCTGGTTACCAAGGGGAGTTGGATAGTATTACTCATGAATAAATGTAAATGTTCTGGGGGTAGGTCACCTTTAAATCAAAATTTAGTATATTCTGAGACAGTTTGCAACTAGTCCATTTATTTTTTATGGTTTTCCAGTTATTTAGTATTTGTTCAACAGCTCTCCAGTTTGGTATTTCAGCAGCTATCTGATTGCTAGGATCTTATTTTCGATAGCAACAGGTAGTGGTTTGAAAAAGAGACAGGAATAAGTATAGGACAGGGACTGAATAGGACAATAAGTAACAATAACTATAAAAGTGTAGCTTCTAACAACTAAAAAGAATAAATAATGAAGACCAATTTTAAAGTTGCTATGAAAAGGACATTTTATAACATGCTAAGTTGAACCACTCCTTTAATGGGGCACATTCTGTAGATATTGGCTTCAAGGAGAAGGAAAGCTACGGAGGCATTTTATTGCCAATAGATTATCTGCAATAGTCTGTAGAATGTTTTACCATACCTGAGTAAAAGCTCTAGAAACTCTCTGTTTGTTTAGGATAGGAGCTGCAGTATTAACATGGTGTGACATCACTTCCTGCCTGAGTCTCTCCCTGCTCTGGGCTCAGATTACAGTAGAGAAGGGAGGGGGAGAGGAAAGAGGAGCAAACTGAGCATGCTCTTGCCCAGGGCAATGAGGTTTAAGCTGAAGGCAGGAAGTCTGATACAGAAGCCCATGTGTACACAATAGAAGGAAAGAAATGCAGTGTTTCTTTTGACAGGGGACTCAGAGCAGCACTACTTTGGGGGTTTACTGGTATATTTAGATGGACCTTTCTTATAAGGCTTACTTAGTTTTAACCTTTCCTTCTCCTTTCAGGTCTGAAGCAGGTTTGAAGTTTCTACGTGAAATCTCAATATAATGATATAATGGCACTGGGTGGTTTTTATTAGTATTATGAAAGGTCTCTAAAATTAAAATAAATATAAAAAAATTAAAAATATACTGCAGAACTGTAAAATTAAAAATATACTGCAGAACTGTAAGCATGGATATGCCCTTGAGTCCTATGTTGTAAAAGACAGCAGCTATTTGTGAAGCACTCCTGGGTATAATTGCACATTATTTCTTGCTCTCTGTAAAAGTTGTCAGTTACTGTATATTGCTAACTGGGATTTAGATTGCAAAAAGACAGAGGTTGAAACCAATTGCCTCTCAGCAGGCACTGATGGGATGAATAAAGGCAGTGATGTATACATGTGTAGGACTTAAACAGATTGTTGAGAAATTGCCCTACAGGATACTAATCTTTCCTTAATCATTTCAGCTATAGCACATTTAAATACTGATTGTTTAATTATATATATATACCTGATAAAATATAGTGTATTTGTCAACCTTTATTTTCTCAGTGTTTGAAAATTCCATTATTTGATTATTTTTGTCAGTTTCTTCTAAGCTGTTTGACTGTTTGAAAATTACTGAATTTGATTCAGTCTAATAAACTGACACAGCCAAAGCAAATGTGATCATGTTAAAAAAATTCTAAGAGGCACGTACCTTGTCTGCCTCCTACCCCTAGTCCGTTCCCTCTCTCCACTCTCATGCCAGCTGTTCCCAGCTGAGAGGGACTGTGTGTGCGCCTAGGGCGCCTCCTCAGCCTGCCGATAGTGAGAGTAAATAATTACAACAGAAGGGAAGAAGAAGGGAGAATGAATCACTGTTTATTCTCCCTTTTTATTCCCTTCTGTTGTGGTTAGAGGGACTTGTGTATAAAGTGAGATAATGGACATGTCCTTTGGCATATATTTTCACAACATGCATGAAAATCAGAGGCTGGACTAGATTAGAACTAGATGGCTTACAGGGTGAGTGTTTAACAATCTGTATAGCTGTTTAGAAGCATGAGATAAAGTAAGGTATATATATTTAGTTTTCCTTTAAAATGTGAGCAGTTTTTTTTCTTGTTTGCCTATAGTTATTTATGGTTCTAACCATATTTTCTTTGGTTCTAGGGTAACAAGCTCTGATAAGATTCCAACTTAACACTTGATTCTAATATGAATAAATCCAAGTCTCCTATTTTAAACGACTGTCTGAAGCACATCACTTTGGAGAATGGATCTTTATGGAACGAGAATATGACCTCCAATGCCAGCGCTGAGACAATGCACCACCTCTTTATTGGTGCCCAACGCCAGGAACCTAATCATGTGGCCATACCTGCCACAATTTTTTACAGTCTTCTTTTCTTCTTTGGTATCATGGCAAACGGCTTAAGCATCCTGACACTTATGAGAAATGGGAGAATGAAAGTGAGTGCTGTGAGATTTTATCTTCTGAGTTTGGCCATGGCAGACATTTTGCTGCTGATCACTATCCCAGTCACTCTTTATCGCTATTTCTGGCAATATTATCCCTGGGCACTCTCTGATATTGTGTGCAAGCTTTATTTTATGATCCGACAGGTCTACTGTGCTACAACCAGTTGGACCATCATTGCATTTACCTCTGAGAGATATATTGCAATATGCCACCCCATGTGGTCCATCACAGGTATCCGGAAAACCCGTATGGCATACCTTTTGGCATTTATCTGGCTTCTGTCTATCCTCACCACCATACCTGTGGCTATAGTATATGGGGAATCATCAGCATGCATCTTGGACTATACTGCTACTTCTCAAGAAGAAGCTGTACTCGACTCCACTGTGTGTGAAATGTTGGAGCCAAAGCCCTATACTGTTTACAAAAGCATCATGCAGACCCGCAGCATTCTATTCTTTGTCATGCCTTTATTAGCCATTATTATTTTTCATATTCTTATCTTCCACCACCTGAATCTTAACCAAAGGCAGAGAGAGAAAATTGGACTTAATCGAACACACTGGCATTTTTCTTCTACTCATATGAGCCAGCCTCAACGGCACCCGTTTTCTGAAAAAAAGGCTCGACAACTTATGGGTGAGTACATGGAATACATGCCATTGGAGAGGCACTGTCAGTTAAACCTAAACATATGAGGGTCCCATTCTTACAACTTTTAAGCATTGCCAAGAGGTGCACAATGCAGCGAACAGGGCACATTGAACCCTGAATCCTCTGCTATTCCCTCATCATTCATATGCACAAGTAAGGGGACAGATAAGCTAGGGTCAGACGATTGTGGCCTACTGGCCTGCATTTCTCTGTAAGCCTATAATCCGCTCCCCTGCTTCTGCTCTGCCTGCACCTGCAAGCCTTGTCTCCGCTCGGATACAGGCAGACACTGCGGATTCCTGAAGAAAAGAAGGGAAGCAGCAGAACAGCAGATTCTCTGCCTGCGGACAATCTTTAATTGTAGCAATCGCCTGGCCCTAGCCATAGGATGTGGGATATAACCTACTGGTCCCATCCATACTTGTCCAAACATGTAATATTGTTGAATAATGAACAAAGTGCCTCAAACTTTTTCATTGTACAGGAACCCAGTTAAATTGGGTTTGCTAGTTAGAGACGGGATTATGTGTTCAGATCACTGAACATAACTATCTTATAAAAAGTTATTCCATTGCATAACTTCTTTGCCTTTTCTGCCTTTATTTGCATCTCTAAAGTTAATGTCACTTAGGAGCTTTGTCATTGATAAGCAACCAATCGGTGGGGAACAAAACTTACGGAATTATCACCAGTCACTTCTCAATTGGAATCACAACAATTATGTCACACCTGCATAAATGACACTTGAAAAGGGTGATGGCCTTACGTAGGGGCATATATGAATGACACTTTCTATACATTCTGAAGTGTTTCCATTCAGGGCTATAGTATTCTGGCTAAAGAAACTGGGCTATAAAATATTTAAAAGGCATGTAAAGGCAAAAAAAAAAAATAAAATCCAATTTTGACTTTCTTTAATGAAAAAGAAAACATATCTCCAATATACTTTAATTAAAAAATTTGTACCATTTTATAAGAAACCTGACAGTATGCAGTGAAATTCTCCCTTCATTTACTGCTATGGATAGGAATTGTCAGATGGTCCCTAACTGCTGAGCAGGGAAACAATCATACTTATGAACAGCAGGGGGAGCCCCCGCCTTACTTCCCAGCCATACAGAACTCAAGCAGCTTTGTTTATTTCCCAGCATTCGGTGACTGTGTAGAGATTTTATTTTTGCCTTTACATCCCCATTACTGTTTCTAACTCCAGCTGCAGGGACAAAGATCATGGAACCAGATTTAAACAGATAAACTGGGATTCTATTTGGAGGATTATTTTGCTGCAGCCACTGGTTCTGCAGAGTTGGAGAAAGTTTGTATCACACAATACAAAAACTATAAAATACACATTAGATTACATGACAACACAGGACCCAGTACAGTCTGACTATTCTGATTATTAATCAGTCTTGCTGTATCAGCTTCTGGCAGATATTATTTGACTTGTGTTGTTTTGATGATTTATGATGATCCCTAAGCAGCCCAAACCCCACTGAGCATGTGAACAGTCTTGGTCTTGCAAAGATGTTTAACAAAATTACAAGATGGTGACCCCCTGTGGCCAACTTTGAAAGCATAAATCATTTGTTTCATTAGACTTGTGGTGCAGTAAATTCATGTTTATATTTAGTATACAAAATACAGCATTTCTAGCCTTATTCAATTTTAGACTTTATTTCCCCTTTAGGAAATGGATTCTAAAGGTCGCTGAAATAATGCCAGTTATACTGTAAGCTCAAATAAATGCTGTTGCTGCAAGAAAGTAGAATCTGTAATCTACAAATAATATGCTTTGGATACGCAATACATTTATCCCTGCATTGACTGTTTGATCCAACAGATGTAACAAATGGCTTTTCTCTTTCACAGGAATGAGAATGTCATGTCTCTTCTGCCTCTTTATATTACAGGGCCAATTATTTTCTTTAAATAAATGACCACAGTGTAAAATTATTCTTTGATACAACGATATATCACAAGATACTAAAATGAAAAATATATCTCCCATTTTGACATGAGTTCATTCAGTTGGCCTTGGGTAGAAAAGATACATAAACACTAAAATACAAATGTATATTTTTACACAAGCATAACTGACTACACAGATTGAAAGGAAACCTGATACTTGTAATAATAAAATCCCAACCCCGTAGGCTCACAGAGTCATGCAGCCGCTTCCTCACACTGTCCCACTGTGAAGTGAAGAATTCTGGGACCTGAAGTCCTCTGCTTTCAATAGTGGTTCACTGATTCTCATAAACCCAACTGAATGAACTCATATCATAAAGTGGTGTATATGCTCCCTATTAATAGTATAACTATTAATGGGACAGTGTTGTATTTGTATATACGTTATACAGTCCAATTATGCATTTTAAATCAAGGGGATGCCTGCAAATAAGCCAAGACAGATCAAAACCATTTTGAGATTAAGGTGTGTGTAAACCACTCCGACACATAGATATAGATATGTGAGTGCTGACAGTGACAGTTGTGTATCAATTTTATTAAATCCATTTTCTTTGCAACACCTAGTCTGACGTGGCATTATATTGCTAAAACTTTCCCTTTAGGGCAGAGACACTGTCAGATTCGGGGAGAGTTGTCCGACGACAAATCTCATCTTCTTCGGGGCGACTAATCTCCCTGAACTGCCTTCCCGTTGGCTAGAATTTAAATCGCCAGCGGAATGGCACTCGGAGCTCTTTGTTTTGCCCCACAAGGAAACTTCGGGTGTCTTTGGAAAACAAAGTGCTCCGAGTGCCATCCCGCTGGCAATTTGCTGGCGGGAAGGCCGTTCAGAGAGATTAGCCACTCCGAAAAAGAGGAGATTTATCACCGGGCATCTCCCCGAATCTGACCGTGTGTCTCTGCCTTTAAAAACATGTTTTTAAGCACATTAAATATGTTAATAATATTATTTTTCGAGATTCTTAGCATTGTTACCTCCTCAAGTAACGTTAACACCAAAAAATTGCAATGACCAGTACCAGAGGTAATAACTCATAGCCCATTGTGACAGGCAGGTGATGATTGCCACTGCTCAAGTCCATGTATTTGAAATTGCTCATAAGAGCCTCCTGAATAATAGCTAAGTAATAGCAGTAAATCTCTTAGCACAGTGCTTTAAGGGACAGCCAGGATTCAATGCATTCATCTCAGTGGGTACTGTCAGGAGATTTAATGAGGAAGGAAGCAGTCACTCAATGTTTATTTGTCATCCCAAAGATTTTTTTTCAATTGTTTTACTCACTTTTTGCACATGTACATTTGCACATACACTAAGATCGTTAAATGTTATTTCTCATATTCTATTTTAGAATAATGTGACAAAGCATATTAGATATTGTAACATCACAAAAAACTGGGACACATATGAGGCTGTAATAGGGGTGATTGTGAATGTTAAAAGAATGTTGGTAGTGAATCAAGGCTGATATACCATTTCCAACACCAGGGCCGGATTTACATATGGGGCACCCCTAGGCCCACTGACGTTCATCGCCCCATCCCCTCCCTTTTATTCAGGAAAATGGGGACTGGCACACTGTAAATTTAAAAAACGATTGTATCTCCGGTGCATCCCCAGTGTTTCTGAACCAATGTGGGTGTGGTTGGACAGCATGCCGCCCCCTAAATCTTGCCATCCTAGGCCCGGGCCTTGGTGGCCTTTCCACAAACCGGGCCTGTCCAACAGCACAGCAGTCATGCTCTATAATTGCAGAGTAATGAAATGGAGGGTTCACATCAGTGTTCCCTCTAATTCCATTCTCGGCTATGTGCACAAAAAAAATATTTTGTGCACAGTTTTTCAACAAGTCAGAATTCTTTGTGTCGACCACAAAATGGCACAGAACACAGTGCCTCCCTGTAGCTTTCCTTTCCTAGGGCCCCTTTTGGTTTTTGAATGCTTGGCTTAAATTCACACATACTGAGAGGTACCACTGGCAACAGTTTATAAGGACCTTCATCTGCCCTGACCCTTTACTGAAAGATGTCCATTGGGGTGCTGCTCCTTCTAAGCCTCTATGTGAAGCTGCTGGGTTAGCAGGCCAGTTGCTTATTATCACCCATTCAGTTGAGCTCCACAGAATGTTTCCTGTCACTAGCTGGATTAGATGGATTACTGATGGTTCTAGCCCTTACCCGGTGACAACATGGTGACTCCTGCAGCAGGCTGGAAACCCTTCGGTTACCTGCAAAAAAAGTGGGTAACCTGCGGGTTGTGGATAGGGCTTGCAGATGCAGGAAGAAGTGTGGTCAGGTGACAGATCTCAAGATAAGCAAGTTGTATTCCTCTTGTCTCCCTGAGAGCTGGCCAGATGCCAGTTTGTACAGTGCAGTTGAATATTATTATGGCAGGGCACATAATGGTATCCTTGCCTTGGGTGCCATTGAGTGGGTGGGTGATATTTCTAGTACTGATTTTAGAATTCTCTCGGATATCTTTTTTTCCCATATATGTACTGTATTCATAGGTTACCTAACTTGCTAGGGAGTCTGAACATCATTCATGAAAAATGTAATGTTTTATGAGGTTAACTTACTGATTTGAATTTTCTGACACAAAACAAAGGCAGTATGTTTTTCTTTGCAGAGGCAGCAATAAATAATCATTATGAATATGTGGTAAAAATATACTGGTTTAGATGAGCTTCCTAGCTTTTTTATTCTGATTTTTTTTTTACCTAAGAGCATGTGGGACATGAGGTGACATAAACCTTACTTTTGTGTAGGTGTATAACTGTAGAAGAAAGAATACCAAAGTCAAGTTTTCTGCAAATATAAATCTTCCTGTAGGTGCACAAATCTTGCAAGAATCTAATCTGACACACCAGATTTTAGAGATTCAGACATTCCTCCTTGAAGAAGTTCTTGCCACAGAAAAGTATTTGAGGCACACTGTCTTTTTGTTACGCTAAATATCGTCCATTTAAATATCACAAGGCTGAGACTGAACTTAAAGAAATAAGGGTCTGCTTTCTGTATAGTTACCCACAATGCTGTGCATGTTCTGTGATGAACAGACCAGTGGAAATGGAGAATCACAGATGTGTTCAAGACATTGTGGGTAATGAAGTCTCAGCTGGAGGAAAACTTGATCTTAATATACTGTTTTGTTTCTTTAATAATTTTTTTACTTTCATGTTTTGAGACAAACACAACATAGTGTTTGTAAGTAATGATCCAAGGGGGTTATTTACTAAACTCTGAATGCAAAAATCCCCAAAAATTTGTGATTTCTTTTTATAAAACCAGAATTTTCGGAATTTATTAAACCGCGAGGATGGAAATGTCTGAATCAGAAAATCTGGCATCTCATGTGCATCTCAATGTGCGATGGGTTTCGTGCAAAAAGCATAAGAATAAGGGAATTTTCGGGAAAATGTAATAATAAATAAGCGTAATAAACCCCGAGTGGATTTGATCGGAGTTTGTAGCAGAAAATGTTTAGATAAAATCGGTCTTTGATAAATGACCCCCTAAGTGTGTAAGATTACACATAAGCATATCAAGGTGAACTCCTAAATTCTAGGAGTAAAGAATGAAAAGTATATAGCAGACATTCAATGGAAAAGAGAAAGCTATTTTCACTGCTATTCCATTATAACATCTATAGTATCACATCAAGTTCTACAATACAAAGATAATGATAATGATAGTGAATGGGGGTCCGACAGTCTTTTTGGAAAGGCCCATTTGCCAGGCATTAGAATGTGGCAGTCAGTCAGCCAATGGCACCATTTCTGAGAATTTTTTTACTGGAAAAAAAATTCTGGAATTTGATACAATGGTCAGAACCAGCAGTGCAGAAACATAGCAAGGGGCATACAAATACTAATTTTTAATAGTAATGACAATTAACACATATCTTAAAATTAAGGATGCACCAAATCTACTATTTGGGATTCAGCGAATCTCTGAATCCTTCCTGAAAGATTTGGGCGAATACCGATCCGAATCCAAATTTGCATAGGCATATGCAAATTAGGGTTGGGAAAGGATAAAGTGGAAAAATGTTTGTGGAAAATAGAAATCCTTATTTGCATATGCAAATTAGGTCAGGAAACGAAAAAATTGAAAAAGTTTTGTGACGCAAAGCCAAGTGAATTCCCTTCCCGCCCCTAATGTACATATGCAAATTAGGATTCGGTTCAGCCAGGTACAGGGCTTCCAAATCCTGGATTCGGTGCATCCCTAATTAAAAGTTTATTATATATATGTATATATATAATGTTTTGAATAAAATAAAATAACTTCAACTGAACAATTCTATCTATTTATGTGGTTTATGTTGCCAGAACAACAAGAAATGCACAGGTTTGACATATGAATAATCATATACTGTACAGTTACTTCTTACTCATGCTTTACTGTTCATTTACAGTAATAAATGGAAGAAACAAAGTGAACCAAACTCAGAATCCTAATCTCTTGTGACCTTTCAGTAATGTATCAAATTAAAACGGTCACCTTTTGTCTCTTGGTTATTTAATAACAGAATCATTACGCTTTATTTTTTACTTTAAGTCCTTGCTTTTAATGCAATCCAGAATGCATCCACATCTTTCTTTGAACTGCTACTTCTGCCAATTTAATAATAATGAACAGATATGAAAATAATTTCTCTGATGAATGACTGCTTTTAGAATATTAATAGATGCTATCTGTCTTTTTTTGTAGGCGCCGTGGTGGTGGCATTTTTTCTCTGCAATTTCCCTGACACGGCCTCATCTCTCATGCAGATCTATATTGAAAACTGGAATGCACATGTCTATAAAGTATATACCTGGCTCAAGACCTACTTATCCCTTCCACTTTGGTACCTGAATAGTGCTTTGGACCCAATTTTGTTCTGTATCTCCTCTACTTCCTTTCGCAATGCATGCTGGGAAACCCTGACGACTTTCATACCTTGGTATGAAAAGTCATTGGATGGGCCAGGCAACACATATCAAGCATCTTGTGTGCGGTCTGGGGTGTCATCTCTTGTGTCTGCACCAAGCACCCGTTCTACATGGACCCTAAACTCAAATGAAGGAGAGCAAAAGGAATACTTGGGTCAGGCTCGGACCAGTGACCCTAAGCTTTTGTTCTTTCGCCATTTGACTATGATGGACCCAGCAGAATGCAAAGTTCCTTAGGACATTGATTGGCAGAAATGATGGTTATTCCATGTGCACAACTGTTTATAACCCACAGGGCTGCATATCCTGGTGATTTACATATAGTGCATTTTGTACCTGAGATCAACAGGCCTGCATGGTTTTCTGCAGCCACCAGCTGCCTAGGGAGGAGTAAATAATGTCCTTTTTAATGTGATTACGTGCAATGTAATTGCTTCTGTAATTTTTTGATATGCTGGTTTATTGGTCACAGAGACAGTCTAAATGGGAGAATATTTATATAATTTTTATAATGTGCTTGTTTTAATTGGTAATTTTCTGTTTTCAGGTGGCAACAGAAGAAATATACAGTAGGTATTGTTGGTCCATACAAGTCTCTAAACAGAATTACCTACACAAATGCATGCCTTTGTTAATGCAAAAAAATCAGAAAATTGTCTTTATCTGAGCTCATGGTAATATACATGTCCGTATGCTGTTTGTTGAGCCAGCCGTGCAGTGCAGTGCTATCTTTGTGCACTTGTATATTTTTGGGTATCCAACTCTAGTTTTTCCAGCAAGTGGCTATGAACTTACTCCTGTAAGTCACAGTTGTTCTCTGCCTATATAAAACCCTCTGCTATTACTTATCATTTGCCTTGCAACAAGCTATATTCCTGCAATTAAAAAGGAATAGAAGAACCTGGTCTTTCTTTGATACCTGAATTTTGACCTCAGATTATTTTCCCCAGATTGCTGCACCCTACCTTTTGGTCAGTTCTTGGATTTCAGATTGCTTTCTGCTCTGGTACCTCACTCCTGTTAGCTGTGTCCTGATAAGTCTTTCCAACTCCTTCCAGGTATAATGGTGGTGCTACTGGTCTTTAAACACCTGGCAGAGTGTCACATTGTCTTGCAGTTCCATAAAATACTTCTACATTAGTGACTGCAGAGGTTTTTAGGCAAGGAATAGTCTCCTCCTTCGAGTGCTCTGTGCAGTCTTCAACATAGTAATATGATAAAATAGAGGCAGTAGTTGAACAACAACAATCTTTAATAGGGTAATTTTAGGGAAAGCCGTTTATCAAGGGGTTCAGAATGAACTATAATTCAATAAGCAGGAATGTGCATATACACTAGTTGACATTATTTTTGCACTTTGCACCATGCCTTCCACCCTACATAAATGATAAGCACAAGGTTGCCTTGCATACAACAATGCTGCACTCTGCACATTATACTGGTTTTATATCCTAGGTGAGGAACAGAGCACAGCCAGACCCCAGAAGTGTTCTATAAATGAGCAATTAATGATGTGCTTTTGCATCCTTGCATTTTTATTCTGGGTCTTGGTAAATGACTCCTAAAGTATGTATCCTTGATACTTTTTTAAATTAGTAGGGTTGGAATTTCTTCAGTGCTAGGAATAACTCAACTCAGCTCAACTTGGCTAAGTCTTAGCCAAATCACCATTTTAACAAAATGCATTAAAGGGTGGTTCAACTTTAAGTATGTTATAGAATGACTACTTCTAAGCAATTTTTCAATTGGCTTCAATTTGTTCTTTTTTTTTATAATTTTTTAATTATTTGCATTCTTCTTCTGGCTCTTTTCAGCTTTTAACTTGGGGGTCACTGAAGCCATTCGAACATACAAATGCTTTTTTGTCTTTCTATTCAGGTCCACTCCTATTCATATTCCAGTTTCTTATTCAGATCCATGCATGGTTGCTAGGGTCATTTGGCTGAACTTGCAAACTGGAGAGCTGCTGAATAAAAAAGCTAAATAACTCAAAGACCACAAATAATAAAAAATTAAAACCAATTGTAATTGTCTCAGAATATCATAATAATATCTACATTATACTAAAAGTTAATTTAAAGGTGAACAACCCCTTTAAACATGATTTCCCTTTTCTCTGGAATAATTAAAAAAAGTACCTTCAAACTAAAAGTTAATAATCAAAGTGATCATCTCCTCTAAAGAAAAATGATTACATCCTTGCAGCCCTCATCTGTGCAGGTTTTGGAAGCCAGAATACACCACTTAAACAGGGTATTTATTTGGAATAACAAAAAGCAGGAAATCTTTTGGGAGACAGAATTTTAATTTTTTTGAAATATAATATTTATAATTTAACATTTATAATAATAGAAATGTCCACTTACCTTTTCAGTACGGCATTTGCCAGCTCTGGTCAGACTAACATGTCAAACACGGTCAAACCTAACTCATTATACAGCACTTTACAATAACAGTAATTTTATCCAAAAGAAACTATTATAGAAAAGAAGCATTTTAACTGTACAAGTAGAGTGCCTGCTATGCTGAAAATAGAATTTCTAGGCTGCATGCTCAATGATTCATTCACAACAGGTTAGTAGGACCTCAATACATTTTAAAAATGTCCACGTGTGTTCCTTAATTTCTCTCTGATGAAAGCAAGTGCACAATAAGTTCCAGACAAGCGGAACAAGTTTTCTGCAAAAACTTAAATGGCTACTATACCTAAAGATACATTTGATATCTTATATGATTTAGACAGTGAGACAATCGAACACCATATTCCTTTTTTTTTTTTTTTTTGCACAGTAGTTAAGGGTTGAAAAATTTGCTCAAATAGTTTCTGCCTAACTACTAAGTAATTCAGTGAAGCATCTGTTTTATAGGGGAACAAAAGCCCACCCTTGAGGGTTTTTAAAGCTCCGTTCACCATTTAAAAATATGTAATGATGATGATGATGATGATAATAACCATGCTCAGGGGTCCATAATGACCACTGTGGTTAATAGCCCTTACTGGAGTTTTTGTTCCCCTTTAATGGAAAAGTTCTGTGCAAAAATAAAAACTGGGTAAATAGGTTGTGCAAAATAAAAAATGTTTTCAATACAGATCATTAGACAAAAATGTAACGTATAAAGGCTGGAGTGACTAGATGTCTAACATAATAGCCAGAACACTGCTTCCTGCTTTGCAGCTCTCTTGGTTTCCACTGATTGTTTACCAGGCATTAGCCAATCAGATACTTGAGGGGGGGGGGCATGGGTCAAAACTGTTGCTTTTGAATATGAGCTTAATGCTGAGGATCAATTGCAAACTCACTGAACAGATATGTACCATGTGCCCTCCCCTTCAAGTCACTGACTAACTCAGAGTTAGAGAACTGAGAAGCAGGAAGTTGGATTCTGGCTATTATGTTAGACATCCAGTCACTCTAGCTTTTATAGATTACACTTGGCTAACTAACTAAAACATTTTTTATTTTGCACAGCCTATTTACCTAGTTTTTATTTTTACACTGAATTGTTCCTTTAATTTATCCATCCTATTAATCTCTAGACTGAAAATTGAACAGTATCCTGTTGCTAAAGTCATGGAACATGAGAATTTTTAATCTCCATTAAACAGATCAGTAATTGAATGCACCACAACAACCCACAGTTAATGTTTGTGTTTTTAGTCAACAACTGTTGATCTAGAGCAACTCCAACTGCTTTCCATTACTAACTGTGGGGCTGCCCCCCTGGAGTATTGGTGGGGGGGGGGGCTCATGAGCAACAAGTTGCTCTCCGACCCCTTGGATGTTGCTCCCTCAAAGCAGGGGCTTATTTTTCAATTACTGGCTTGAAGGCAAGTTTTAGTTGCATAGAAACCAGATGAACTGCCAAACAGGGCCTCCAGTAGATCCACATATTGGTAGCCAATCAGAGCTCATATTTGGCACCCCCAGGAACATTTAGCATGCTTATGTTGCTCACCAACTTGGGTAAAAAAAAAGTTGGGGACCCCTACTTTAAAGGGATTGTTCTTTTAAACAGAAGAATTCCTAGCCAATTTGCGTTTTATATTCTTTGTAATTTTTTTATGTTCTGGATCCTTGAGGCTTGGAATGTATTTTGTATCACGACAGAAGAGAAAGATAAGTAATACAAAAGAAAAATAACAATAAAAGTGAACCAGTTAATTTGTTCCTGGAGTCCGAGACCCTGACAACTGGACGTTTTAGATTACAGGCTGGAAAGAGGAAAAATAGACTAATATATCAAACACTATACCTAATGTAAAGTTGTTTAAAATAAGTATAGATTAATTTATAGTAAAATATATGCTAAAGGAGAAGGAAAGTCTTTTTTTTTTTTTTTTTTTCAATAATGTTTTTATTTCTGTTGTACTTGATGATTATGTACACAGGTTATACAGAAAGCAAAAAAATAAAATAACAAATAATCGTCAGAACAAGTCAAGTGAATATGAACTCAAGATAGTAATTAACATATCAGCACCCTGTCAAGGTGACCATTACAAAATTACAAAATATCTCCATCTCCAGAGTTGAGCTTTATAGACAACCTGTATCAACTAAAACTCTGTAGGTAATGGTATTAAATTGTTAATTTTCATTCACAGGTACCTTGATTCAGTAGCAATCTATTAAGGTAGTGACTCCTGGGGGCCTCCATAGTGGTCTGTGAGATTGTGGTGTTCAACAGCAATTGGTCCGCCTCCTGGACAGGTACAGCTAGGAAAGTCTTTTTAACTTCGGGTTGCCAAAAGTTAGACACCCCATTTGATTGTATTTACTTACCTAATACCCTGAAAAAGCTGAACTTTAACAAAAAAGATGGCTATTTCACTCTACTGCTTATGTGTCGGTCCCAGGACATATAAAGAAGAAACAGAAGAAGAGGATGGCTCTGTGGTACTTGTTGGAGGAATTCTGGGCTGCTGCAGGTTTCTGCTGATAAGAGCACCAGCCCGGGGTATCAGGTAAGTAAATACAATCAATTGGGTGTGGTTAACTTTTGGCACACCCAATTAAAAAAGTCTCCTTCTCCTTTAAGGGGAACCTCCCCTTCACCAGTTGTTATTTTTTCATTCTCTAGTTAGTTAAAGTAGATGTCTCCCTCCAGCAAATGATTTGTGACATGGACAGTATGTCATGAAAGTCATTGATTGAATGGCTCAACAATACTGTATATGGCACTTCCAACTTGCCCCCCTGAGGTCTCTACTATCCTCCCCTATATATATAGTTCCATGCACCTCAGAGTTCCATGACCTCCAAAAAAACTGTTTTTCTGCAGCCTTATATGGCCATGCAACTCCATATAACATACTTATGTAACAGCAGGGGGTGCAATATCCCTTGTAGATATCTTTTTATAAATAGGACTATGGGAGCAATTAAAGTAGCACCAATGAAAATTGATAGGAGAGTGTATTACTAAGAGAAAATGGCTAGAATGTTCTTTTTGTAGAAAACTGCTCCTAAGCAGCCCCCACGCCAGAGGTATTTACTGTAGTGACATTCCAACATGGATTAAGAGCCTTGAAGACCCAGTTGTGGCATTTATGGGTTTCCAAGAACTCTCTCTAAGGGTGCATGATGTTATTATGAAATCACACTCACTTGCAATAAGCATACATAACTCATTATGTGTGTTAATGTTATGCTATCTTTCTAATGGCTAAATTAATTTGCTTTTATGTGCAACCAGGGTAATTTTACGGCACTAGTGGGCCCAAGGCAAAGGTCCTATTGGTAGTGATAATGCTGAACAGGGCTGTACATATTAGACCTATCGATTAGAAAATCCCGTTGTGCTATGGAATAACATGACATAACAGGAGGCTTTATCTGCTGCCTGCACAGATTTTATGAAGTGCTCATTAATTTCCTATGTACGCACAGTATTGTTAAATAATTCACATATTAATAGAACTTGTAAAAATGGTATTTCCTTCAGTAATTGTTTGGACAATCAACTGTGCTCTATACACACTGCACACTATTCCTAAAATGTTTACAAAAGAAAATGTGTGTATTGTTTTATCAGAGGTGTAGTATTGCTCTGTCATCAATATTTTCAAGGGCCAAATGCGAGGCCAATAAAATCTGGATTGTTGGCATGGTCCTGTGTTTGTGGTAAAGAGCAAATCATTAATAAAGAATTAAAGTTAAAAGAAAACCATACAGAGTTGTGTGTGTGCATTTTCTAGGAGTGACAATGTATTGCACTGGAACATTTTCTAATTGGACCTTAAAATGGTGCTGTTAGTGGAAAACTGCAGGGGTCTGTGCTTGTTCCTTTGCTTTTTTATTTGTCAAAAAATTGAGAAGGATTTGGCGATTTCTGTGGATAACAATTTGTGTAACTCTAGGCAGTGCCCACTAAAGCAAATAAAGTACTGTCGTACATAAAAACATGGCATTAACCAGTAGAATTATAACATAATTCTAAATCTCTATTGGTCCCTGGAAAGGCCTCACCTTGAAGTGCATTTATGGGCTGGAAGGAGTGCAGAGACGTGCAACTAAACTGGTAAAGGGGTTGGAACAATTAAACTATGAGGAAAAACTGTCAAGACTGAACTTGTTTTCTCCGGAAAAAAGGCACTTTCGAGGTGGCATCGCCAGTGTAGCACATTTTCGTTAATTTGCCGATTCACTAACGGACGCTGGCGTAAATTCGCTAGTGTTACTTCGCACCCTTACGCCTGGCGAATTTGCGCAACGGACATAACTACACAAATTCCCTGACGCACAAATTATTCTGAACGCTACCTTTTACGCCAGACTTCCTTTGCCACCTCAGACCAGGCGAAGTGCAATAGAGTAGATAGGGATTGCTTCAAATATAAGTTAAAAATGTTTCTAAGTCCCAAAAAACACTGGCGTTTTTTTCTTTTTTATGGGTGATAGGCTGAAAAAGATCGAAAAAATTTTTTGGGGCTACCCTCCTTCTCCCTACATTTCCTAACTCATGGCACCTTAACTATACAGTTGGCACATGTGTAGGGCAAAATAAAAATTTTATTTGCTGTTTTTAAGGTTTCCCAGGCTTATGTAGTGCTGCTACATATACCTCCATTGTAACTTAAATTTGGTGCCATATGCAAATTAAGCATCGCTAGCGTAACTTTGCTTTGCTTGGCGAATTAACACTAGCGCAACTTCGATACCTTACACTTCCCCTAAGCGCAACTTCGGATTTTAGTGAATATGCATAGCGCTGGCGAAAATACGCCTGTGAAGTGCGGCGAAGCGCGGCGCATCGAACGCTGGCGCAACTACGAATCTTAGTGAATGTGCCACATAGAGTGCGGTGAAGTTTTACAAGACCCTGCCGAATCAGGGCATTTTCTATTAATGCCTAGCCCTTAAGAATGGCTTGGATGACTAATTGGACAAGCATAATACCCAAAACTATAGTGATCTCAACATGTACAGATAAGTTAAGAATAGGTTGGTATAGTTATTGATAAGTCTGTTGAGGTATGTGTAAATATGCACCTAACTCTCAGATCCATCCCACTGAGACACTAATCCCTCCATCAATACTCTTGGGGGTAAATTTATCAAAGAATGAAGTTCCGCCACCAGGGGCGATCCTGGCCCCTCCACCACCTGAGGCAGCAGCTGCTGCCCCCCCCTCCCCCGGAAATTCGCTCTTAAAGTACCAGGAGCAGCATTTTTGCTGCCCCTGGTACCTAGTGGGGCTCTGCCGCCTGAGGCGACAGCCTCAACTCGCCTCATTGGCGAAGCACCCCTGTCCGCCACTAGAGTGAAATTCCGCAGCTCTCCCTTAATTTCTATGGGATTTTTAAAGGCGTATTTATCAATGGGTAGGGTTGCCACCCGGCCGGTATTTTACCGGTACCGGTAAAACACCTGCCAAGGCCGGGGCCGGTATTACAAATTTACCGGCAATGTAGCTGCCGGTAAATTTGTAATACCCTTAAAAAGACCCCCTTGGCCAGTCATCAATCCCCTGTAAACTTACCTCGTCCTTCGGTTCTTGTCTTGGCTGTGCCGTGACCCCGCCCCTTTGACATCACGCCACGTCCCATTTGATGTCACGTCACGCCCCCTTTTTGTACACGCCCCCAGCAGCCGGAATTTTTTTTGGCAACAGGTGGCAACCCTATCAATGGGTGAAAGTGAAATTTCACCCTTTGATAAATATGCCTTTAAAAACCCCATAGAAATGAATGGGAAGTGGCAGAATTTCACTCTAGTGGCGGAACTTCACTATTAACTTCACTCTTTGATAAATATACCCCATGGGGCTTCCATAAACTTCTCTGTTGTGTGCTGTTAGAGAATCTATAACCCAAAGCTAAAACTTGTACTTGCTTCCCTTTGTTCGTGTGTCCTCTCCTCTACATATCAGATGGCATCTTTTGCTTACCCAATCACTTCACAAGGAGAACTAAGCAGAGCTTATATCCCAACCAGCTGCACACTTGACTTACACAATGGCAATTGAAATCAAGCTACTAAGAGACTGTCCCTAAGCAATCTATGGTTTGCTCTACACCCACCCACCTCAAGGGGCAACTTCCACAACTTTGCAATATGTTGAATCTACTGCCACTGATTTCAGTTATGTTCAATCAAGATGCATTTTCTGGAGTTTTGTCGCTTGCAGTGTGCATAAATAATTATGGCCGACAAATCTCCTCCTTGGCCACTGCCCTAAAACTACGAATGTCATGAGATTTATTAAAACATCCAAATAAAAAAAAAGGATGCATGGAAATTAATGCCAATAATAATAAACCACTCCTAGCAAAAAAAAAATCCGAAAGCCTCTAAAAGTCTGAATTGATTTAAAACGGTCCAATAGGCTCGTGACACACCCCACTGGCTTCTATAGAACCTTTACAGCTTTTACCTTGTGAAGTTTTGTATTAGTGGTTTTCGTGGTTTTACACTTAACGAATCTGAATTTTTTAGTTTTCTTTAAAGAAATAGGAAAACCACAAAATTTTAGAGATTTGTGTAAAAATTAAAAAAAAGTCCCCTAAGTGTGGGTTTCACAGGCCTCCTAAGCTTGTGCTTAGCTTTGCAAATAAGGTTGAAATAAGGTTGAGCCCACAAGATTCCTCTGTCTGAAACAACACAAGGAAGATATGTCTTATAATAAAGATCCCCTAAAGGAGAACTAAAGCTTAACTAAAGAAGCAGGGCAGAAGTGTTGCACATTATGTTTTGGGCTTCTGTACCAGTCCAAGGCAGCCACAGCCCTTTAGTAGGGAAGATCTGTGTCTCTGAAGATGCCCCACTAGCTCCCTTTCTTTTTTTCTGCTGATTCACTGCACATGTCCTGTGCTGCTGTTACTCACTGAACTTAGGGACCCACTCACAATTAAAAGTACACATATAATATAAATGTCACCTGGTCCGGACTGAGAATTTAAATAGGCCCTGGCATTTCAGGTACACAGAGGCCCAATCAGCCCACATAGAGGCCCAAACAGCCCCACACCAGCCCACTAAATACTGACTTTCTATGGGACCTTATAGCAGCCCCTCTGGCATTTGCCAGAACCCACAGATTGCCAGTCCGGCCCTGAATGTCACACTATCAGGCTGATTGGTAATTAATACAGATAATTACTACATGGCAGCACAGAAACCAGTGCAATTAGAATCTGAATTTAATAATCAGCCCTGTAGCATCAGCTTATATTACAGACAAACCTCATTTTCTGCTGGATAATTAGTGACGACCCCTAAGCTTCGCTTCTCAACAGTTGCTCAGAGCCCACTGAACATGTGAGTGTCACAGACACTTTCCAAGATGGTGACCCCCTGTGACAAGTGTGAAGTCCTGGATCATTGCTGCTATTGACAAGCTGAAAGTTTAGGCTGGTGCAATAAGTTCAGTATATAAAATATGGCATTTTAAACCATATTTATGTTTTAGTTCTCCTTTAAGAACAATTGTGTTCAATAGAAATTAAAAAAAGTTATATGGTTAAATGGTCACATTGCTGAGCTCTTGTGAAAAGAGTCTGCCATTTTTGGCAGATTTGTGTTTTCCTCTTTTACTTGTTTTTCTTTTTCTCATCATATTCTGCAATTAAACAGACATAGCATGGTACATTCACAGAAAATAACCTAAAGGGGGGAAAAGTAAGAGGTAACTTTCTGATCATAACATCAACAAGTTCGACATATGATACATTAACTTGCCAGTGAATAAGTTGTCCATGGGAAGGGAGTTCTTTTGTGACAAGTGCTGTTCTTTAAACATTTTATGAGTGTGGGAGCAAAATGTGTTACCAATTAGTACACATACAAGCAGGAATAAATGGACTGTGCACTGAACTTCTGATATTATAATAGGAAGTTATTGTATTCTTTTGCTTTTCTTATTAACATCATAATCTTATTTCTTCTCAGAAAGGTGAGCCCCATCAAACACAGTTATCTACATGGAGGTCATAGCCCTGTCACCAGTGATGAGTGTAATCACTTAGATATTCTCAGAAACTATTTTCTGTTCTCCCTTCGGTCAGATACCCAAAGACTGGGTCAGATACCCAAAGACTGGGTCAGATGAAATACGGACGACTGCTTGCAATAAGGTTACCCTATTTTGTTAATGTTAAACCTGAACATCAGCCCACACCGTATACTGCACCAGACCTGAGTTATGAAAAACTATCCCAAACCTGAAATGTATTTTGTTTTGGATTGGATATGAACACAACATCTAGCCTGGCTGCCATGCTTTCAAGCAACGAGATACATAATTATATGCATTAATGCATTGTAGCACATACAGTTTTTAATGCACTATGACCAAATACACAGGTAGTGGACACAAATAGCCCATTACTACTACTCAGGCAGTCCTGGCTCTCTAACTTATGCTTTGTTTAACAAAGGTTTCACAACTGGATCATGGATTTAGGGACTAATTCTTGCCTCTAATTCTTGTCATGGATCATCCTGTTTCATCTCCACCAAATACCAGGGATGGATGTGCTAGAAACCTGGAACATAAGGCCCAAGCATCAAATATTGAGCCCTAAGGTGAACTAAAACCTTACAGAAGTTGGGAAGCAGAGACCCTGGAGAAGAGGTAAAGGTGGTAGTCAGCATTGCAATAGCATATTTCTAGTATATTGTGAGATGGTCAAGCCAGTTTAGAAAGACCATTGTGTTGCTTTACAGGTAAAAGTACAGGTATGGGACATGTCATCCAGAATGCTTGGGAGCTGGAGTTATCTGGATAACAGATCTTTCTGTAATTTGGATCTTCATACCTTAAGTCTACTAGAAAATCATGTAAACATTAAATAAACCCAATAGACTGGTTTTGGTTCCAGTAAGGATTAATTATATATTAGCTGGAATTAAGTACAAGGCACCAGTGGCATAACTATATGTTACTGGGTCCCACAGCAAATTAATTTTAGGGCCCCCAACATATCCAGAGGCTGTCCTGTTTTATCAATATTTATTGAAATTGTATGTGAACTAGTGCCTCATGGGCCCCTATACCTCCTGGGCCCCCTGCAGCCGCAGGGTCTGCTTCCTCTATAGTGACGCCCCTGCAAGGGACTGTTTCATTATTACAGAGAAAAAGGAAATTATTTTAAAAAACTTGGATTATTTGGATAAAAGGGAGCCTATAGAAGACTCCGGTGTTGGACTGGCCCACCAGGATACCAGGAAAACCTATTGCTTCTAAGCATTTCTTACAATTTCATGGTAATTAATTAATTAATTAATTAATTAATTAATTATGGAAACAAATAGGCCAAATAGATGAAAAACAGAGTATATAATGTAAAGAAAAAGTACTAAGAAAATAAAACTGTTAAGTGAGAAGTGGAAGAAAATTAGATTGGAGAATGGGCCCCTGGCATCCCAGTCCGACACTGAAGATGGCAATTCCATAATTTGGAGTTTCTGGATAAAGGGTTTCTGGATAACAGATCCAATAGCTGTACAGTTATCAAAAAGACCTCAATATACAGCTTACTCACGTTTCCTCAATAAATTGGTTCCTCAGTGGCCCGGAAGTGAATTAGAGAAATGTAGAGACCCTAAAATGCATGAATATAAATTGAAAATCTATTTTAAATAGTAGATGTCTGTAGCCATACAATTCTGGGGAGCCAGTCACAGTGCAAAGCCACACAAATGTGTTTACATGTTATTTTTCAGACCTTTCAAACCCAGACACTCCTACTAAAACTGGAATGTCTAGTTAAAAACTGGACAGGTGGCATCCCTTTTTAAAGTGTGACGGTAACATCGGTTCATATGCAATTCTGCAGCAACTATAAATAAGTTTGTTTTCTCTAAATTCTTGAGGCTTCCCTGCTATTTACAAAAAGGGTAAAATGACGTAATGGAACAGTTACAATATAAATACTTTAGGGAAATATCCCACAAGCAAATGTGTACATATACTATATAATGGATAGCAAACTGAGGGAACTGATACAGGTGAATTTTAACCAAAAAAACAGAGGAGACAGCCCACAGTAACAGTCCATTCCCAGGGGCTATTATGCTCACTGCTTTTATAGACACCATCTCTCCCTACTATACCTGCTATCATATGGCCAGAGTATGTTTCCAGGGGCTTGTATGTATTTGTAGTTCATATATTGAACTTTCTCACAATCTTTCCCTTTACAACTGCTATTCTGTGGGGCAATATTATGCCTTAAGGTGGCCATAGACACACAGATCCGATCGTACGAATCGAGGATTCGTACGATTTTCGGATTGTGTGTGGCGTGTGCCGACATCTTTCGTCCCACCAGAGCCCATGGCACATCGTAATCTGATCGTTTGGCCATATGGCCGAACAATCAGATTACCCCCGATATAGCCATGCCTGTTAATGGCATATCGGGGAAAGATCCGCTCGTTTGGCAACATCACCAAACGAGCGGATCTTTGCATCTATGGCCACCAAGACCCAGGGCAGCAACCCCCCCATACCTCCTCTACTTTGAAAGCATTCACATCAATAAGGGTTACTTTATGTGGTTATCCTTCTGACAGAGGTTCATTCAGAGAATCAATTAGTGAGGGCTGTGTAGAGCAATTCCAGGTACCGTATATACTCGAGTATAAGCCGTCCCGAGTATAAGCCGAGGTACCTAATTTTATCTCCAAAAACTGGGAAAGATAATTGACTCGAGTATAAGCCGAGGGTGAGAAATACAGCAGCTTCTGGTAAGTTTCAATCTCATTTTTGGATGACTATTCTTAGACGCCAGCTACTATTCTTAGGCGCCGGCGAATATTCTTAGGCGCCGGCTACTATTCTAAGGCGCCGGCTACTATTCTAAGGCGCCGGCGAATATTCTTAGGCGCCAGCGACCGTTTTTGCGCTTGACCCGAGTATAAGCCGAGGTAGAGTTTTTCAGCATATTTTGGGGGCTGAAAAACTCGGCTTATACTCGAGTATATACGGTAGATTCCTTCCAAGTAATCTTCAGTCTGTAGCCATAGTTATCTATTCATTTTGAAGATTCTTCGCATACAATTATTTCTGTTCAAGAGTTCATTTATAGTTACTGTTTGTTACTCAATATAAAGACATCTGTATGTACTTGACAGATTATTGAAATTAATATGTTTTAGATGTGGAAAAGGAATTCTTAGAAACAAATGTCATTTAAATCTGTTTTAACAGTTAGAAGATTTAACAACCTTTGATTTTGATCTTTTTGCAGCGGTTCGAGTTTTTGCGGCAAAAAAAGTAATTTGAGCTTCAGAAACATTTCCTAGCTTTTCGAGCACAAAAAACTCAGCATCTAAAAGCTGGTGAGTTCATGTAGTAAATGGGAGATGTCTCAGCAAAATTCAATTTTTACAATTCAAGTTTTTGAGATTAATTTCAAATTTGGCAAACTGCGTTTGAGTAGTTTTTTTAAAAGTTTATGTGATTTGGTTTCTAAGATTTAAGTTTTTAAAGTGTACATTTGACTTTGGCAAATTTTAGAATTCTTTTCAAATTAAAAAAACTGTAAAATTATATTTATGATTAATTTGCCTCATGCACCACAATAAAAGCTATTTATTTTAAAGCCCCATAAGAGAAGTATGCCCTACAGGGCTTATTTTACATATGTTTTAATGCCCTGCAATTGCATCCACTCTGCCCTCACATGTAAGTATAGTGTACCTTTTATGCAGCAAAATCTGGGGGGTGTAGATTACTATGTGCACAGAAAATACATTCTCAGTGGAATGTACCATCTAGAGCTCAAATGCTGTTTGGAATTATTTTTGTCTATGAAATGACCCTGCCAAGTTAAAAAATATAGTAGATTTGGTCAGTAGTCATTTATTGATGAATTCATTTTCACTAATTGGGTAAATCAAGGTTAAGAAATGCAATTGAGTGGATTTTTTTGCATCTTCCATTTTATTTTTTATTGGTCTTGTTTTTCCTAACAAAAAAAACAACAATGAAAAGCTAATAAGGTTTTATGTGGAAAGCTTTTCATTTTTTTTCCAGCAAGGCAAAAAAATGAGAGTGAGATACAGAACTCAGTTTCCCTCCATGATTGGGTTTTTTTCCCAAGAGCAAGTGAAAAAAAAGAAAAGAAATCTAGTCACCTAAAACCTGATAAAATGTTTATTTTTGAAAAAGTTAAAAAACACTATGGGGCGAAGCGCCTAACGCTAGCGCAAATTCGCCAGCGTGACGTCATTTCATTACTTCACCTATTTACTTACGGGTGCTGGCGTAAATTCGCTAGCGAAATAGACCTACTCTAGAGCTACTTCGCACCCTTACGCCAGGCGAAGTTGCGCTATGGCGAAGGGACATAACTACGCTAATTCACTAACTTGCACATTTTACTGAACGTTACCTCTTGCGCCAGACTTGCCTTCGCCACCTCAGACCAAGCGAAGTGCAATAGAGTAGATAGGGATTGCTTCAAAAAAAGTTGAAATTATTTTCTAAATACCAAAAAACGCTGGCGTCATTTTAAGGGTGATAGGCTTGAAAAGATCATAATTTTTTTTGTGGGTACCCTCCTTCCCCCCTACATTTCCTAACATATGGCACCTAAACGATACAGTGGGCCCACGTATAGGGCAAAATAACTACTCTATTTTATTTTATGAAGCTTACCCAGGCTTGTGTAGTGAAATGTATTTGCTGCTACATATATGTCCATTGTACTTTAACTTGGCGCCGTATGCAAATTAGGCATCGCTAGCGTCACTTCGATTTCCTTGATGAATTAACACTAGTGCAATTTTGCTACCGTTCGTCTCCCTGAGCGCAACTCCGGATTTTTGTGAATTAGCAGCGCCCTGGCGAAACTCGTGGCGAAGCCTGCGCTAGCACTACTCCACAGGTTAGTGAATTTGCCCCTATCATGGGAGAAAAAAGAATTTGCATGGATCAAAAATAACCATAGATCATATAGATTAGGGTGCCACCTATATCCTGGGCAGCTTTTAATTCCTTTGAAAAAATGCATACGTGAAAAATAAAGCCTAGTATCAATGCAAAAAACATGATCTTGGTATAGAGCACAGGGATGTATTTATTATCAATATAACCCTCGATTCCAACCCTCAAGTAATATTAAATAAGCACCCAAGTGTGTGATGTTTTGTGGAGTGTACAAAAAAAACCACAAATGGCACCAGCGATATGTAGCAATCATAGTGACAGAGACAAATATTGCAATGCACTAAAGAAAAGAAGTACACTGTTGGCTGCTTTATTCCTGGGGCATTACAGTGGGCTCAGTTCTGAAATTGCAGTCAAAGATCATTACAGCCTTTAACTCATGTGTTTTTCTCCCTGAACATTAAAAATGTAATGCAGTATAAAGCCTAAGGCATAGAGGAGGGGCAGGCAATATTTGATTGACAACTGAAATTTTAAAATGAGTTTACAAAAGCTATGAATGCTTAAATAAAAAAAGAATTTGGATTGTTTAATTTAAAAAGGACTTTTATTATACTGCTTTTTATGTCTGAGTGACAGGTCCACTTTAATTATTAAAGGAAAACTATGCCCCTCAAACAATGTAGGTCTCTATAAAAAGATATTGCATAAAACAGAGCATATGTACCCTGCTTCATGTAAATAAACTATTTTCATAATAATATACTTTTTTAGTAGTATGTGCAATTGGGTAATCCTAAATAGAAAATTGCCATTTTAAAAAATAAGGGCCGTCCTCTGGGATCGTAGGTTCACGGTGCACACAAACAACAAAACCAACTATACATGTTAGGTCACATGAGCCAATTAACAGACAGAGTTGTGTCTTTTGCTTCAACACCTCTTACTGTTACAGTTAGAGCTGCAGTATTTCTGGTCATGTGATCTCTGAGCAGTGCATAGATCATCACGAAATGGTGGTCCAAGGGCAATATTTACTTAAATATATATTCCAGTTTGAAAAGATTCTTTAATATGCCACTTAATTTGATATAAACAATCTGTTGCTCAAGTATTCATTTTAGGGGTATAGTCTTCCTTTAAGACATATATACAGTGTAGCACCTGAAAGTCTTGGCTGCAAGGAGCTACTGTTAAAGGCCACATATACCTGTAAATGGAAATGTATGCAGAAGATGTTTCTTGTTGTAAGTTTATTGATGGAAAATTTGCATTTCCCCTTTAAAACAGGGGATTTAATGCTGCATAGAAAACTAGCAATTAATTTACGCACATGCTGCAATATGCACTAGATTCTGTGCAGCATCTAACTAAATTGATAATTAGTCATTCAGAAGGTGTTTTTCTTTTTAACTACGTGAATATTTTTTAAACAGTAGCCAGCAAGGCTGTGGGCTGAAATATATAAGCAACATGTCAGGTTGATGACTGAACGTTTAGAAAACAAAAACAAATGAATGCAAACAAATATAGGGTTAGATAGACATTTTCTATTTAACTACATTTACTATTCCAATCATATATAACAAAAACTAGCTTCATGTTCCAGTGACTGTCATCCTCTGTAGTGTCATTGTCCCTGTCCAATGAACACCTTCCACCCTATTCTCTCCATCTTTGGAAGTTTCTCTGTGTTTTCACTGACACCCCAGAGGTAGGGGTGCTGCACAAATTGCCTTGGGTGTTAATGCTTCTTAGTTCAGTCCTCTATGATTTCAATAGCCAATATAATACACATATGGGATCCATTATCCGGAAACCTGTTATCCAGAATTACGGAAAGGCTGTCTCCCATAGACTCCATTATAATAAAAGAATCTGAATTTTTAAAAATGTTTTCCTTTTGCTCTGTAATAATAAAACAGTACCTTGTACTTGATCCAACCTAAGATATAATTAATCCTTATTGGAAGCAAAACCAGCCTATTGGGTTTATTTAATGTTTACATGATTTTCTAATAGACTTAAAATATGAAGATCCAAATTACTGAAAGATCCACTATCCGGAATGCCCTAGGTCCCGAGCATTCTGGATAACAGGTCCCAAACCTGTATACGAGTAATTTGAAATGGCATGGTTAGCTAAAACCACTCCATTATGCACTACTCATAGGGGGTGGGGCTACAAGGAGAGGCCGAAAAATAATTGGAGGCATTATTTAATTTATAGTCTGGGCACTAAGGCAAGAAATTAAAAGTAAGGTGATAAATAAAGTAGGGATGCACTGAATCCACTATTTTGGATTCGGCCGAACCCCCGAATCCTTTGTAAAAGATTGGGCTGAATACCGAACCAAATCTGAATCCTAATTTGCATATGCAAATTAGGGGTGGGAAGGGGAAAACATTTTTTTACTTCCTTGTTTTGTGACAATAAGTCACTTGATTTCCCTAACGCCCTTAATTTGCATATGCAAATTAGGATTTGGATTCGATTCGCCTGAATCCAAATCCTGCTGAAAAAGGCCGAATCCTGGCCGGATCCCGAACAGAATCCTGGATTCAGTGCATCCCTAAAATAAAGCAGTCAAGGTTTACTAAATATTGTGATGGAAAGTCTGATTATTATAAATTCATAATAATTTTGGCATTCATTGTTGCAAATATCCAATGTGATCAGATGACATAATCACAAGAAATCTCTCTAATTTGTATTGATCACTTAGGAAAGCTTCAGGTTAATCAGAACTGATCAATACTGATATTGATTGAATTAACTGAAAAAAAGAAAAGAAAACATTGCCTGTAGCCTTCAACAGGATTCAGTTCAGAATTTCATAGGTTCAACAAATGATTACAGTGGGTAATGGGCTGGCGATATAACATTTGGTTTCTGATTCAGACTGTGTACATGTACAAATGTTCAAAGAGGGAATGTATTAACAACTAACTGCTATTCACAAACTCCCTACATGTTTCATTTCAATACTAGTCACCAAAGGTTTTCTGCTATGAAACATCACATCTGAAAACAACGGCTGTCATGGAAATCGACCCCAGAGATGTGACAGATTTTAAAAGAAGAGGAATAGCTGGTGCCCAGGGTTCAGGAGTGTTAGTCACAGAGCCAGCAAACTGATTTAATGCTTCATGGGAAATAGTGCTGAGAATGATGACAGCATATGCCAAACAAAGACAAACTGCACTGAGCATAGAAACACGTTTCAAAGCTTCCAAGGGAAACAAAATTGAGGTCTGAATTCAACAGGTAAAAAGAAAATCTAATGTCTAAGGTCATTATTCTCAGTAAAATTAAAATTTACAAAATTAAAGGAGAAGGAAAGTCTGTTTGCACTTGGGGGTGGCAAATGTTATGCACCCCCCCCCCCCAAGTGCTTGCATGGACTTACCTAAAACCCCAGGCCGGTGCTCCTATCGGCAGAAAACTGCACTGACCCAGGTTTTTCTATCGAGCACCATGGAGCGATCCTCTTCCGGCATCTTCTTTCTTCATAGCTGACTTTTTAGTTAAAGTTCGGCTTTTCATTCAAATGCGCATGTGCAACCGCACGAAGAAAGAAGAAGCAGGAAGAAGATCTCTCCATGGTGCTCACTGGTATAACCCCGGGCCGGTGCAGTTTTCTGTTGAAAAGAGCACTGGCCTGGGGTTTTAGGTATGTCAATACAATCACTTGGGGGCTGCCTAACATTTGGCACCCCCAAGTGCAAACAGACTTTCCTTCTCCTTTAAATAAAATTACGTTGCTTTTCCTGGGCCGGTGTTCCTTTTAGGAAAAACCTGCATCAGTCCAGATTTAGACTTAGTAGTTTATCAACCCATGTATGGGGCCCACAAAAATGACAGATGTGGATCAGGCAGGTTTAAAAACCTTGTTGGGCAAAGCATGATTCGGTCCTGACCCCGATGGCCTTCCTTTAACCAATGGATCAACCAGATTTTGGGGCAGAGCAGACCTTTAAATGTATGAACAGCTTAAGAGGACGCTGTCATGAGAAAAAATGTTTCTTTCAAAACACATCAGTTAATAGTGCTGCTCCAGCAGAATTCTGCACTGAAATCCATTTCTCAAAAGAGCAACAGATGTTTTTATATTTAATTTTGAATTCTGACATGGGGCTAGAAATATTATCAGTTTCCCATCTGTCCCAGTCATGTGACTTGTGCTCTGATAAACTTGAGTCAATCTTTACTGCTGTACTGCAAGTTGGGGTGATATCACCCCCTCCCCTTCCCCCCCCCCCCAGCAGCAAAACAACAGAACAATATGAAGGTAACCAGATAGCAGCTCCCTGACACAACATAACAGTTCCCTGGTAGATCTAAGAACAGCACTCAAAAGTAAAATCCAGGTCCCATTGAGACACATTTAGTTACATTGAGTAGGAGAAACAACAGCCTGCCAGAAAGCAGTTCCATCCTATAGTGCTGGCTCTTTCTGAAAGCACATGACCAGGCAAAATGACCTGAGATGGCTGCCTACACACCAATATTACAACTAAAAAAAATCAACTTGTTTTATATTGTAGAGTGAATTATTTGCAGTGTAATTTAGACATGACAGAATCCCTTTAAGAGCGGTTTTGGATCGTAGAACATGGAATATATAAAGCATTCAAGAGCTGCTGATGCACAGGTGCATGCTACATCTCACAAACAACTTCAGTTTTTTCTTTGTATATGCTGAAGTACCAAACTAGTATCTATTCAAGATGGAATAAATGTACTCAGAAAAAATACGAGAGTACCTCATCATATCGGCATTTGGCCTTCACAATTAAAATGTAATTTTTGGACATCCCCTCTGCAAATATAGTAATTCGTAGAGAAGGACAGTGCTGTTTGAACCCATTGTCTTTTTGGGGGGGCTGAATATTTGTATTCCACTTCATGGCAATAAGTCTTTTTGCCTATATGAAGAGAAAATTGAGGAGGGTTTGTTCAGCAGATGCGAGGGCTGTTTCCTCAACCTGGTTCAATAATAGGGTTTCAAGGTTTAGGGGGATAATGAGTGCTAATACGAGGCCAGTTTCCTCATTTTGTTACCATGGATATCAGAGCATCTTCCTGCTCTAGAATCCCAAGCTGTGAAACCCCAGAGGAACTCAAATCCACCCCTTAGCTGCCCCCCAGATAGCCAGGGAAAAATGTGCCTTGAACTTCATACACCATAACTGTATTGTCAGACGGATAACTGAACTGATGCTGTTAAAGTTGTTTCTTTTTTTTCTTTTTTTAAAAAAAAATGTAAGTTTAACTCAGTACAAAATACAAATGCATGCAAGTGTTGTAAGAATACACAGGGATAAAAGATTCAGGCAGGGCTGCCCAGGGCCCACTAATTGTGAGGGTCCACTGTGCCATGACCCTCCCAGGCATTAAAATGGACCTGGTTGAATGTAAAATAGTTCAATTAAATTAGGATATTCCCTAAAAGTCCTTTACGCTCATGCTAACTAATATGATAATGGATCTAGGTCAGGAAAAGAGTCAGGAAAGAGTTTCCCCTAGTGATGTGCAGGTCAGGGTTTTCCTGACCCGCACCGGACCCTAACCCGCCCTGCTCCAGCCCGCACCCACGCTTCCGGGGCGGGATGAGCAGACGCAAGACTATAAAACCGGATGTCGGCATTTGAAGGTGGCCACCCGCGAGGAGCAGTGCGAGGTCGACCCGAACCCGTGGGTATCGGGTCGGCCCGCACATCACTAATTTCCCCCCCTCAGTGGCAAATTAGAGAAGCTTCAGATTGTGTTTTATTTGCCTTCCCCTGGATCAACTAGCATAGCAGTTAGGCAGGTTATATATTGTCATAAAAGTTTGTACTAGATGGTTGTGTGTCTTTTTTCAACCTAACTTACTATATTACTATGTTACATAATCAAAACAGATTTCGACTGCCTACTTGTCCAAGTTGCCAAACTTGCCAACCTACAGCTCACATACACACACACTATGGGTGCAGTTCATGGGCAAAGGATCTGCAATGGCCCTGTGAAATACAGTCACTGCACTGATCCAGGGACTGTTTACATAAGCCCAAGCTGGCATTCTCTACCTCAGTGGTCCCCAACCAGTGTGTAACGACCACATTATCAGGAACCTTGTTCAACGATAGTACCTGAAGATGCACAGGTGAATCCTGTGGGTTCGGGTATTCACCGACGCCCTTTTGGGGCCCCAGGCTTTCTGCTGCGGAAGCCAACAAGAAGAGTGTAACAAGTTCGTAGGTGAGGTACCAGCAGGGATTGAGAGAAGATGAAGTCGAAGAGTTCAAGGCAGGCGGCAGGAGTTGTAGTCAGGAATCGGCAGAAGTCAAAACCAGGAATTCAAATCACAATCAGATGCTTTGGCAGGAACAGATAACTGAAACCAGTTTGGGCACTTCCAAAATGGCGAATTGGCTTTTTAAAGAAGATTTGATGCCAATTTTCCGAATCCGGTGTCTATCTGTGACATCAAACGCCGGCGTCAGTGGAGCCAAAGACCCGGAAGTGCGTGCCTGCGCAGCAGCAGCCGAAGAGAGACGCGCCAGGAGTTAAGGGATTTCGGCAATCTCCCGGCGCGTCTTACACAGTGGCTTGTGAGCAACCTTGGATGTTACTCCCAAAGCAGGTGCTTATTTTTGAATTCCTGGCTTTGAGGCAAGTTTTAATTGCATAAAAAACAGGTTTACGACCAAACAGAGCCTCGCCAGTCACAACCATTTTTTCCAGTTCCAGACATAAACTCGCAGGGACAAGCTTTCCTTACAAGTACAGTATATGGGTTATTCTTTCAACCTTTACATAAACAAAAGCAAAGAGCTTTATTTTCTAGTTTCTTTCTCTATATTCATATAATCTTACTACAACAGCTGCTGAGTACAGTACTTCACTACTTTACCATGTTAGGAGGTTATAGTATTTTGCTGTGCCTGGAATAACAAAGTAAGTAGTGCTGTGAACTCTTATTAGAATGAGAAGGTAAAAAGTAGCTTATCTATTTTGTGTTGGGTTATAATTGCCCATTAACAAACAATGGCATCATAATATAGTGCATAATGTACTGCAAGTCTGGCAGAGTTGGATTAATTACTGCAGTGAAGGTCTCTCACTGTACAAGTGATAAATGATAATTAGTTATTTGCACTGCCAATGAATGGCCTCATTAGAGCTTTATGTTTAAACTCTGTGTAGCCATGGGGTTACTGTATTACTTGATGCATTTTCTTTTGAGTTTACATGCCAGGCATACATAATGATTATCAGTCAAAATTATCAATGCCTAGAAAACACACAGACCTAGGATTAAGTCTGGGTGAACTTAGTAGGCTTTATCCCTGACTAATAAAGACTATCATGTCATAAATCTGAGGAACCATTTTATTAGCTCAAATATGCCCCATAAGGCCGTAATACACATACAATTTCAATAAATATTGGTAAAACAGGTCAACCTCTAGATATTTTGGAGGCCAGCAGATTTTTGCCACAAATTTGAGGAAAGTCACCGGAAAATGCGGAAATGCTTAACAGGGATGGAAGATTAGGGTACAGAGCCCAAAATATGGCAACTTCTGACTTCTACACAAGTCTGTCCCATTGCATGCTGGGTATTGTAGTCTTACTCTAAAACTTTGGCAAATTTGCTAAACAAAAACTACATTACCCAACATGCATTGGAAGATGCAGGCTTGGCACATTAGGGCAAGAAAAAACGTTGGCTGGTTTCCAAAGTACAAACCAGCCAAAAGCCCTAAGGGCAAGGTCACATGTGGCATTTTTACGATGCGTTTTTAAAAATGTGCGGTCAATCGTAAATACGCCAATGAAACCACACGCATGATAATATGCGTTTTTCAGCCTGTAGTTTTCTTTTCACAACATGCATTTCTGTTTTTTCTCGTTCCCCACAATTCCACTCAGAAGAATTTTAGTGAAGTTTTGAGAAAAAAAGGCAAGTGGAAAAAATTTACATGCAGAATGCAGCCATACTGCTCGTCAAATGCAACGTAATTACATCACCAGCATACAACACTGTAAATACGTATATATGCAAAATCCATCTCGCGAGAGATCGCCCGCCATGTTGAAAATACGCAGCGTATTTCAGCAAAGTATATTTCCAAACCTGTGGATCCCAGAGTTGAATAATATGGTGTTTCCTTGGCGGTTCTGCTAAAAAACGCAAATACTGGTGTCTTAAAGCGGATGTTGGCTCCAGGGGTGATCCGTGGGCTGCTGCCGTCTGAGGCAGCAACCCCGATGCCGCCCCCCCCTTTCCCGCTCTGCGCTTAAAAGTTTAGCGTTGGAGCAGGTCAAAAGGTGCGTCATCACTAGTCTAATGAGAGCGTACTGCGCTTTCTGCACCAGCAGAGCCGAATTTCCGGTTTAAAAAACGGAAATTCGGCTCTTAAAGTTACAGGAGGCGGCTTTTTGCCACCCTTGTAACTGGCAATTCCCTGCTGCCTGAGGCAAGGTGCTCACCTTGCCTCATGGCAGGAACGGCCCTGGTTGGCTTGCAAGCACCCCGTGGGAATTGTTATAGTGTGTATTTCATTATTTTCTATAGGGCTTCATTTTGTGCATATTTACGCTCGGCTGTACGTTTTTAAAAACACCATGTGTGACCTTGCCCTAAAAGTAGCCCAAATCTTGGCTAGTTTGTACTTTCAGAACCTGCCCGGCCTTTAACTTAGTAGCCCAATTTGGCTGGAAAACCGCAAACCTGGCAACCCTAGAGCTGTGGAAAATATGGAATTTAGACTACTGCAGAGCGCTCAGGAAAAACCATATACTACATGGCGGGGGTGTTTTGCCAGTCACTGTCAACTGGTGGAAACCAGGGAAAGCCAAAATGTCTGTCTCTGTTAGAAAATGTTTTACATACCTCCCAACTGTCCCTTTTTCAGAGGGACAGTCCCTATTTTGACAGCTCAACCCGCAGTCCCTCATTTGTACTGGAAAGTCCCTCTTTTCTCTGCACTGAACAGCCAGAAAAAGAAACAAAGTTTCTCACTTAATTGGTTTTTAGCAGAGAGCCCAGAACAGTTAACAGGTGCAAATAAGATACTTTGTAACAATTTTGAGACACAAAAACACAGTTTAGATAAGGAGAAATATTTTCAAACTTTCATAACCTGCCAATTTTTGTAAAACAAACATGGTAATTAGGGGGTGTGGCCACAGAAAGGGGTGTGGTCAAAAATTGCTGCGCTACATGCGGAAAAAAAATTTGGTCCCTCTTTTTACTTCCAAAATGTTGGGAGGTATGGTTTTTAAATTAAAGTGTCCTACATTATGCAATAGCACCGAGACAAATGGACCCCCTCCAAGTAAAAATAATAGTAACCAGAACACGTAAATCCTGTCAGATATTTATTCAATGTGCGGCGGCTTCAGCCTCAACTCTTTCAGAACAGTCCTAAGCCCACCACACACAATAATAGCATTTAACATTCTCAGAAGTGCGCGCTCTCCAGATCACCCATTGCAGCATCTAGGAACTAGCCGCAACCTATCAACTATGCCTCAAGCGCCTCGGGTCAAACTGTAAAGAATGGAAATAAGGGCCCCGCCTCGTAGGTTCAAATGAGCCAATGACATTCGAGGGGTCGGACGCACGCTGCGAATGGGAAGAAGCGGGAGGCGGGAGCTTGAACAGCGGCGGAGAATTTGAAAACAAGATGGCAGCGACAGAGGATGGAGGGGAGGTTGATAGAGGAACTAGCGGGTGAGTATGTGGTTGCCAATGAGTAGAACGAAGTGTTTCCTTGTCTGAAGGTGTATCCGTGTAAGGAATCGCTCTCCGCCATTACTCTAAGCGCGGAAGGCGAAAGGAAGATGTGCTTTAGCGGGTGGCACGGCAGTGAAATAAACCACAATGCATATCGGGGTGCTGTGTGAGTGTGGGGGGCACTGGTAAAGGCGAGACTGATGCGCAGGTGATTATAAGGCGGCGGCTGTCTGCGAGGCTCATTTATAAACACTGGGCAAACTGGCATCTGAGCGACACCTGGCAACTAATCGCCCTTTTGTTTTCATTGTTTTTACCTGCAACTAGTTGTACAATCCTAATCACTGGTGGGTAACTACTACTGCTGCTGTTATATCAGACCCACTGGCTTTCCCAATGTATGTGTGTGCGTAGGGTTGCACTGGCCTGTTCCATTGTGTGAGCCTGAGGGGTGTCAGGCTGGCACAGAACTACTCTACAGAAAGACTGCTGCTCCATTGTGGCCACTGAGCCATGTAGCAGCCCTGCTTGTGTGCTGTACATCATCTGTGTGCTGTATATCATCTGTATATATCTGTATGCTGTATCATGTCATCTGTGTGTAGAGTTGCCACCTTTTCTCAAAAAATACCGGCCTTTCTATATATTTTTCTTTTTTTTTTCCCTATTAATAAAATTGGGATCAACCATCATTTTTACAGGCCAGGCAGGTCAAATACCGGCCAGGTGACAACCCTATATGTGTGCTGTATATATGTGTACTGCCTGGGATTCATTTGCTTGGAACCCATATAGAACCTTCATTCACTGACCGTTTCCTGTCCCATATAGAACCTTCATTCACTGACCGTTTCCTGTTCTTTGATGTTTTTAAAGGAGAAACAAACCCCTTCGTAAAAGAACCCCCCCCACACACACAGCCTAGTTACTACCCCAGGCAAATGCCCCTAACATTTTACTTACCCCTCGGTGCAGATTCAGGGATCGTAGTTCACAGCAGCCATCTTCCGGGTCTTTGGTAATCTAAGAATGAGGCCGGCGGCGGGAATGGACGAAAATTGCCGAATCGCTGCATGAAGACCCGGAAGATGCCTGCCGTGAACTCCAATCCCTGAAATCTGCACCGATGGGTAAGTAAAAAGTTAGGGGCATTTGCCTGGGGTAGCAGTTAGGCTGTGGGTGAGGAGGGAGGGTGGGGTAGGGTTTTTTTTTTTTTTTTAAATAAGGTTTGTTTCTCCTTAAAGCATGCATATGTGTGCCATTGGTTTTACATCAGCCATTCTGCCTGTTGGTTAAACAAGATTCCCAGCTGTTGAAAAATTGTAATAAATGTGACCCTGAATGTCCCATAACTACGTCATCACACCAGTGACATTCATATCACTGCAAATGCACCTATTGTAATATGACCAAATGCCGTTAGGGCAGCAGCCGACAGGGAGATTTGTCTTCTGTGAATATTTATGCGTACAACATCTCCCATAGACTCCCATTTTGATCAAAGAATTCACTTTTTTTAAAGAATGTCCCTTTTCTCTGTAATAATAAAACTGTATCTAACTATCCCAACTAAGATATAATTAATCCTTATTGGAAGTAAAATAATCCTATTGGATCTAATTAAAGGAGAAGGAAATGCACTTTGTGCACTTGGCGGTGCCAAATGTTAGGCACCCCCAGTGATTGTATTGACTTACCTGAAACACCGGGCCAGTGCTCCTATCAGCAGAAAACTGCCCGGTGTTTCAGGTAAGTCAATACAATCACTTGGGGGTGCCTAACATTTGGCACCCCAAGTGCTCAAAGCCTTTCCATTTCCTTCAATGCCTAAATTATTTTTTTAGTAGATGTAAGACATGGAGATCCAAATTATAAAGATATAGAGATGCATATTAACTTGAGCATAAGGATCTAGAGATGTTTATTTTCCAAGACACAGCTGAAGGGGTTCAAATCCCTTGCAGGATATTTAGTCGGGGTGCATTATGAGACCCCCGGTATCCCCTTAAAATAAAGGAAAACCTTTACCCCCAATATCAATATTGAAGCAACCGATAGATTTCAAATGAAATGATGCTGAAAGAAAAGAACTGTTTATTTCGGCATAGAAAATGGTATTTATTCATACCTTTCCATTTTGGTTTGGAAGCCTGAGTTCCCCTCTAAATAAATATTGCAATTTTACATCTTTTGCCCTGAACCACCTTTTTTGTGATGGTCTGTGTGCTGCCTCAGAGATCACCTGACCAGAAATACTACAACTCTTCACTGTAACAGGAAGAAGTGTGGAAGCGAAAGACAGAATTGGCTCATGTGACCTAACCTGTATGGTTTGTTTGTGTGCACTGTGAATCCTACGATCCCAGGGGGTGGCATTTTTTTTTTTTAAATGGCAATTTTCTATTGAGGATAACAAACAACGGAAAGTTGTGCTCACCGCTAATTTTTAAAACCATTGGCACATACTAAAAAAAAGTATATTATTATGAAAATGGTTTAATTACATGAAGCAGGGTTTTACACAGCTGATTTATGCAATATCTTTTTATAGATACCTACATTGTTTGCAGGGTATAGTTTTCCTTTATTTGCCATTGGATTGTGGCGCTTTTCAGAGCCATTCCATGCTTTTAAGCTTCATATTGCCACTATCCAACCCAATTCTCCCAGAGTAATCTGATATCTGATTTGGCTCTGAGTGCTATTAAACATGGTGTTTCACTGACTTGATACAGTCAATAAATTGGGCTGCTGTGGATCTGGAAGACTCGGCATGATTTAGTGTGTCTTGAGTGATTATAGAGAGAGAACACTGGTTTTATACAGTCTCCAGTAATGCCCAGCATGGAATACCGCAGGCTTAGCCTTTGCAAGGCAGAATGGAATGAATGGCTGCTGGGTTAGTTGCTGTCCCTCCTAAGAGGCCAGCATAAGTCAGAATGTGAGCTGAATCTCCTCTTCTTCACATCGACTAATCTCCCCGATCTGCCTTCTGCTGGCTAAAATGTAAATCGACTGGGGGCAGGCACACGGACCGATTTGTTTTCCGAAGTTGCTCGTAATTGCCTCACAGGGAAACTTCGACTGACTTCATCAAACAAATCGCTCCATGTGCCTGTCCCCAGGCGATTTACATTTTAGCCGGCGGAAGGCAGATCGGGGAGATTAGTCGCCGTGAAGAAGAGATTTGTCGCCTGGCGACTAATCTCCCCCAATCTGCCCATGTGGCCAGCTCATCTCCCCTTTATGTTGCTTGTCTTTGGCAGTGTAGATTACTGAGAAAACATGTGCACATATGGACAGAAAGGCTCAAAGGAACCGCAACACCAAAAAATTAAGTGTTTTAAAATAATGAAAATATAATGTACTGTTGCCCTGCGCACTGTAGTATACAATGGGATTCTTCAGAATTTATCTATCTACTGTGCATCCTGTGCATGAATGGCTGCCCCCATGGCTACACAGCAGTTGTTTACATAAACTATAGTAGAGTTTCTCAAGCAAACACACCAGTTTTACCAGCGCAGGGCAACACTGCATTATATATTCATTTCTTTAATGAGCTGAAGCTGAGATCAGCCTAGAGGTGCCTCCTTTCGTGTAGTTAGGCTGATCTCGGCTTCAGCTCCACTGTGGGTGGCATGAGAATGTCCTTACAAGTAACCGTATGCTCTCTGGAGTTGTACAGGTATGGGACCTGTTAGCCAGAATGCTCGGGACCTGGGGTTTTCCGGATAACGGATCTTTCCATAATTTGGGGCTTCATAAATTAATTTAAACATTAAATAAACCCAATAGGCTGGTTTTGCTTCCAATAAGGATTAATTGTATCTTAGTTGGGATCAAGTACAACTGTTTTATTATTACAGAGAAAAACTAAATCATTTTTAAGAATTTGTAAAAAATGGAGTGTATGGGAGACCACCATTCCGTAATTCGGAGCTTTCTAGGTATCGGCTTTCCGGATAAGGGATCCTATACCTGTATTATTAACATGTATTTATAGCGCAACAACATATTGCACAGCGATCTATCAAAGCTAGTCTACAGGACACTAATGGAATACTAAGTCATAGCAATACCAGATATCTATGTATCTAGATATCCTATCGGAAGGTTTTCCTGTGTGCTAAGCACAATTCAGCAGCTAAAGTTTACCATGTGATGGCCCATTAAAGGACAAGGAAATGGCTAATTACTGGCAGTGCCGATTTGTTAGGCATCTCAGGGATAAAAATCAGTAATTTGTGACTCTCTTGCTGAAACACTCACTGTCCCAAGATTCTGTTCTACTGAACCTCCATCTTGTCCCATAGATAATTTGTGGCTTAACAACATCTAAACTTATACTCTACTGCTTCCAGGTCAGGCACAAAGGATCCCTGGACAAGAGACGGGTGACTTTGTGCTTAAATGATTGGTTCACCTTCAAGTTAACTTTTGGTATGTTCTAGAATAGCCATTTCTAAGCAACTTGTATTTATTTTTTTTATAGTTCTTTAGTTACCAGCTTCTTCTGACTCTTTCCAGCTTTCAAATGGGGGTCACTGACCCCCATCTAAAAACATATGCTCGTTATGGCTATACATTTATAGTTATTGCTACTTTTTATTACTTCTTTCTATTCACGCCTCTCATTTATATACTAGTCTCTTATGCAAATCAATGCATGGTTGCTAGAGTTATCTGAACCCTAGAAACCAAATTGCTGACACTGCAAACCGGAGAGCTGCTGAATAAAAGATGAAATAACTCAAAAAAAAAAAACAAAACACAAATAAGAAAAAATGAAATCAATTGAAAATTGTCTAATACTACTCTCTGCATCATACTAACGTGAACAATCCCTTTAATATACTAGTACCCCCGGCTGCTGCGTTTGAGGGTGGGTCCTGAGTATAGAAATGATAAACAATGGGCGGTGCCTAATAAATTGGCAGCCAATAGTGAATACGTTGTAAGATTTATTTTGAATTTGGCTGAACCCCCAAATCCTTCTCGAAAGATTCGGCCAAATACCGAATCAAAATCCTAATGAGAGAGAGAGAGGTGTGTGCATGTGCCTGTATCCTTATCGGATAAATGCAGGGGCGTGAGTCAAAATGTCTGAAAACCACTGCCCTAGGAGCTAAGATGTGAGCGTGGAAGGTTGACTGTACACATACAATGTTCTATTGTAGACCATAGTATGTAAGGAATGTGCATGGGTTGTGCGTGCTCACTATGTCTCTGTAACAATACAGCGTGTGCATATGTTTTGCCTGCCACATTAATGCCTCTCCAGAAGATCTCTGCACTCTTGTAAGATTTCATTTTTTTTCTACATTATTAAATTACAAAATGTATATTTTTTTGTATGCTTGTTGTTGAAACTTATAATGTAAATTCTTCATTTTAATCTCGAGTAATTTGCTTGTGCAGACAATGTACTAGGCTTGCAGAAGAAAATATGGGTTTTTTTATTGAACATTTTGAAAAGACGGTTGTTTTCTTTTTTTAATATGAAGAAAACAGATCGTTTTGCTTCTGCAGCTACAGACTCCCAACTTAAGTGCCCCCTTTTGTACCTATAACGTTTATATAGACTGTTCTACGTATGTATCTGTGTCTTGTTACATACTAAAACTATATAGTTATCTAGAATGCTTGGGAGCTGGCGTTGCCGGATAAGAGAGAGAGATCTCAACAGAGATCCAATTTACGGAAAGATCCCTAATCCGGAAAACCCCACATCACGAGCATTGTGAATAACTGGTCCCATACCTTTGTATATGTAAAATTCTATTACTCTATATACAGGTATTGGACCTATTATCCGGAATCATCGGGAACTGGGGCTTTCCGGATAACAGGTCTTTCCATAATTCGGATCTTCACACCTTTAGACTACTAGAAAATCATATAAACATTAAATAAACTTAATAGGCTGGTTCTGCTTCCAATAAGGATTAATTATATCTTAGTTGGGATCAAGTACAAGCAACTGTTTTCTTACTACTTACTACTTCATTATTTGATTATAATGGAGTCTATGGGAGACGGCCTTTCTGTAATTCGGAACTTTCTGGATAACGGGTTTCCGGATAACGGATCCCATACCTGTACTATGTAGAAATAACAACACCTGAACAATATTAGAGTGTAGTTTAGGTGGATCTCCCTTGGAAATCCAAGTTACAGTATATAATACTTGGAGAGTTCGTGCAGAGGTTTTAATGTTTCCTTGGCAGCCTCTATGCCCATTATATGAAACGGACAATCCACAACATTGATGTGCTTCCCACGTTGTGCGTTTTTGTCGTATTTGTTCTTCTTCTTCTTCTTCTTCTTCTTCTTCTTCTTCTTCTTCTTCTTCTTCTTCTTCTTCTTCTTCTTCTTCTTCTTCTTCTTCTTCTTCTTCTTCTTCTTCTTCTTCTTCTTCTTCTTCTTCTTCTTTTTTTTTTTTTTTTTTTTTTTTTTTTTTTTTTTTTTTTTTTTTTTAATGGGGATTTTTTTCACTTTTCTTGTTATGGATAGGCCGGTTGACTAATTCTTTGTAGCCAAGGTACCCTATCTGCATGCCCCCTAACAGAGAAAAATGCTGTAACTAGTAGACAGATACCTGCTGGCTAGGGCATTTAAATGTGGTGAAAAAGTTTATCGTCTATCATGAATTTATGGTCTAATATAATGCAGTAGGTGGATTTTCTCGGTGCAGCTTTAGTATATCACTGTTTTTATGGACTTATTTGTATTGATTTCTTTTTGTGTTTTGAGTTCTTACCGACATCTGATGTCAATTTCATGTCAATAGCCCCATTAAAAATATATTTAGTGAGAAAACCATTGCCGTGTTCAACACTTATTTTCCCTGCTGTATGTATAAATATATTGTATGTGAGAGGATGCACTCACCGAAAAAGTTCAAAGTCAAAGTACCTGGGTGCCGAGTTATAGTTGAGCACAATCGCAAAGAAATCTAGAATATAGATAGATCTATCTTCAATAAATCATGACGGTCTTCCACTGTCGGAAGTGGTCGCTAAACAGTTTCCGGGTTCATAAAAGCTATATAAAATTCGCGCATTGTGAATAGTTTTTCCGTTACTAACTTTTATTACATACCCCCGTATGTGTTTTAGTCAGCTAGTGTTTTAGGCATTAAATGATTTTATTTTGTAGTTCTGATGAAAAAAGCAAGAGTAGTTATAGAGGTGCAGACAGCCCAGCTTTTCTAACAAGCTTTTGAAAATGCTTTTATAATCTTCAGTATTTACCTTAATGGAATGTTGTTTTTATTTTTAGTGATGCTCTCTGCCGCATTGTTATCTGTAATGACGCTTCCCTTCGAAGCCAACCAGTTATATACAACCCAGATTTTTTTGTGGAAAAACTGCGTCATGAGAATCCAGAAGTTTTCACCGAGCTAGTGGTCAGTAACCTCACAAGATTAATAGACCTCCCAGGTACAGAGCTTGCACAGTTAATGGGAGAGGTAGATCCAAAACTTCCAGGGCATAATGGCGCAGCCTCCTCCTTCTTTAGGTCTCTGAACTTCCTCAAGCGTAAAGGTATGTATGTGCTTGTGCAAAGCTATGAAAACGTAATCTTAACATTGCTTTGTAGGACAATTAGGGCAACGTCATGAATATGTAATGTATAAAACTGGGCAAATAGATAGGCTGTGCAAAATTAAAAATGTTTTCAATATAGTTAGTTAGCCAAAAATGTAATGTATAATAAAGGCTGGAGTGACTGAATGTGTAGCAAAATAGCCAGAACACTACTTCCTGCTTTGCCGCTCTCTTGGTTTCCACCGATTGGTTACCAGGCAATAACCAATCAGTAACTTGAGGGGGGCCACATGGGTCATAACTGTTGCTTTTGAATCTGAGCTGAATGCTAAGGATCAATTGCAAACTCACTGAATAGTTATGTCCCTTGTGGCCCTCCTTAACAGCAACACCAAATAATAATAGTGTTTAAAAGGGAAGAAACGTGTTGTTGCTCTGCACTGGCAAAACTGGCATATTTGCTTCAGAAAAGAGAGCTGAAAAGCTGGAAGTTTTGTTCTGTCAGACATCCGTTCACTCCAGCATTTATAGAATAAATTTTTGGATGATTAACTATATTAGAATCATTTTTTTTTATTTTGTACAGGCGATCTATTTACCCAGTTTTTATTTTTACACTGAACTGTTCCTTTAAACAGAAACCAAAAGCATGGGTCTGAAATACTGTGTACTACTAAGTAAAATTTGAATTATAAAGGATGTGTGATGGATCTGGCCAAATTTACTACAAAACAGAGGGGATTGATCAATGCAAATTCTCGGGCCCCATGTCTTCATTCTGTGCATACACATTCGAAAAATTGGGGTTTTTATTTATGATTTCATATAAAGGTGGTAAGTTATGGAAAGTTGGTAAGCCACAATACATTGTTAAGGTACAGCGGCTTTAATTTATTCACCAATGGTCATATTTTTAATAGACTGACACCTCCCTGCTTACATAGGCAGCGGAGTTGAAAAAAAGACTCAAGTCCATTAAGTTCAACCCCTTCAAAGGAAACCCAGCGGTCATGCACACACTCGCCTTTACTCCTCCCTACACTCACTGAAACTATGTACACACTAATATCTATATTAATTGTAGAATTTAGTATCCCTATAGCTTTGGATATTATGTTTGACCAAGAAATCATCCAAGACCATTTTTTCTTGAATTCCCTTGACCAAAGCAACTTGGCTAACGCACTAATCCTTGTAGCTTTTATGGTGGTGAGATCTCCAAACCACAGCATCAAGTCACTCATAGTTTCATTCTCTTATTATACAGTACACTCATCCGTCCATTAAGTTAAAGGGATTCTGCCACGGGAAAACTTTTTTTTCCTTTCAAAACACATGAATTACTAGTTCTCCTTCAACAGAATCAGTTTTTCAAAAGAGGAAACAGATTTCTTTTTTTTTTTTTTTTTTTTTTTTTAAAGAAAAGTCGGTACAGGGCTAGACATGTTCCTAGTTTCCCAGGTGCCTTCAGCCATTTGACTCTGATAAACTTCAGTCGCTATTTACTGATCTATATAAGACCAAGAACAATGGACCTCCTATTTAACCACTCCATGATCGACAAAAAAAAATGGGGAGGGTATTCTACCTGGTCTTCATTGATTCAAAATAATGTGACATTTTATCATTTTGACGGTTTGTTCTAAAAATCTCATCATAGCAGTCAGCCCTGCTAGAGGAAGTACTACATGAATCTATGCAAATGTAAAGGAGGATGTTACTTTAAAGACATTTTCCTTGTTTGCAGTCATCATGTTGGCTACTGTGCTTTGTTGTTGTAGACTTTGGACTTTTATTCAAAGCACAAATAGTGACTCTTACACTAAATACATGCGAGTAAACAAGATATTTGCAGTGACATTGTAGATGAGAAAACACTGAGAACTGAATAAACCAAATGGGTACATAAATAATTTTTTTTTTTATATTTTTCAGTTCTGTCATTGCAAGTTAAGGTGGAGGCAAGGGCTGATAACCTTGGTAGTGCATTTTAAGCATAGAACTAATGTATTATTTAGCACTAACATAGCCTCCCAGCACAATATACCACTAAATAAAAAGCATGGACAAATCGTTTTGATTTACGTAACCTTGGAAGGATGAGCACATGGGATTATTCGAGTCCATGGTTTTTGTGACTAACCCTGTATGATCCAAATTGCTAAACCTGGCCTGTATTTCCTGTTGAGACCAAAGAACAGTAATTGTGAGTTGCTTCTCAGATCACTTTTCAGATGTTCATTCCTAATTAATGACCTTACTTGTCATAATATTGTCTGAGTGATTATCATGTACTCATTTGCGTTATCCTTGTTTGTTTTCATTTACCATTAAAAAAAAGTGCAGCTGAAAGATGAAAATCCCAACACTATTAGACTGGGAGACATTTTGCCAATGCTTGGTCACATTTTTTTGTTACATTTCTTCATCAAAATAAAGACTGTTTACTCATGCTCAAAGCAATGTTTCCAGTAAAATGGTGTAGTGTTTAAGAAATAATGTTTTGGTTTACTGCTGGACAGTTATTGGCACATTTGCATGTGTTTTGATTGGGGTTCTATGAGTCTCTCACTTAGTACACTAAGCATGCTCTATTACCAATAAAGAATGCATCAATTAGCAATAAATTGGCAAAATAATCAAGAATATATCACCGTTTGAGTCACCAAGCGACTCTCAGTCGGCAGAGAGGTCTCAAACAGGAACCAAGGGCCCTGGGCAGTACGTGCGTTTACTCCACAGAAGAGATCTCGGCGAACAAAATGGAGACCCCAGCTATATATGCTGAAAAACAATGAGATCATACATAAAAACACTTGGTTAATGACAGATCTTGCTTCCCATGCGCTCGTTTGGAGCTGAAGAGGCTTCCAACAAGCACATCCGAAGCAGAATTTTTTTTTTTCCTAATCTTTTATTTGTATTTCAGTACATATTCTGCTCCCGGCTATATTGAAGGAAGCCTCTATGAATACTTTTAGAACTCAGAAACATATTTGGTCATTGGCTAATTGAGTTCAGTTGTTCTTTCCTTACAAAGCTTTCTTATACAAGACATTTCTATAAAAAATATTACTCTGAGCCACCATTGTATACAAAAAGCTCAACAGAAACCTCTCTCCATACAGCATTACCCTGAACTAGTAATTATTTGTATTTTGTCAAAAGGAAGCCCAAAACTGGCTATACATATGCAGATTTAGTTTGGACTATACTGTCCAGCCATCTGGTTATAGACTGCATACTCTTGTCTGTTAAGGCCGATAATTCTGCAATCCTGGTGGACCAAAGATAATCAGTCCTGACTAAATATTTGTAACAGTTGGCTGAAAGGACTATGGCGCTCCTTCACTTTCTCTTGTTCCAGTTTAGGAAGTTTTATAACCCTTTGTGTGGTATCCATACATCTTGCCAGTTAGTCATAGTACTGTACTGGTTGGACCAGCTATTGCTTCATTCAAAAATTAATTGTTTAGCCATACATTTTAGCTTCCCACCTATGTTTGTCAGTGTAATATATCTTTTATCTCTCTAAGATGCCTTACACATCTAAAATATAACTTGCATTCTCTTTATGCCACTTTTTGTTTATGCTCCAAATATATGCTTATACACTTCAATCAAATCTTAGTGGCAGAAAAAATACTTGTCAATGGATATATTTTGGGAAATGGAAGCCGTGATACTTGAATAATGCAGTATGTTGTAATTGATACAAGTCTTTTCCTTCTAGAAAAAGGAATAGTATTTGGAGCACCTTTGACAGAAGAAGGAATTGCACAGATTTACCAGCTTATTGACTATCTACACAAAAGTAAGTTTCTCGTTCCTAAAGTCATAGGTTGATTAAGGTTATTTACCACCACCTTGCTCAGGCAGAATCCTTTGGATTTTAAATGTCACGAATGGTGGCCCATATAATGGATCCCATACATGTACATAGTTCAAGGTTATTTTAGGTCGGCACAAGGCACAATTATAATGAATAGGTGACCATTTTCAGTAGCTGTCACTTAGGTTATATAACCCGATGACTTCAGGCCATCATGCAAATGCTTGATGAAATGAACACGGTGCAGAACTCTGATGTGCTCAACTGTATTTTGTCTTCATTAATAGATCTGCGCACTGAGGGATTGTTTCGTATTCCAGGGAACAGCATTCGGCAACAAAATCTTAAAGACTTGCTCAATAGTGGGATGGATATTGATGTTGAGTCTGGAGAGTTTCATCCTAATGATGTAGCCACTTTACTGAAAATGTATCTGGGTGAATTGCCAGAGCCACTGCTGACACACAGGCATTATATTGCTCATTTAAAAATTGCAAGTAAGATGTGTTCCGTTCCTACAGCACTTTATTGCAGAAATAATTCCTGCATAATGTAAAATGACCTCTCTTGCATCTTCTTTACATTGTACAAATTAAGCATGTATATGTGTGTCAAATATATTTAAATGCAAGTCTGTGTATATAACATTGCAATAAAATAGCTCAGCAGAATATATGCAAATATTTGCCATACGTTTTTGTTTATCTCCCTCCTCAGACCTAATGCTTTTCGATGCGAAGGGTAATAGGACAGGAGTACCAGATAAAGAGCGACAGATTGAGGCATTGCAACTTCTTTTCCTGCTTCTCCCATCACCAAACAGAAATCTTCTGAAACTGCTGCTGGATCTTCTGTATCAGACAGCCAGAAAACAAGATCGCAATAAGATGTCTGCCCATAACCTTGCGTTGATGTTTGCGCCTCATATAATTTGGCCAAAAAATGTAGGTTCCACGTCTTCAATAAATCGTAACAGAAAATAACATTTTCTAAAAAAAATAAAATTTAGATTCTGTTTGTCTCAAATTGGCATATTCCTTATTCCATTAGCAGTGTGGAACTGAAAGTTTTTAAAGGAGAAGGAAAGCTCCAAGACAGTTTATTGCCAATAGAATAGCCACAATAGTGCAAGCTAGAACGCTATATTTATTCTGCAGAATGCTTTACCATACCTGAGTAAACAGCTCTAGACACTGTCTCTGTTTGTTTAGGATAGAAGCTGCCATACATGCTAGGTGTGACATCACTTCCTGCCTGAGTCTCTCCCTGCTTACTAACAGCTCTGAGCTCAGATTACAGTAGGGATGGGAGGAGGGAGGGGGAGAGGAGCAAACTGAGCATGCTCAAGGCCGTGCCCTGGAGGTTTAAGCTGAAAACAGGAAGTCTGATACAGAAGCCCATGTATACACAATAAAAGCAAAGAAATGTGGTGTTTCTTTTGACAGAGGACTCAGAGCAGCATTACTTTGAGGGTTTAGTGGTGTATTTATATAGACCTTTCTGATAAAGCTTACTTAATTTTAGCCTTTCCTTCTCCTTTAAGCAACATTTATGGGATACAACATGAGGAAACTAGCCATTTCCCAAAGTTTAAACAGCCCATTTCCAATTGCTCTTCCTTTGTAAAGATAAGATGTACTACTACGACTTGATGTTAACAAAGCTAGTATAAATCTGTTGGTGGCAAAACAAAGCTTTTTGGTTCATCGTTAGCCTTTAAGGGGTTGTTCACCTTTAAAATAACTTTTAGGCCTAGCAGGCGGCAGGCACGGGGAAGGCAGTTCGGGGAGATTGACGCCCCGCAGAAGAGGCGATTAGTTGCCAGGCGACTAAATCTCCCCGAATCCCTAAGTATGATGTAAAGAGTGCTATGCTGAGACAATTTGCAATTGCTTTCTGTTTTTTATTACGTGTGATTTTTGAGTTATATAGCTTATTCAGCAGTTCTGTAACAAGTTTGAAGTCCTGGATCATTGCTGCTATTCACAATCTGAAACTTTAGGCTGGTGTTCAGTATATAAAATGGCATTTTTAGCCATATTCATTTTAGGGTTTAGTTCTCCTTTAAAGCCACATGACTTAAAGCAGTTTAGATTTAGTTAGAAAATGCAGGAGTTCGGCCAAATCCTGGCTTTGGTGCATCGCTACAATCAATATGCCTTAGCCCAGGAATTCACTACAATTCTAAACTGCAACATCATGTTCGATTTTAATAGGATGTTCTGTGCAAGTATTGTCTTATGAATCATAACAAGTGGGATTTATAATTAAAGCAATGCGGTTTGAAGTTCTTGACCAGCATAAATAACAGGGTGTGACTGGAGTGCATGCAAATAAATTGAATCTGTGCAATATACAGTAGATGGATAGATTGTTACAGGTGTAAACCATTAATTTTAATAATCCTATTCATTGCAATATTGTGCAATAAATTTTCCCTTGTAGTAATATTTCGATTCTAAAGTGTAATGTATCATGGCTTGGCAGCTTGGAATGCAGAGACCCATATGCATTATTACTGGTGTTCTCTGTCCAGCACAGTGGAATAGCCACCGATGTGTAAAATTTTTAATGTTCAGCAGAAACTGATTGTGGTGCTTGATAAAAAGGTCACTGTCATGTCTTCCAGTAATTAATTCTATAAATATTAATCTCCTGAGAATATGAATATTTTATTCTGTACTTAAAACTTTCTCGGAGTAGGAATTTCATAGTGTTTCCTTGTGCTGGGCTGTCATTCTAGTATATAACACAGAGCCCAGCACTTAAAGGGGACTGGTAACCTTGGGAAATAATTCCAAATCCTATTTTATGATGTAAATCAAACAAAATAAAATTTACTTACACTATAAAATGTAAATCTTGTATTTTTTTTTTTTTTTTTAGTCTTGGAATTTACAACCGCAGCAAGCAGGTGCAGCCATTTTGTGGGCTCTGTTATTAAGGCAGGCTTCACATCAAGGAAAATTCTTGTTTATGTACAAGAATGGGGGGGCCTAATGCCAATTCCCATCCTTTGGCTAAACAATATGGTGAGAATGGAGGGGGAATGTGAGGAGTGCAGTGACATCTACAAAACTCAGAATGGAAAGTGAAAGTAATTTCCTGCCCTGCCTCCATGTCTAAGGCATAGAGGAGGGGCAGACAAAATATGATCGAGATTTTTAAATGAATTTATAGCAGGTATGGATGTATTCTCAAATTAAAGAATTTGGGTTTCAAGTTTAATTTGAAAAGGTCTTTTATTATACAGATTTTTACGTCTGGGTGACAGGTCCCCTTTAATGTGGTTAGAGACTCTCTCGTGTTCTGAGTTCTTCAGGAATATATTTAATTTAAACTGGTTTTCAAATCAGTGATATGCCCCTTTTTTGTGTGTATAAATTGATTAGCTTTGACTAGTGTTTTGTCGCTTAATCCAATTTAAATAAGAGAAATGCTAATTGTTGTTTTTCTGTTTTGTAGCTTACTGCGAATGACCTTCAGGAACATTTAATAAAGCTGAACAATGGAGTGACCTTTATGATCAAACATTCCCAGAAACTTTTCAAGGTGAGAGTCTCTGAAGCAATTACTGACCAAATCTTATTAATGCCACCAACCGACTTTTTATAATACTCCAATGAACTGAGCAGATCAACATTACAGCCTAAAAGTCGGATGTAGTGGCACATGCCTAAAAAAAACTGAAAATCTATTAAAATCTTACCTGCATGAAAGATCTGCCATTCAATTATAAGAAAGGAACCGTGTTTTGTTTCCATCCAAGAGAGTCTGATAAACTCACCGAACTACAGTATGTGGGCTGTCGTATGAAATAAAAACCATCTTATTTGATTAGATCTGACATTACAGCATGGTGGATTGGATATTGTTGCATCCCATATAATCTTGTGCATATTAAGATCCTATGGGTCAGTTAATTGTACCCACTAAATATGCCAACGTTTCTTATGTTGTTCTTCCCCCAAAGGCAGGAATTCAGGATTCTGCCCAATCTCAGCACTTTTTGCAGTCCTATGTATGCGGTATTTGTTCATAATACTTTTACGGCCTAAATTTCACTGTTATGAGTGAGATTTGCTTTTAAACTAAAGCAATCTGAAACAGCCTACTTCTTTCAACAAAGGCTGTGCATTTGCTTTTGACTGTAATTGGTGTCTGCAAGCCGTGGGTAACCCTATTACATACAACCTTATTGTTAGGGGCTTTTGCATCAGGGGTAGAAGTCGGCCATAGCTCCAGTTTAATAAATACAGGTATGGGATCCGTTCTCCGAAAACCTGTTATCAAGAAAGCTCCGAATTACGGAATTAAGGCTCTCTCCCATAGACCATCTCTCCATTTTTTCCAAATACAAATTATTTAAAATGATTTCCTTTTTCACTATAATAATAATAAAATGTTACCTTGTACTTGAGCCCAACTAAGATGTAATGAATCCTTATTGGAAGCAAAACCAGCCTATTGGGTTTATTTAATGTTTACATAATCTTCTAGTGTAAAGATCCATTATCTGGAAAGCCCCAAATCCTGAGCATTCTATATTCTATATAGTTTGAGCAATCTTATACATATCTCTATATACAGTGGCACTTTATAAATACGTGTGAAGTAGACCATGGCATTCATATTTATCTTTTGACTTTGCTCCCAATGATGTTGAAAATAAAGTGCCATTTCATTTTTTGTAAACTGTAAGATCTTTTGTAACAACTGCTATTGTTTCTTGTTTTGGGGTAGTAAGACATATTTACCCATTCTGAATTTTTTTTGTGCACTTTGTAGGGGTGTCTTATTGTTAGTGGGTTTTGTCCTTGACAAACCAGAAATATTTAGTTTTCTTTGCAGGGGCTACTTCGGCAACGTTTGACTGCGTTATCCCAAAAAAACACAATTTTGTATTATCTGAATATGGCCGATAACATGAAAGTTCCACAGCTTTGATATGTTTGTTTTTGTATCCAAAATTATGTTGGAGCTATAGTACTGTAACCTTTTGTGGTTATCAGGACAGATTTGTATGTAATAATTAAACATTACATTTGACTTATTTATGTTACATCCTAATGGAGATATAATTAATCTGTATTGGAGACACTATTTCATGTTCAAATAATTTTTAGTAGAGTTAGGGGCAGAATTATTATGCTGTGTAAAGGTGGCCATAGATGCAAAGATCCGCTCGTTTGGCGATGTTGCCAAACGAGCGGATCTTTCCCCGATATGCCATTAACAGGCATGGCTATATCGGGGGTAATCTGATTGTTCGGCCGTACGGCCGAACGATCAGATTACGATGTGCCATGAGCTCCGGCGGGATCGGTCAGGTCAAAATCAAACCTGACCGATCGACCAAACGACCGATCTCCGCCGGACGAAAGAAGTCGGCACATGCCACACACGATCCGAAAATCGTACGAATCCTCGATTCGTACGATCGGATCTGTGTGTCTATGGCCACCTTAAACAAAACAAAAAATCAACAAAACTTGCCAGGTTACATCTTGTAAAAACAGCATACGGTAAATCTTTTTTACATGTTTTTTTCCTAGAGTGACTTTCACCGGAACGTACTAAGAGGTGTAAAATAACTGCTGCAAATCTTGTGTTTGCACGGCTTAAAATAAAACTCTCCCCTCCAAATTACATTTTACACAGTATAATAAATAGGCCCCTTAAAGTACTTATCCAGAAAAAATGGAAACAGTGTTTTGCTTGAAGTTGAACCAGTGGTGAGCGTAGGACCTTTAAGATCTAAGTGGCGTTTTCTTCTATGATTAGTTAACCAACTATTTATTTTCTGTTGACATCTATAAGGAAAAGATTTGGGGGTCAATATGCATTTTTTTGTAATCATTTCATCAGCTAAGTGGGCCCTGACCCTAGGTTGGACCTTCACAGGTGGTGGGCCTGACCCAAGGCTTGACCAAACATTAGACCTTCAAAGGAAGGTTTGAACTAAAAAACTTAAGGAACGTAATGTAGAATGGCTGTCTAATGACTGTTCTTTCTGCTACCGTATTTATTAAGAATGGTCAAACAATCACTCTTACTGCTCCTTTCTCTACGGTTTATCATTCGTATGATGATGATGCCTATGTATGAGCCACCTTATCTGCAATGGTTGTCATGCCAACTTGTATAGTGTTTCTTAAAAATGGTATGTGTGGGGGTTGGATACTTGTGGAAAGATATACAACATTGACATTTACTTTATGCTTTTACCAGATGAAATGGACGTGTTTATGAAGTACGCCTTCTTTTTATTCATTTTGTGGGATGCCGTAGTTAATTGCCCTGCCGGGGGGGGGGCGCTCGTTGTTACATGGAACAAGAGGTCTGTCTCAAGATTATAACATAAAATCAATTATTCTATTTACCCTTCAGGAACAAATTACAGTTGCTTTAGCATGGGCTTTAGAGTCTGACTAAATGTCGTCCCAGAGTAATTCCAAGAAACACTGGGGGTCATTTATAAAGTTTATAAAGCAAATGGCTGTATTGGCCATGTTTTTTCCTGAACGCTAAAATATTGCACTGCTGTGCCAGTCTTTACATTTTTTTCGAATTTGCATTGAGAATTAATTTTCGCAAATGAGACGTGTGTGCATGAGTGCACCCACTGTGTGAAGTTGTTGTGCGCGAAGATAGCGTTGACAGTAACTTAAATTCACAATTGCGATACTGTTTTGCAAATATTTTCTCCACCACCAAAGTTGTGGAGTAATTCAAACACAGAGTGCGCATAATATTCACGATTTTTGCCACATTTAAAAAGCTCTTATAGACAATCGCATTGGGGGAAAAAAATTCACAATTCTGCTTGCACACTCTTAAGAATTCAGCTTTATAAATATAACCATGTGCAGGGCAAATATATTCACTGTGCCAACCAATCTGCCCTGCATGAAGTTTATAAATGAGCCCCATTGTATCTAAATGAAACCAACAAGCAACTCTGCATATTTCTCATTATTCATATTCTAAATTGGCCTAAACATGCAGCATGCTTACTATGGCGTTTCTAATTGGGTGTTCTTTCATGAGAGAATTTCTTTTGAAAAATATCTTCTACCATCTGCTTCAAAATGGCATTGTAAGAACTGTTTGCAGAATAAAGCCCAGACTGCTTGACAATATAAATATATCTCTGCTTTGTTACAGGCACCTCCGTATATTAGAGAATATGCTCGACTGCACTTCTCTGGCAGTAGGACACCTGCCTCAAAGGTAACATAAGTCATCTAGTTAAAGAGAAAATGCACAGTGTTGCTCAGTGTAACTGTTCCTCCAGTATGTTATGGGTCCTGATGGACATACCCCAGATGTTCAGCAAGAGGTGATTACATAGGATTCAGTGAATGCTGGCTGAACATATGAAATCACCAATTGACTGGTTTTAAAAGCAGAAAGCCTAGACTCAAGTAAGTGCAACACGGCAGGATAGAAGTGTAAAAATCCTACCTGGTTCCAAAAGAAAAGGGAAATTGGACCAGTGTTCAAATCCGCATACTATTAATATAATTAGCCTTGTATTTTCAATCTTGCTAAAAAGACATCCATCCCTTTCTAAAGACTAAATCTAAGGAATCTGGGACAACTCATACTCTTCACAGCTTTAAGAATCTGGTTTCACAGCTTAAAGGAACAATATACACGTAAACACTTTTGGTATTATTCTATAAGTGAAGTTATATATTTTAACAGCCAAACCCAATGATAATTAATTTACTAGTTGGGCTTTTGCTGAAATTTACAGAATTTAAAGAACATTCACAACATAACACCACAAAAAACACACAATGCTCTGGTACGTTCTTGTTTCGTTACATAAAATATCTCCTTTAACCCCTTTATGCCTGAGTCTTTTGCATCATTTATACCATGTTTCTCGTAGGGAATAATTGACTGGTACAAAAGTTCAATCAAGTGCCAGGTATGGATAAAAAAGTGCCCAGTTTCTAATGTTGCAGTACAACATAATGCCACTAATCATACAGTGTGACACAGATCCATATGGATTAAATTCTATTGTACAGGTATTGGCAATCATATCCCAGTCTGACAGTTAATTCTGTACGAGTTGTTAATGGCCTCCTGTCGCCATTGTTAACCAGAAACCTTGGTTGGCAACGTGCCGATATGTTTTCTTATGGCAGTTTCCAGAACATACGAAGCATCCTTTATAAATATAGAATTGCCTTATTAACATCTAAACGTCATTGTCCACCCACTCTCTTTGATTCCTGTTTGTCTCTATTTTGGCTTGAAACATACTAAATACTGTATATTCCTTGTAGTTGTCCTAGTAACAGGGACCAAAGGGTCAGAGCAGCCTAGCTGCTTCCTTTGACTGACAACAGATTGGTTAGTAGCGGATATGCCGTCCCTATAAAAAAAAAACACGACCCTCTTGTACGCGTTTGTTTTATTTAAGTTCACTCTCGTGTCAAAGTGAAAACATATCTTTGCAAAGTAATTTAATTGAATTACACTGGAAAAACACAAACTAACTGCATAATTATACACCCCATTCACGTCGGTATTGTAGTTGATGCATCTTTGACCACAATTCCAGCTTTGCATTTGTGTGTATAGATTTATATCAGCTGTGTATATGTGGGAGCTATTTTCATTCTGTTGATTAGTGGCAAAAAATAAATAAATTTGGGAGGATTTTTTTTGTCTTGTTATAGAACAGTTAAAGGGATCCTGTCATCGGAAAACATGTTTTTTTTTCAAAACGCATCAGTTAATAGAGCTACTCCAGCAGAATTCTGCACTGAAATCCATTTCTCAAAAGAGCAAACAGATTTTTTTATATTCAATTTTGAAATCTGACATGGGGCTAGACATTTTGTCAATTTCCCAGCTGCCCCTGGTCATGCGACTTGTGTCTGCACTTTAGGAGAGAAATGCTTTTTGGCAGGCTGCTGTTTTTCCTTCTCAATGTAACAGAATGTGTCTCAGTGAGAAATGGGTTTTTACTATTGAGTGTTGTTCTTAGATCTACCAGACCGCTGTTATCTTGTGTTAGGGAGCTGCTATCTGGTTACCTTCCCATTGTTCTTTTGTTTGGCTGCTGGGGGGAAAAAGGGAGGGGGTGATATCACGCTAACTTGCAGTACAGCAGTAAAGAGTGATTGAAGTTTATCAGAGCACAAGTCACATGACTTGGGGCAGCTGGGAAATTGACAATATGTCTAGCCCCATGTCAGATTTCAAAATTGAATATAAAAAAATCTGTTTGCTCTTTTGAGAAATGGATTTCAGTGCAGAACTCTGCTGGAGCAGCACTATTAACTGATTCATTTTGGGAAAAAAAAATTTTTTTCCCATGACCGTATCCCTTTAAAGGCGAAAGATCTCTACAGGCCACTACCCCATGTGGGCAGTATTCAAGTCCAGAATATGTTCCATGTGTGGGCAGTGATCGTTTTTCCAGAAAATTCATTGTGTAACAGCCCTTAGGGCTCCATCGGTCTTTCCAAAGCTTTAATTTACAAACCATGTTTTTGTTTATCACTTTATAGGATGATCTGGATTTGCTTCCTACTCGAAGTCCCAGTGAATTCCACTTCCTGAAACATTCAAAAAGGAGTAGGCTTGGATCTTCCCCTTCCTCCTCCACATCTCTCCAGGAACAGACTCAGCAGCACACTGAGGAAGCCTTAAAGGAGTTGTTTCGCCATGTTCACAACATGCCAGATTCTGCCAAAAAGAAGCGCCTCATACGGCAGGTAAAGTCCTTGTGAGCAATAATATTAATGAATTATGCGCTTAGTTCTACTGGGATTTGATTTAAAAGCTTAAAGATAAAAGCTTAATGTCTAAAGATTACCTCAGAAGATGTTAGGAAGCAATCATTCTTTTATATGAACTCTTCTCGAGATATAGGGGCAGATTTACCAAAGGGCGAAGTGGCCTTCGCTAGCAAAAATTTGCCAGAAATGTTATCCGCAGGGAAAGGGCCAATTTACTAACAGGCATAGAGGACAATTCACTAGCGCAAGAGACCGTCGCTAGCGTAGTTTTGCTCCCTATCGGCATGCAAATTGTCGTTACTCTGCAAATTCACTAAAGTGCGCACTTTACAGAACATTACCTCTTTCACAAGAGTTTCCTTCGCCACCTTAGACCAGGTGAAGCTACATCCTCTTCACTCTGATGTCACTGATATATTCTGTATGTTGGAAAGTCATAAGTTGTAAAAAAAAAAAAAAAAAAAAAAATGCAGGCGTTTTTTCATTTCTCAAAGCAGGATTTCCTTCAAAAGTCCTAACTATTGAAGATTTTTGTTTTAACAATTTTTTTTTAAACCAATTTGAGGGGCATGCCACATTTGTTTTAGGGTGGGCTCATGGTGGTGGGGCGTTCGCTGACGAAAATTTGCCCTTTAGTGAAAATTTGCCCCATAGGGTTCAGTGGAGATAGCCGATAATCTCACTAATACTGAACAGTGCCTCCAGTGCCATAGCCAATAACGGTAAGATATGCTTTTCCTCCCTGTAGTAGAATGATCAAAGCCAATTGCAATGGGTTATAACACAGTTTCACTGTTTGTATCTGCGCCCCAGTGAGTGTATATAAGCACAGGAAGATGGGCAAAAAACAAATACTGATTCACTTAAAAATACATTTACTTTACAACATTTAGACATTCATTCCTCATAACTGTGGCACTTGTTAGGGGACACTTGAAAGCTACCCTGAAATAATGTCAAAAACAAAAGGCAATAGAGTTAAAGCTCTAAAATATTTAATCAAGAGGACTCTGGAACTTCAGTGGCAAAGCACTGGGGTTGATCCTGGGTTCAGATCCACCAAATATGGAATATGGCAGCCCCAAATAAATAAGATCACAGCAACTGTATACTATTATGGTATTGGTTGTTTCTCAATGACACTGCATACTTTAATCCCCTGAAAAGGAAGTTTATTTATAGTCTAAATCTTGTTTATGCAAATACAGTGGCCTATTTGCAATGGACAGGCTGATGGCACAGAATTACTGCAAGAAACTGTTAGGGAAAGTGAGCAATGCCTTTTGCTCCTACTCAGTCCATAATAATAATCATGCGTGCCACCACCATTTACTTTTTGCATATATTTTGCTTAACTTGTTGGTTTCTTCCCTTCTCTCTGTATTTTCAGTTCTACCCTTTCATGTCAAAAAAAGCATGATCCAGCAGAACACACAGTCTACCTGGAAACCATTTAATAAATTAATATATATTTTAATAGCCAGCATAAATGTCTAGATAATTATCTATTTAGATTAGACATGTTGCCAATTATTTGACATCTCCTTTTAAATAGGTAAGCTATGGTTAGGGAGAGAGCTGTCATAGACTCCGTGCTCCCTCTACTGGCAAACTAGCAGCAATGAAACCAAAATGGGAAATAAAGCTAATGAAAATTAAAACCGCACACCATCTGCGGCAGCATAGTTACATAATTAAATCAGGTTGAAAAAAGACAAAGTCCATCAAGTTCAACCCTACCCCAGCATAACAATATAATGGTGGATATGTTGATAATTGATTTCTAACAGTACTTACTATACTTCCTTTTACTACAGTAGTGATGACAATGGATCAGACTGATTAAACTGGCAGCAGCTCATCTATAACCTATATCCGCTAACTTCTTTTTGTTGAGCTGGATATTTATAATATGGGAGTCATTTGAGTTTGTTTCCCTATTTGTAAAAAAAAACTTAATGGATTATGTAAAAGCACTTGGCATAGGCACATCCTAATCATATACGGTATTTCTATTTTCTTTGTAGTTTAACAAGAATACTCCACGCACCCCTGTCTCTGATACCCAAGTCCCAAATGGAAAGAAACATGTTCGGTCGCGCACGTTTAGTGGGATGATTAAGGTAACTACAGATACCAACTCCGTTTACAGAACATTTGGTGGCAATTATCCAAATTGATTCTTGATTCGCTGAATTTCAGCTTCTGTGGATAACACTTTGAGTGTCCCTAGCAGGGTTTAAGAATGGGTTGCCAACTAACTATAGGCTATTATGGCAGATTAAGTGGCAAGTATATACCAGGGAACAAAATACTTGCCCATTAAAGTCGGCAGCCTAATTCCAATAAATTGTCAGTCTATTCCCAGGCACAGAGACATAGAATGTAAAGAATGTATTCCATCCAAATCATTTTTGGATTGGGACAGATACAATTAACCCCATATGTCCATTATATTTAGAATTAGAGGTAGACCAGATTATTGGAACACTTTCTATATTTCATGCCTGAGATGATTGTGTGTGTGTTTCCTAATTAACAGCGCAAGGTTTTGGGCAGCCAGATGGCCTCTGAAAAGAAAAGCAGAACTATAACCCCACAGTCAGCCGATGGCTCAGAATATGCCAAAGAAAATCTAAAATATGTAAGTACCTTTTACAGCTCATTAGTGAGCATTTCTTATTGAGATTGCAGTTTCACTTTCCTTAGTTTTTCTGCAACAGAACGACATTGGCAGCTATACTTAATGCTTTGGGCAAAACTGATATTTGAAAGGTTATAACTTTTGAAAGATGGAAGTTGTGATGCACCAAATCCAGCATTCTGTGTTGAGCTGAATTTTCAATTCAGGTGAACTTTTTAGGGCTTCAGCTGAATTGAATCTGAACTCTAAAAACTGTAGACAACTCAATGGGACAATATTTTACTCACATTGGATGATTTCCCCCCCCCCCCCAAAGATATGAATATGCAGATTGGGATTCGGCTGAAAATTGTTTAGTGGAATAGTATTTGTCCAAATCTAGAAATTATGAATTTGGTGAAAATTATGAATTTAGCTACTTAACTGTGAGAGCTCAGCAGCGTCTTGTTTTTCAGTTCAAATGTCATTAAGGGGTATATTTGTTTACTTGTTCTTTTGTCCAGCATATTGCCATCTTACAATATAAAATAATAATGTACCCTTAATACTAATTATTGCCTGTTTTAATGTTACAGGTATCTGTAGATTCTCCTGCAGTTTACTTTACCCGTGCAAAATTAAAACTGTCCGAGGACTTGCAGATCAGGAAAGAGGTTAGTTGTTAGAAAATGGCCAAACTTGATGCAGGCATGTTATCTAGAAAAGCAATGACCGTAATGTATGCTAATATAGTGTGTTACTGTATAAATTTTGTTAGTTCACCCATTAAGGCAGTGATGCCCAAAAGGTAGATCGGGATCCACCAGTAGAACTTTAGTTGGTGATCAGTAGATCTCAAGTTAATTGTCAACAAACCGCTTGTCTAAGGACTGAACCACACGATGCGTCTTCTTGAGAGATGTCGAATGCACGCAGTGACAAGGTCCGACATTTCTATTGCTTACCTTCTATTCGTCGCATCCGTCTCCTTACATGCGCTTCCTCTCACCCCGTCGGATCTCAAAAAGACTCATTGTGTAGTTCCACCTAAAGCACCCTCCTTTTTCATTCAGATATTTATTATGTTAAGGTTATAATACTTTAAATACTTTAATTTAATACTTAAAATATAACAATCCACTTTTTCTCATATCAATATTTAACTAATATTTTCCATAAAACAGAATGTTATCAATGCTTTTATGGATGTAGATGATAATGGGACATCACTAAAAGTAGACCTCTCATAAGTAAAGTGTGAGCACTCCTGCACTGTGAAGGGTCACACTAATAGTTAAAATTGGTTCTAGGGCCTTCATTCCAGCTGAAACCATATTTGTCCATATCCAACTTATTTCAGTATGTTTATATTACATTTTCATTTTCGCTATAGTTTCCCAATTAAATATAACTTTCATAAATTTGTGCTTAGCCTTCGTATTAAGGCATCTAAATGCTCACCTAGCAGAGCTACAGCTGGATTGTAAGCCTACTAGATCTGACTAATGGCTGCTTTTGGCAGAGACAATGGTTGGAATGCTTCCTTGGATCTGGGATATTTTCTTTCTGCCAGTACTCATTGAGAGAGGGGGGGGGGAGAGAACTGAGAAACTTTTAGTAATGAGAGGAACTCCAGCATAATGCACATTTGAATAATGTACTGCTTTTATAATGGACAGTAGCAAATAGAATAACAAATCAACATCGATAAAAGCCCCACCCCCCTTTAAAGGAGAAGGAAAGCTACGGAAGCATTTTATTGCCAATAAATTAGCTGCAATAGTCAAGCTAGAATGCTATATTTATTCTGTAGAATGTTTTATTATACCGCAATAAAAAGCTCTAGAAGCTCTTTGTTTAGGATAGTAGCTGCAGTATTAACTTGGTGTGACATCAATTCCTGCCTGAGTCTCTCCCTGCTCACTTATAGCTTTGGGCTCAGATTAGGGAGTTGGGGGAGAGGAGCAAACTGAGCATGCTCATGCCCGTAGCAAGGAGGTTTAAGCTGAAAACAGGAAGTCTGGTACAGAAGCCCATGTATACACAATATAAGGAAAGAAATAGTGTTTCTTTGGACAGAGGACCCGGAGCAGCACTAATTTGAGGGTTTACTGGTATATTTAGGTGGATCTTTCTGATAAGGCTTACGTAAGGAAACGTTTTGTGTTGAAAAGTAATAATGTACCAGTGTGTTATACTCCTTTAGATATAGAAGAATTGTGCTTTAAAAGATAGTGTTTCAGGCTGATTTATTGAATATTTCTGCAAAAACCCTAATAATCCCTCCCTTCCCTTCCTGGTCCTTGAATTCCCAGGTTGTGCAGTGGAGCTGGCGGCTCTCCGCTCACTGCACTGTAGGACAGGAACCAATCAGCAGCTAGCAGGACCTGATAGGGAAATGAAGCCTGTCTGTGCTTGTGTGACTGCAGGGCTGTGATTGGCTGTCCCCCCCTCCTACTGTGCTTCTGGCAGGGACACCCCCACCCCTCATTTGGAACAGGGACCAGAGATCTATAGGGAACTCCAAAAAAGGGGCTATTTTTAAAGATAATAAGTTTTAGCACCATGTAAAAGCAGCACCATAAATGACATATAATTTCCTACAAAATAAGGGTTTTTTCATTTATCCTATATATCTCCTTTAAAAAAAAAAACTATGCTGAAAAGCTTTATGGCTATTGTGCTCACATAAGGCCCAGTCAAGACATTTTTGCCGATTTCGTTCAATTTGAAGCAAGATTTGGTTTTATGTCTTATGGTAATTGCCATAAGAAAATGTCTTTCAGTCTGACCAAGGGGGGACAACTGCACTTTACGTTAATTAATGCATAACTAGGACATCCTAAGGGTGTTTTCTGGACATCCATAGCCCAACGCACACATGTAAATATATAACTGGATAGGATTGTGTGTGTGTGTGTATCTATCTATATCTGATCTGAACATTAATCTCCTTTTCTGCAGGCCTCCAGTAAATCAAAGAAGAGCCATCATAAGTCTACCCAAGAGACTTCCATTTAACGGATCCTGAATTTGTTTTTGTGGAATTTTTTTTATATATATATATATTATTTTCCTTTTGTCTTTTTATTCAACCTGTGGATAAATGTTACAAAACAAGCTGTGACATAAATAATCCTTGAGTCCTGTATCACTGGTTGAGATGCCTTGTAGCCTATTAACCTGACCGGGACTGTATGAATATTTTAACCAGGAAAAACCACTCTTTAAAATCCAAATATATGAATATTAGAGAACTAAACTCTTCTCAGAAACATACTATTTTTACACTGCATTTGTTTTGTATTAAGAGGGCTTAATCCTGTTCTGTAGCTTTTCATTCCATTGTGAGAGTGTTGCCTGTTCTCTCACATAGAATGTGTCCTTGCTGTATGGACTTTAATGTAAGCTTGCGTTTTATGTTTTAACCTCTCTCAGTGTTTATTGGGATGTTTTATCCCTATTTTATATGAACTCCCCCAGTGCCAGCGGGCAAGAAATGCTTTTAAAATCCAATGAGACTAAGGTAATTGAGGGATGGTGTGTGGGTGTATAAGGTGGACTTTAGAAAAGTGTTTATATGAAGGTTATGTGTTTGCGATGCAGCATTTAAGACCGTCTTGGATTTAGGTTAATGTCAGGCGAGTTGTATGTGGATATAATTGTTGGTGCTTTTTAAACAACATGTATGTAGTGTAGAAACGTTTATCCTATAGGAATTGAATCCCCTTATGTTTTTAAATTGTTCACCGTGCATTCGTCTTAGTAACCATTTACTCAAAGCGCTTCCTAAATTTTTGTCTTATTGATATAATCGGGTGTACGTCTTAGCCACACACTAGAAATGTGTGTCCCATTAGAGCAAAATATTTCCTCCGATTCTAGAATGGATTTCCCAAGCACAGGCCATCAGCTCATCTATTATGACTTAAGCCTCTGACTTCAGAGGAGCCCCCTGATAAACAAAGAAATATTTTTAGTATGCGCTTTTTTAATTTTACTCTTTTTTGGGGGGGGGGGGCGGGGAGGACTGTGGCTCTTATTCGTCAAGGACAAGGACAGTGTTCATCTAGCAAATTATAATTACAGGGGGTTGCCAATCACTTACCTGAGCCCCCCCCCCATGCTGCCATCATGTTTCCTGCCTCCAGGATCTGTTTTTCTTTACTGTTCATGCACACAACTCATGGCAGCAGCAAGGGATCCTGGGACAGCATGGCATGTGGTTTGAGGTAATCCATTATAATCACCAGGTGATGCCTAATAAATTTCCTTCTCCTTTCAATTCTGCCGAATCCTGAAGGGATAGGACGGCAGTGAACTATGCAGAACACACTTTCTATAAAAGCCGTATTTATTTAGCTCATATTGAGCACCATTGTAAATTGCCCCTTTAAATTAGCATTCCCCCCTCACCTTTTAGGTATCCCGGTGTGTTTATTTGGACTTCACAGCCTCTTTGCACTATGTATTTAACAGCAACACTCTTTGGAAAAGACCACTTTTCAGTATATATAAAATATATACGCTCAAGCTTTCCCTAGACATGAATACTGTTTTACGGCATGCTACAGAGAATCAAACTGTAGCGCAGCACTCAAGGAATTGGTAACAGTTTTTCATTTCCATGTCTTTGAAGTGGCCACTAGTAAGCTATTTCTTCCCTTTGGAAGATTAATTCTACTTATAGAATGCAGAGAGTGTTGTCTCTTTAAAGAAACAGGCTAGTTTTTTTAAACAGTCAAATGTGATTTTACCAAGGTTCCCTACAAATGTTCTTCTAACACTAACCCCGTTTGCTTTCATTATTATATGGGCCCTGGAGAAATCTCTGCTCTGATTGGCTGCTACAGGTTACATGACCATAGCATGCATTAGCTGTGTTTGCGCATTAACCCCTGTCTATCCCACATAGTACCCGATTGGTGAACCTTTTGAATCTTTTTCAAGAGGTTGAGCGTCCCTTTAATGTGAGTGTAAATGCTGCATGTATTCGCTTCACTGCACTCCAGAAAATCCTCTCTTCCCCTGAAAGTGTGTGCAGTTTATATTGTATAGTTTTCCTCAATGTTTTAAATAGGTTTTCTTTTTAATTCTAATGTATATTTTATCAGACAACTCAAATGCAGGTTACACTAGGCTAACTGAATCCTTATAGTCTATCCCCGGGCTAAAGAGAGAAATAACCCCCCATGTGATCCTGGGCATCTCTACCAATGCTTGCAGCTTCTTGTATTGTCTCGACACCCACATTTCCTACTCCTGTACCCCTTCAATGGTATGTACATGCTTTAAATAGCACTCTCGTCATGCACTTGCACTGATCTATACTTCCTATACATTGTGTAAGTTCACTCACCTCCAATAGGTTGAACCTGGACCTTAAAGTACTGCAGTTAAGGTGTCTCTCTGGTCATAGGGCTGCTGCACCTCCAGATGTATAAAGCAGACTTAGGACATGGGTCAGCGCTCCCCACTGAGTTTAGGCATGTTTATATAATACTGTATTCATCTTGTGGAACAAGGGACCCTTAATTGTGTTTATAGGATATGAGAAAATTGTGTTTTCATGAAAGTTCTGTTCCACAATCTGTCCTTTTGAGGGACATTTCAAATGTTAGGAAGTGGCAGTTGTTTCATGCAAGTGCCAGTCTGCAGCAGGGCATCACACTGTAATGCAGAGAGTCTCTGCAGCTAAGATGGTTCAAGAACTGTGAGAAGGGAGAATAACGGGAACATTGTTACACTGAATAGAGACCATGTCTGAAAGAAAAATGTGAATTTTCTTTATTTCACATTCCTGTAATTCTACCCCCACGATCTGTTCATCGTACATATAGGAAATATACTGGGTTACTCACCTGAGCTTTTAAAGAGAAAAATCCCAGTGCAAAGCCAATAAGTTTATTCTCTCACTAGTGATACGTGTGGGGTCTGGGTGCTCAGGCCCCAGACCTGCAGCTCGAGGTGGAGCTATCCAAACAACTGAGAAATACAGCAGGCTTGTAAAATAACTGAAACCGTTAATTTAGAGCAAAAATAAATCAATACATAGCCTTACGCGTTTCGTACCGTCCGGCATTTAATCTTAGGCTTACTCACCTGAGCCCCATTATCATTCAGCCTTCTTGTGTCTGAGGACCCAGAGTACCTCAATTGAGGTATACTATGTTAAATGCCAGTACAAAGAACTTGATCCTGACCCCAGGATGTTTTCTGATTTGTTAAAGGGTAACCAAAGAGTTGTTTGTGCAACTGTATGGGGCTGCTGTATTGCTTCCCATAGTGAGCTGCTTATGTTTCAGCAGTTTATTGCTTCCCCTATAACCCTCTTCCACCGGGCTGAACAGATTTGTGAAAAGCTCTGGGTTTGTTGGTTCTGACATGTAGAATTCAGTGGTAAGATGGCACAAAACTGGACTTCACTCCAAAATAGATGCAAATAAAAGGTTTTATTACGCAAAAACTAACATCTAGGGGGGTGGCCTTATGGGCACTTAGTCATAGGCTGTTTGTTGATTCTGATCCAGGAATGTGGGAGGTTCCTATAATGAACGTTGTTTGGGGCTGATGTACGTAAGCTCTGTGTTTTTATACCTGTACAAAGAAGCAATGTTTTAACTTCAAAACTCGCTTCTTTGTATTTCAAAGTAAGAACCTGGGAGAAAATTCTGTTGTTGCTGAAAGTTGGTCCATAATCTGCAATTTCTGATTTGAGCTTTTTGTACAGCCCAGATTATCCACGTGATTGTCAGTGCTAATGAATGCTTTGCCTCTGTAGGGATCCTGTTTTCATTCTTTATATGAAATGTTCATGTTTACTATAAAGGTAATTTTTCATAGAGGGCCTTAAAAATATTCTGCCTGGGGCCCAGTGATTTCTGCTTCTGCTCACCTGTTTTGGCTTTCCTGCAATCTGCTGCCTTGTTTAACATTTACCCCCTATAGTTTTGTAACTAGAATGGGATGTTAGAAGAATAGGGGGGCTGATGACATCTCTGAACTACTGTCATTCCCTGTCTTTATGTGATACGCCTGTTGCCTAAGGCTAATGGCACGTGGAGTAATTTCTGTTTGGGTCCAACGCCTCAAAGAAGGTAATGGAGATGCCTGAAATCACCCAGAGAAGCATTGCCCAAATGTTTCCCATTACATGTGATTTAAATGTAATAGAGTGCTGAGCAAGCATTCATATAGTGAGTGTGCACTTGTATGTAGCAACTTTATTTCATGTATCTAATGGCAAGTCACAATTGCATGTGAGTGCAGATCTCTCTGCTGGGTCGCTGCAAAGGTACCATTTAAAAGGGCAAAGCCACCTACAATTCTTTTTATTTTCATGGTTAAGGAAAGATTCACTTTGCTTTTGTGCTTTGCTCCAGCCCTGCATTTAAACTCCTCCTTAGCTGTAATCAAGGAGAGAAATTCTAACCAACAGCAATTTGGGTTAATACCAAAATACTACTGTCTATAATATGCTAAGTACAATTTTTAACTGAACTTTCCCTTTAAAGTCACTACCATTGACACCTGTAGGGTTGCAGCAAGTGCCTGCTGTTGTTTCATGTTTGCAGCTGTGACGTTTAATATAATAGGGTTATTACAAACATTGCCTACAAAGTTGTTGCCTAGTTGGAAACCATCTCATTTTTGTTTTATACAATTCTATTTATGTTCATTGTTGTGCTGTCAAATGTTTTATATTTTTGTGTTTGTAGCTAATATTTTAATATCAGTGTTTACAATAAATGTTTTTTTGTCATTTCTTTCTATATAAGAATTATTTCTTCTGGCATGGACGGTACATAACTTAAGTTAGATTTTAGAAAAAGTAAAGCTTTTTTTAAATTTGCCTTTTTCTTCTGACTCTTTCCAATATGGGTCACTGACCCCATGTAAAAACAAATGCTCTGTAACGGTCAGGGCACACAGGCAGATTCAGGGAGATAAGTCGCCCCGCGACAAATCTCCTCTTCTTCGGGGCGACTAATCTCCCTGAACTGCCTTCCCACCGGCTAAAATGCAAATCGTCGGCGGGATGGCACTCTGCACGATTCGTTTTCCAAAGTCGCCCGAAGTTTCTTTATGATGCGACTTCGGAAAACAAATCACGTTAAGTGCCATCCTGCCGGCGATTTGCATTTTAGCCAGCTGGGAGGCCGTTTGGGGAGATTAGTTGCCCCGAGGAAGAGGAGATTTTCCTGAATCTGCCTGTGTGCCCTGACCCTAAAGCTACAAATTTATTGTTATTGCTGCTTTTTATTACACATCTTTAGGGATGGGTGAATTTTTGTTTTGCTGAAAAAATTACGCCCATAGACTTTTATGGCGGTACCAATAAAAAGACGCGCGTCTAAAAAAATTTGCCGCAAGACAATTTTTTTTGACGCCCATAGACTTTAGAGTCTATGGGCGTCGGCGTCATTTCGCCCATCTCTGCACATCTTCTATTCAGGTCCGTCCTATTCATAGTCCAGTCTTTTATTCAAATCAATGCATGGTTGTTAGGGTTATTTGGAACCTAGCAACCAGTTTGCGGAAATTGCAAATACCACAAAGAATATCACTCTACATCATACTAAAGGTGATTTAAGCCAATAGCATTTCCACTTTGTGATTTCTGTAGGTAGAACCCATTACAAGGCTGGCATCTGTTCTGTTATAGCTGCTATCTCTTTCATTTAGAAATGGCATATTATGGTTTAGAGCATGCTGTTTATAAAGGTATAATTTACCAGTCTGTAGTCTAAAAGAAACGATCATTGCCCCAATTTATCAAAAGTAAATTCCATTTCATTCTCAAGCACTAGGGGGAGCTGTGTACATTTGAATGAGGCGTCTTCTATGGTGGCTTCATAATTGCAACAACTTACAGGCCCCAATGTAGGAGAAGCTATTATTATTATTATTAGGCTTTCTATAGTGAAGACCTGCTGCATGCCGCTCTACTGAGATTATTCATATACACGGTTACCTGCAGCACAATTTATATTTTATATGCTCTGCTTGTAAGAAGGAATGAGCTGCATAACAACAATCTGAGATGTCTTTCTAGCTGTATTTCCATTCACTTTGCTCTCTGGGTTACTGTATTTCCCTACAGTGAGGGAAGTCCATACTTGCTGCTGATTTCTCAAACCATGTTTCTCTCTTCTTTCTACAAGCCCAATCTTCTTCTCTGGATGCTGATCCTATGGACATGAGGCTACGTGCACTAAACCTGAGCAAACAGAATTATAGTGTGTTTTTTTTTTTTTTTTTTTTTTTTTTTTAAGAACCTCCATACTAGTCTGACAGGTCAGTTGAGGCCTCTAATAATTCTCCTTATAATAATAAAGGTGCTACACCAAACCCTTGCAGTATTACAGGTGCTGCTCACATTTCAGCTAACTTTTAGTAAGATGTAGAGAGTGATATTCTGAAACTATTTGCAGTTGTTTATTATTTCTGTTTTTTTTTTTTTTTTTTTAAACTATTTAGCTTTTTATTCAGCAGCCCTCCAGTTTCCGGGTTTTCAGCAAGCTCGTTGTTAGGGTCCAAATTACCCCAGCAATCAGGCATTGATTAGAATTAGAGACTGGAATATGAACAGGCGAGGGGCTTGTTGAGTAGCAATAACAATCAATTTGAAGCTTTACAGAGCATTTGTTTCATAGATGGGGTCGGTGTCATTTGCAAGCTGGCAAATAATTCAAAAACTAAAGAAAAATTAAAGTCAATGTTGGATATTCTGTTACATACTTAAAGTGATACTCCCTAGGCCAGCCTTTAATAAACCAATCCTAATTTCTTGCAGGACAAATGGGAGATTCTACATAAGGCCCATATAAGTTGGCTTATTACCTATGTATTTGTTTTAAAAAAAGTAAATATGGCCTATTCACACCCAGCTGCATACAGTATCTTCTGATCTGATTTCCCTGTGTACATTAATTTCTGGATACTGCCCCACTAATGTCCAGAGCTGACAACAATAATGACTTTGAAACAAGACTGAAAGGGGGTCAGTCCCCAGGAAACGGGGCAAATTCTGCAGCCATTACAATATTGTTGAAATTCTGGTGGCCAAATATTAAAGAAGCTCCGGTATGCTGCAATTTAGGGCACTGGCCACAAACTTGCTCATCTTAACCTACTTGTTTCCTAGTAGCCTTATTCCTTGATATTGGAATCTGTCTTAAACCCAAGGAAAGTGATTACTAGAGTTGACTGAACTGGTGTCTTGGGAGCTAGAGGAATTCCACATTTGTTTAACTACCTAAAGGTGTATCATTAATGGAGAAATGTTATTACCATCAAATACCAAAATTAAAGAATTGAGAACCATATTCAGCCCATTCCAAAATTTTCAAAAAGGCTGCAAAATGACACGGGCCTACCAAAGTAAAAATAACTATTGACATGGAAACCAAAGAAGTTGAAGCACTGGGAATTTATTTGGAGGAGCAGGAAGGGTGATTGGAAGTGACATTTGGAAATGTGTTTACCTTCCATGCTGAATCAATAAAACGAGTGCCTCATTGAAAGACATATATGATAAGTAGCATAATTCAATCCTTTCATTGACTGAATCTCAGCATGGTAATGAAAGGTGTTGGATTAGCATGAATGAGCCAGGCACCTTCTCAGGGATGAGACATTGTTATATGTACTCGATACTCATCAGCCCTATGATCTTTCCCTGTGCTAATTTGTTTTTCTCCCTCGCTACCTCTGTGTGTTCTAAAGCTGGCCATAGACGCAAAGATCTGATCGTACGAATCGAGGATTTGTACGATTTTCGGACCGTGTGTGGAGAGTCCGACATTTTTCGTCTGGCGGAGATCGGTCGTTTGGTCGATCGGACAGGATAGAAAATTTCTGTCGGCTGCCGATAATATCTCTGCGTGTATTGCCGATCGTACGATTTTCAGTGGGAGACTGTCACTAGCTTTGGTTGGACATAGATATCGTACAATTGCTGTCAGGGGCAGAACATTGCTGATCTGTTCTTTAACTAATCTGACTGGTAAGACTTTGATCTGAATGGTTAGTGGCAGGTCGGGAGATGGGAAAGTCCAATTGTACGATGATTCGATCGGATCTTTGCATCTATGGCCAGCTTAAGACCATTGGAGATGATCTGACATTTCCTGCTGGTATCCAAAAACCAGACTGAAAGCCGCACTAATTAGATTCAGCTTGTTTGGTAGCATGTCTAGCCACAGCAACATTTTTGATATGATCACCGTGGCTGTCCCCATTGGCCAACTGATTCTTGGCATTACACTGATGTTCACGGTCTAATGAAAGTGAAAGGCAAGATAGTTCCCTGTATATTAAGTGCATGGGTGCATGTCTGCTCTGTCACCTGCAAATGGTCTGAAAGTTGTTGGATTTACCTGCCAGTGTGTGACCTCTGGATGTGAATGCTGGACTGGGCGCAGACTTCTCTAGCAATAGGTCCAAGGCTTTGTAACCCCATTTAATCCCAGAATGCACAGGAATTTTTTTGATGAAAGCAGATGTGAAGCAAGAAATGCCATTGTTTGCTCTATAAGTAAACTAGACAAACAGTTCGGGCTATTGGCATCCTCCTTTTATCATTATCAGCCTCTTTATAGCCATCCTAAGGAATTCTTTGGTAGATAGAAGGAGGGATAGTCCTCAAACGTTACATTGACAGGCCAAGTTATAGCACAATGTTATACAAAAAGATCAGTTATCAGACTGAGGGCCATAAAATTCCTTTGGAGGGCTACATCTGGCCATGGGCCTCTAGTTGGATAGTCTTAATCTACAGGGGTGATTATGCGCCCAGTGCTGCAGTTGCATTGTCTGCACTTTTAACTTCAGGAGGGATTCATTCTCCTTTAAGTCGTAAGGTGGCCAAGCACACCCAGGTGTTATCATAAATTTCTACATGGTAATTCATAGTCATGTCTTGAACTTATCTAATGTATCGGCCAGTACAATCACCTCGGAGAGAATTCTGCATGTTTACATCTCACTTGGCACACACAGGGAGCATAGGGCAGGCAGAGTATGGCACACACAGTGAGTGCAAAGTCAATTAATAATAGTCAATAATTATTCCAAGATTTCTGTCTTGGAAATAAGATCCTTGTATGAAAGATTGGTCGGCAGACTAAAGCTGGCCATACATGTTGAGATTTTTAAAAGATCAGATCCTGATCGTGAGACCACTATCTTCTAAGAACGATCGTACGAATTTACCATCAACTAAAAAGACCAATTTGCCAGGAAAACAAAGGGGAGCTGCCTGCTTGGTCCTGCAAACATAGATAGATTGCACTGGGACCGACAAAGATTTTTTGACCTGGCTGATCAATTTCCTGACAGATGGCGAAAAATTGTAAGATGTACGATCGTTCGAATTTCACTAACCGCACGATAATTTAGAAGGATTGTTCGGACTTCCCTAAAATTGGTCGTTCGGCAAGAGAAATCTTTGCGTCTATGGGGACCTTAACCATACATGAAGCTAATTAAATGTTCACATTACCTTGCCTATAAACAGAGCCTAATGTTATGCTTCTGGACTGTTTGAGGAAACCAAAACAAATGGAGGAAACCCACATATACATCAGTAGAAAATGCAAACCCTATGAGACTGTGCCCTGGCTGGGATCAAACCCAGAGCTGCATCCAGCAATACCAATCAATATAGCCATCTGAGGAATTCCAAGTGAAGATGGCAATGCCTATTACCAACGCTATGTATGAATGCTAGGTTTTTCATGTTTACCTACTACACTGGAGTTTTTCAGTGCTGGGAATTCAGTTTCCAATACCTGTAGGATCCCATTATTGGAAGGAATGCTTAGAACAAAACACAATTGTATGTTTTAATTCAATCATGGGTGGTTCCCCTCATCCTATTGACATCAACCACCCTCTTCCTCTCCACCACTTGTGGTATTTAGACACTTGTCTTTTGTCTTTATACTCCCATAAGTAATGGGTCTGTTTTTCTCTGATGAATGCTCTTCTGCAAGTTCAAACCATGGCGTGATGAAACTGTAAATTATAGGTGTGTATTAATGAAAAGGTGTGTCTGTGTTTTATATAATACGGATCTGAATGATGCACTTTCTGGTATGATAAGGGTTTTGGATGGATTAGATACATATACGGGCAGCTTGATGGACACATACAGCAATGGTTCCAAAATTGAGCTTCTGGCCCCACTGTGGTGCCTGGAGGGGAGTTATGGTTTAGACTGAGAGATAGTTAACATTTGCTCTTGTAGATACCCAGATTAAGGTCAATTAGGGTGAGATTTGGGGTGAAACCCTATTTGATTTCATATGTATTCTTGTAACTATGGCTGAATGACTGCTAAACCAATGTATATTTTTATATCTGTGACCTTGTTATGTGATAAGGGAAATGGACCTAAGGTTCCAGGTTACACTTCCCTACCGGACAGCTGGGCTTTTTTTTGTCTAATGGCACAGCCCAGCTGCAAAAAAGATCCCTGGCTAAGCATAGCAAAGAGGAGTGCCGGTCTGGGTTCTAAGGTAGGTAATTATAATCACTGGGGGGGGGGGGACCTAAAAAGCATGGCAACCCTTTCCCTCCAGTGATATCGCCTTTCCTTTTCCTTTAAACAACAATAAAGATAAATCATTTATGCATGATCAGGCTTGGGGTGTGTGCAGTACTGAATTTTTGTAAAGAGTGGAGCTGGTGAGTGGTTTCCCCTTTAAAGTAAAGGGGGGAAAAAAGGTCCCAACAGCCCTTGTATTTAATATGGGGTTGAGGGCAGACTAAGTAAGAATAAAATGGACTTCCCTCCCAGAATTGTAGTTTTTTCAAAATACCAAAATTTGGCCACGCTGCTCCTGGGGAAATATCAGCCAAACCATAATTTGTAGCATGATTTCTACTTGTATCATTGTAGAATTTATGAAGCATTTTCAGTGCCCACTGGTAAGACATTTCAGTAGTGGGAAATGTCATTTTATTCATGATGTGACCTTGATTGGAACAGTTAAATATATAATTTGCTCTGACCCTCCTGTTTGTTCAGCCTCCCAATCCGCTACTGAGATGCACAAAACATGCTTTTTGTCTGCTCGATACTAAGCCCAATCATTGCATGCCAACATCTTTCAATTATTACTGTTTTAATTAATAAGGTTTCTTTGTGCCTCTTTTTTATATCTCATCAAATGTCTCTTTGGAATTGTAAGAGAAATGATTGAATCTGAACTTGGAGTTCTGGAAGCAGAATCTAATCTGAGCTTAGAGTTTGGAAGATTAACTTTATTGCATTTCATACTATACAGCCCAAAAGATTGAATCTATCTCTGAAGGAAACCACTGATCTGCAGCAAACAAATGCTGCTTCCTTCTCTTATCTGATTCAGCAAGTTTTCATTTAAAGGCAAAGGCTCAAGGCAAAGACTTTTCAGAGGAAAATTGTAATAATAATAATTGTCTATTGTGTGTATGTAATTTAATAATAATGACGTTAAGAGGTATATCATGTCTTTACCCATCTAAAGATGGTTCTCCACCTACATCCTACTGCTCCAGTCTATCTTGCTTCTTTGCCCACTCTGTCCCACTCCAGTCTGTCCTGCTACATCTTGTGTTCTGTCCTGCTCCAGTCAGTCTTCCTTCTTTACTCCCTCCATGCATTCCTGTTCCAGATCTTTGGACTCTACTCCTTGTCTAGTCTTATTGGATTTGAACTGCTTCTTGCCTAAATGACTTCCCTTCCCTCCTTCCATTTGAGTACAGGAGATTTCTCCATTAACAATCCCTTACAGGACCCTGGGTAAATGTTTAGTTCATAAGGAGAGGGGATGTACAGACTAATTGAAAGAGGACCACACCCATGATACAACTAGTCTGTTTATGGGGTTTTTCAAACTTTACAATGAGATGTGAGAAATGTTGGTTGGAGAGGCAATCACAGGAAATTTTGGTGCAATCTGCTGAGCACAGGAAGTAGAGATTCTTGGGAAGGAGCAACTATGTTTGTGAGGTCCAAGATTAAGGACCATGGAGCAGATTTCTTGCTGTCAAACAGCTGATACCTAGTTTTGAAAATGGAGTAATGGCTAGATCACGAAGTATGACCTGAGGACCGAATTTCCGTTTTATGGGTAAAATTTGGGCATTTCATCTATACACAGACTTTGCATCTTTGTTCTGTACATAATATACTGTTTTCATACTGTCAATATATTATGGAGAAGCCAGTTGGTTTGATGGATAGAAAAGATCATTTTTAGGCTTGTTTAATAACATGGAAGGTATTGAGTGGGAATCATGTGGAATATTATATAGCAGGGCTGTCCAGCTGGAGGCGTGCGGGCTGGACATGGTCCTCCAAAGGATTTTTATGGCCCCCACTCTGCTTGAAGGCTCCATTTACTTCACTGTATGTCATCATCATTTTAATTTTAAACAGTACTTAAAGATCCCATACAGCACTGTAACCCGTGGGAGGCTAAATAATGATATAAAGGAAGCAGACACCCATGGTCTCTATAGTTACACCACTGATTCCATATGAGAAATTAGCCCACTACATGGACTAAATTGTACAGTGTTGGTTGGTTGGATGAAGACTTAGGTGGTGGGAGTGGGAATGTTGTTTTATCTTCCATGTGGATGAAACTATATCTTCTCTTTCTCTATCATGATAAGATGAAAATGTGGAACATATTAAGTTTGGGGATGCATGATGTCTGCCAAGTTTTCATACCAAACCTCCTTACATATTGCAAGTAGAGGGAAAAGAGAAAGTACACCACCAACAATGACGTTTACCCATAATATTTTTGAAGGATATGGGAAAAAAAAGGAAAAAAAATTATGAAAATGGAAAATCAATGGTGTCAACTCTAGAAACCAACAAATGTTACAGTGGGAGAGAAAGGGAGCTGTAATAGTACCTGGGAGGTGGTGGGGATGCCCACCACCTCCGTTCCTGTGCATGGCTGGTACGTGCTGCTTTCGGGTTTGACCGGCATGGGTTTGACTCTGGTGTCTATGTGCGTGGGTCTTTTTACATTCGGCTTACATCGACCAATGTAGGTCTATTGTTCATAGTTCCTGGGTGCACTTCTAGTCTTGTTTCTTTGTTCTTGATCCTTGCCTTTCCCTGACCTTAGCCTGTTACTGACCATTCTTCTGGTTCTTGACTTTGTACTTTGTTTATTGTTTTGGTTGGACCCAGCCTGTGTCTAGTTTTGATCCTGGCCTGTTCTACAACTATGCTTTGCTGAACCCTGTTCTTCCTGTTGCAAGTTACGGTTCCCTTGTCTGCCCAGAACTCTTGCCTTGGTTCTCTTTTATTTAAGACCGGGCGCAAACAAGTAGTGGAGGGTTCCTCCCGAAGCAAAAGGTTGATGTTATAGCCAGAAGCATGAGCTGAACCTTGACGTCTGTTATGGCTTTTGGGAAACAGGAGCCTAACGCAGCCATTGGAAAGTGGTGTAGCTGAACCAGCAATGCATGTATTTCTGTTTTTCTAGATGCTCTCTTCCACCACTCTGCAATAATATTCAATAACAACTATTTGAGCATTCCACTCAATATCACCCAATATCATTATTCCATGCCTGGTTCTCACGTTAAACCATAGCAGCCAGGCAATGCAGTGCTATCCTTACGACAACAAATAAACATGACATAGCTAAAAGTTTCACACGTTCACCCACCATATACATCGACACATAAATCACCATTGAGGTTTACCGATTAGACGGGCACCCTTTCAGACAAGCCCGGCTGTTTGTAGTGTGTACATTGGATACTCAAACACAGCTACTTTCCCACTGTACTATTTGCACGGATGCCATCATTAATCTGTGACCCTGTCTCCTTCACAATGAAAAATAAAGGTTCAATACAGCAATAGAATGAGATTCTTTCCCATCAGATGCAGGAATGCTTTTCTCTTTCTTCATTTGCTCAACTGATTTGCGTCTATGCTGTGTTTGCCTTGTGGTGTATTTGTTCCCGTGCACTTCCACCCAGTGAGCGCCCAGTAGGGGTTCATCAGTGACATCTGAAATGGACAACTCGACCAAGTTAAAAGAAAATGGCAACATGGGATTAAGGACCTGAAACTACAAGGTATTTTTTTTATAGAAACTAATGACTGTAAAAGGTAAAACAGAACTATGATTTGCTGTTATGTGGGTTACCTTCAGGTACTCCTGGTTTCTCCTTGCCATTCATCATGTCCTGATAATACAGATTTTACATTTTGCAACTACTGTTTTTATCTACTAATTGAGGGGCTCACAATCCCTTATTTGACTTAAATGGGGTGTTCGCCTTTAAATTAATAAAAATAATAAGTTGTAAATTGCAAGCTAAACATTGGAACTGACAACAGACTGAAACATTTGCCTCAATTGCAACTGATTTGCAATGAATCACACTTAAAGGGATACCGTCATGGGAAAAAAAATTTTTTTTCCAAACACATCAGTTTATAGTGTTGCTCCAGCAGAATTCTGCACTGAAATCCATTTCTCAAAAGAGCAAACAGATTTTTTTATATTAAATTTTGAAATCTGACATGGGGCTAGACATATTGTCAGTTTCCCAACCGCCCCAGTCATGTGACTTGTGCTTTGATAAACTTCAGTCACTCTTTACAGCTGTACTGCAAGTTGGAGTGATATCACCCCTCCGCCCAGCAGCCTATCAACAGAACAATGGGAAGGTAACCAGATAACAGCTCCCTAACACAAGATAACAGCTGCCTGGTAGATCTAAGAACAAAACTCGGTAAAATCCAGGTCCCATTGTGACACATTCAGTTACATTGAGTAGGAGAAACAACAGCCTGCCAGAAAGCAGTTCCATCCTAAAGTGCTGGCTCTTACTGAAAGCACTTGACCAGCAAAATGACCTGAGATGGCTGTCTACACGGTACAGACCAATATTACTAAAAAAAAAAATACACTTGCTGGTTCAGGAATGACATTTTATGTTGTAGAGTGAATTATTTGCAGTGTAAACAGTGTAATTTAAAAATAAAAACTTCATCATAAAAATCATGACAGAATCCCTGAATGATCATGAATTTCTGAGGAACAAATGCTACATTGTGGAGAAAAAAACATGGTAATTGCGATCAAAAATATACTTTGAATTAAATGAGCCCTGTAAAATACGGTGCAAAGTGCAGTGCTGACAGCCTCAAGGCAGTCCTGTCCTTAGTGTGTGTCATCGGACAATGGGCAAGTACAGGGCTCCTAAAGTGCCAGTGGCTGCTGGAGTTTCCTAACTTGCATATCAAGATGAAGCCCAAGTTAGGGAGCAAGGAGGGGGGTCCTACTTACCTCTCCCCACCTGCTTCACTTAAATACAGATCTACCAAATGCAAACTGTAGTCTATCCATGGGGGAACCACAGGTCCTTGAACTTCATACTTACATCTGTGAGTGTTATCAGCAGGACAGGGTGCAAAGTGCAAAAAAATTATGTTGGCTTGTGCCTAACTTTTACACTCTGCACCTTGCCTTGCCAGTGCTAAATGACCCCTACGGGCAGGTTAATTGGCTCCTAGTTAAAACTCTAATATAAAGTGATCTATGGCAGATGTGGAGACTAGTTGTGCAGACACTCAATTTGTCCACAATTATTTTTGAATTTTGACCTGTGGATTTGGCCATTGAATCAGGGGTGTATTTATACCCTAAGACCTCAGCCCCACCCCTCTTCTCCCAATGATCAGCATATTTATGTGGTCCTGCTGTCTTGTGCCTGCAGTGTTGGACTGGTCCACAGGGATTCCAGGAAAACTCCCGGTGGGCCCAGGTGTCAGTGGGCCCTCATGCTGCTAAAAATTTGGCCTATTTCATGGTCATTCTTTATTTCTATGGGAACAAAAAGGCTAAATAGATGGAATAATAGATTATAGTATGTAAAGAATAGAAACTAGGAGAATTGCGGTTGAGTGAGGAGAGAAAGAATAATAGTACTGAGAGTGGGCCCCTGCTCTAAGGTGTTTGGGTGGGCCCCTGGTGTCCCAGTCCGACACTGTGTGCATACACCAGTCAGCATAGACAGGTGCACTCTCAGTTCTGCTGCTGGATTACACAACAAGTATCTGGTTGTGGGCTGGGGGGCTTTTTAAATCACTTTTTAAAGGCACCCAAGGGACACCCCCAGAATGCTGCTGCTCTAGGCACGGCCACTTGGTGCCTATATGGTAAATACCGCACCTTAAAGCAAGGCATCCTTAGTGGGTAAAAACCCAGAAGATATAACAAATCCCTGGCTCCTGCCCCAGCATTCTAATGATCTTTATTTTTTTTTAAAAATATGTAAATTCATGCTCTATTTAACAATCTGCTTCTCTTCACTGCACTGCAGGCGGTCTGGGAGCAAAAGGTTAAATATGCAGTTTGAAGCTATAATTACAGTCTTTAATTTCTATAAAAAAAGTAATTAATTAGCACACTATTCTAGTTATTTTTAATTTCTGCATTGCTCCAGTCATACACAGCCACTTTGAATCAGCCCCGTGTTGTGTTTTACAACTTATCTTATTCTTATATTCTGTAGTTATTTATGTTAAAAAAAAAACACACACACACACACACACATATATATATATATATATATATATATATATATATATATATATATATATATATATATAATTCTTTGAAGTTTTGTTTATCATTGGCTGAGCTTTCAAATTAGCAACTTCCTTTTAATATATAACATGCCTTATGGAAACAGTAGTATTTCAGCAGTGACATCAAGTATATTGGATTAACAGAAAATATGCATCATAACAAAATTAGACAGGTTCATAAAATTTGCCACCCCAACAAAGATATTACATCAATACTTTTGCAAATGTAACAGCCTCTAGATGCCTTCTATAGCCTTTGATGAGTGTCTGGATGGTGGTATTTTTTGACCATTTGTCCATACAAAATCTCTCCTGTTCAGTTAAATTTGATGGCTGCCGAGCATGAACAACCTGCTTCAAATCTTCCCATAGATTTTCCATGATATTCAAGTCGGGGGACTGTGCGGCATTCCAGAATATTTTACTTCTCTCTCTGTATAAATGCAGATTTAGAAGTGTGACTATTGTCATTGTTTTGCAATATCCAACCCCTGCGTAACTTCAACTTTGTGACTGATGCTTGAACATTATCCTGAAGAATTTTTGATATTGGGTTGAATTCATCCAACCCTCGACTTTAACAAGGGTCCCAGTCCCTGAACTATCCACACAGCCCCACAGCATGATGGAGCCTTCACAAAATTTGACAGTAGGTAGTAGGTGTTTTTCTTGGAATGCAGTGTTCTTCTTCCAACATGCCAATGCTTTGTTATGACCAAATAACTAAATTTTTGTCTCATCAGTCCAAAGCACTTTGTTCCCAAATGATTGCGGCTTGTCCAAATGAACTTTTGCATACAACAAGTGACTCTGTTCGTGGCGTAAGTGCAGAATGGGCTTCTTTCTCATTACCCTGCCATTCAGATGTTCTTTGTGCAAATTGTGCTGAATTGTAGAACAATGTACAGATACATCATCTGCAGCAAGATGTTCTTGCAGGTCTTTGGAGGGGATCTTTGGGTTGTCTGTAACCATTCTCACAATCCTCCGCATATGCCGCTCCTGTATTTTTCTTGGCCTGTCAGACCTGGGTTTTTACAGCAACTGTGCCTGTGGCCTTCTGTTTCCTGATTACATTCCTTACAGTTGAAATGATTTAAACCTCTGAGATAGCTTTTTGTAGCCTTCCCCTAAACCATGATACTGAACAATCTTTGTTTTCAGATCTTTTGAGAGTTGCGAGCATCCCATTCTGTTACTATTCAGAGTAGATTCAAACAGAAGCACAACTTGCAATTGGCCACCTTGAATACCTTTTATCATAATTGGACACACCTGCCTATGAAGTTCAAGGCTTAACAAGCTAATCCAACCAATTTGGCATTGCCAGTAATCAGTATTGAGCAGAAATTACAAGGGTGCCCAAATCTTTGCACAGCCAGTTCAGTTTCACATTTGATTTAATTGCCTACAACTGAATACTGCTTCACTAAAAATCTTTGTTCAAAAAACACCCCAGTACTCAGATGTTCCTAGGAAATGAAATTCTTCTAGGTCAAATCATCACATTGACCTAGCTTTTAACTGGGGGGGGGGGGGGGCAGGCCAACCAGAGCTGCCACATCAGGGGCCCACAACACCCCCTAATAAAGAAACCTTTCGCAGCAGTTCTCCTGCGCCTGTGGTATCTGTTCCCTACCTATACTACGTTTGGAATTCTGCTTTGGATGGGAGCAAGGGACACACACAATGCCGAAGCATCTACTAGTGATGGGCGAATCTGTGCCATTTTGCTTTGCCAAAAAAATGTAATTTGCGAAACGCATTGAAGTCAATGGGTGTCAAAATAATTTTGACGCATCCGACAATATTTATACAAGCGACTATTTGGTCCAAATACATTAAAGTCAACAATAATTTTGACGCGTGACAATTTTTATGCGCACACCAATTTCGACGTGCCATTTTTTTTGACGCTGCACATTTTTCGCCATCGAATTGTTGCTGCAGTTTAACAAATTCATTCGCTTCTGGAAATTTATTGCAAATTCGTGTCTGTCGAATTAATTCGCCCATCAGTATCATCTACTTTTGAATAAGGGCTTACACCTGCTTATACCTTGTTTACTAGGGTGGAAAACCCTAGTGGGCGCAGGAGAACTGCTGCAAAAGGTGCCTTTATTGACCACACCATGTGTGGTATCTGTTCCCTACCTATACAAAATTTTTTCCCAGTACCCTGGCTGGCCAGTCCAACCCTGAAATGACCACATGCACGACAATTTCCATTTGCTCCATTTAGCTAGATAAATAGTAACCTAGAACAAGAGGTGCCACTTTGTCTTCCACTTCCACTTCCATAAAGCACCTGAAATATAATTACACGATGATGATTTTCCCATAAATGGGTAGCAGTATATACTGTAATGCCCATTCAGAGTCAGGAAGGAGCACTCAGTAAAGATTTATTGTGAGTAAGATATATACTTTTCTCTTGAGAGCATAGGCAGAGCAGAGATGGACTGGGGAGATAACTATCATTCCTTGCAGTAGGAGGTCAAATAGGATTAAATCATGCTTAACTCTCAGCATCAAGTAAAATGTAATGGGGAAGGTATGCTTGTATGTCTTTTCTGTTGTTCTGGACTGTGATTGGATGAGAATAAATGATTGGTAAAATGTTAACATTTTCAGTGGCCCCTTAAAATTGTATTTCATTGACCCACCCTTATAAAATCTTCACTGTCCAGACCCTTGAGACTACCCCCTAAATTTATACATTGTAAGTAACCTTTGGATCCTTAGAAATGCTGATGTGGAAATGCTGTCGCCTATAAACTCTCTTAATATTGTTCTCCAAAGAATCTGCTGGTAAATGAGTTAGACTCGCGCACAACATTAAATATTACTCACAGACAAGGATACAGATGGCAACAAAAGTGCGAGGCATTGATTGAAGCACAAATAATTCATAGGCATCGTATAAAAGAAATGCTCAACCAAGTTAAACGGAGCAATCACAAGCCTGACTTATAAAAGATACATGAAATAACAACAGCAGAGAGATACAGTAGCAACTTTAATATCTCCGAGTCTTTCTGATAAGCAATATTGTCTTGCTAATTTCATTGTTGCAATAACTGAAAGGGTTGGAGACATAATGGCTTCTGTATGTTTTATTTTAGTTGGAGGTATCATTTTCTCTATAAAAGATTTTTTTGATAACTTTATATCCATCGCACAGCTTCAGGGTGAGCATCTGCTAAAAAAGATTTAATCCCTTGGCCTAGGAGCTGATTTACAGCACAACTAAATCCCACAAATGATCAGACTTGAAAATATATGATATATGCAGAGGGGTGCCTGCCACTACATAGAGAGGGTGAGTTACAACTGCAGGTACAGTGTGTAAAGTGCAATTTCGGGGTGCAAATCACCCTGGGGTGAATGTAATTAAAGTCGCAAAAAGAAAAAAAATTTGCACCAATAAGAATAAAAATCTGCATCTTGCAATGTAATATTGTTCCTTAAACTGTGTTATTGCATTGCGAATTTTAATTGCGCATTGTGAATTTTAATTGCACATTCAGAATTTTAATTGCGCATTGTGAATTTTAATTGCGCATTGAGAATTTTAATTGCACACTCTTAAGAAGTGCTTGAAGGTGTCGTAATATTTTTCAGTAAAAAGTTACATTTACTGCACATTGTCGCAAACTCTAAAATTCGCAAACGGTCTTTCACTGTTGGAAATATTCCGTTTCCGGGTTCGCAAAATCGATATATAATTTGGACAAACCAAAATTTGTTTGCGCAAAGGCATAACTTTTCGCATTGCGAATAGTTTTTTCATTACCGACTTTTATTACAGCCTAACTGTGGCTGCACAGGGAGTTGTGCCCAATGTGTAACAACAAAAGCAATTGCAACTGGGTTGTTATGGTCCAGCGTCGCCACATCTCGACTGCCGAATGAAAAGTATCGACAGGCTGGGGAGGTTTTTTTTGTTTTTTTTTTTAAATTCTATTTACAATATAGGCTTCTAAGGGCCCCCTTTCCATAAGCTGCTGCCCTTAACATAATTCCCCGGTGCCTATATGGTAAATTCAGCTGTTGTCAACAGGCACCCTTATGTGTGATTCACCAGAAGAGGCAGGGCCGGACTGGGGGTAAAAAGCAGCCCGGGCAGAAAAAAAAAAGCAGCCCACATGTAATGGTTTTTGTACACATCCACTCATATACTGTATTGGGGGAAAACTCCAAAAAAAAATGTGCGTAAAGAGCTGCCTTGTAAAATATGTTTAAGATTCTGCAGCATTGTGCCTTTATATACCTTGATAAATATAGTGGGCTGTCTACTGTACGGCACAAGAAAAATGACTGGGCCAAGCAGCGTTGGGGCCCCACAGCCGCAAAGTCCAATCTGCCGGGAAACCACCTCCGTGCGTGTGCACACCTTTTCCCTGCGCGACTGGGGTCCGGGAGGTTAGGAGTAAGTACAGGGAGTGGGTCTGGGCTGGCAGGGGCCCCACCAGGTGTACATACATTTTGCCGGTGCGACCAGGGTCCGAGAGGTAAGAGGGAAGTGCACGGACTGGGTCTGGGCCAGCAGGGCCCACCCTAGTAACACGGATACATTGGACAACAAAACATTTTTTTTTACTATTTTATTCATTCTTATAAAAAAAAATTGAAGTGAAAAAGTGTTTAAAACAAACAGACAGTCCAGGTTAAATTTTTAAAAAAGACAGATTTAGTCAGTACCTTTGACTCTTCCTACCCCATAGTGATTTTGCCTGCAGCCTGCTCTACAGAAATCCAACCTGATGTTACTGATGTGGTGTGTTCACAGGCAGGGAGCATAATGTGCAGGCTTAGCACAGGCAGGCAGGCAGGCCAGCAGCTGCAGTATCTCCTATTCATCGGGCTTCCATGCTCATGCTGAGCTTGCTGTGACATACAAACAGCCGGCAGAGGCAGCAGCGTCGGAACAGAAAGGAGTGGGAGGGGCAGAGCCACAGTGTGAAAAAGGATGGAGGAGCGGTCCTAGAGCCCGCTGGATCAATCAGTAGCAGCCCACTCACACTGAATAAAGAGCAGCCCGTCGGGAAAATGCCCGAACAGGCCAATTGCCAGTCCGGGCCTGAGAAGAGGCATCAATACATTAAACCATTGCGTTCATATAGGCGCAACCACATATCCAGCTGCAGTTATAAATGAGCTTCTAATAGTGAACATCCCTGTTCCTTAAAGGAGCAGTAACACCTAAAACAGAAAGTGTATCAAAGTTATTAAAATATAATGTACCTGTTGGTCTGCGCTGGTAAAAGCTGTGTGTTTGCTTCAGAAAGACTACTATAGTTAATATAAATAAGCAGCTATTTAGCCATGGGGGCAGCCATTCAAGCTACAGGGCTTATCTGTTATGTGAAATGTAACCTGTTAGTTTTCTCATTTTTTCCAGCTTGAATGGCTGTCTCCATGGCTACACAGCAGTTTATTTATATAAACTATAGTATGTTTATGAAGATTTTCATTTATCCAGGTCATGATATACAGTATCTAGTAGATGTAGTGGTGAGAGTTTTCAAGTAAGGGACAGATTTATCAAGGGTCGAATTAAAAATTCGAAGTAAAAAAAATCTGAATTTCGAGCTATTTTTGTGTACTTCGACTAGGGAATAGTCCAAATTCGAATCGTATTTGAAAAAAAAAAATCGAAAATTTGAATATTGAAATTTATCATGTACTGTCTCTTTAAAACTTTGACTTCGACCACTCTCCATCTAAAACCTGCTGAATTGCTATTTTAGCCTATGGGGGACCTCCTAGCAGGCCCGGACTGGCAATCTGTGGGCTCTGGCAAATGCCAGAGGGGCTGCTATAAGGTGATATAGAAAGTCAGTATTTAGTGGGCTGGTGGGGGCTGTTTGGGCCTATATGTGGGCTGATTGGGCCTCTGTGTACCTGAAATGCCAGGGCTTATTTTAATTCTCAGTCCGGACCTGCCTCCTAGAACCTATTTGGAGTCAATTGGTGGACTTTGAAAAATCTTAATACTTCAATTCGAATACGCTCTTACTAGGATTCGAACGATTCTAATACAGCCTATTCACCCGCAGAAAAAAACGTTGATTTTTTTAAATAAATTTTGGTTGGTCTTTTTTTATTCGAATTTCGAATTAAAAAAAAAAAACTCCTGTTACTTCGAAATTCGACCCATGATAAATCTACCCCTTAATGTCCAAATGTCTAAGTTGATTTTGTCTTCTACTAGATACTGTATAGTCTGTAGAAATCTTTCTAAAGCAAACACACAGTGTATGTCACCAATGCAGGCTAAAAGTATATTACGGTATATATGAATTAATTCATTTTCTGGCGTTACTGTTCCTTTTACTCAGCCTAATATCCTCGTAGAGTCTTTACTTGCCCTTGCTGATGTGATCCAGGGTATATAGACATACAGAGGTCCAACGATTCTTTTCCTTTTATATTTCCCCTATAAAGGTTGGGTTAGTCATCAAAGCAAGGTCTTCTGCATACAGTTCTTGGTGGCAGGTAAGGGAAATATTTTAGCTCCACCAGTTAAGGAGCAACTAGATATATCTTCCTAAGGAGGAAATTGCCACAAATAAGTATTTAAGTCTAAAATAGAATAATGCTAGAAATGCTGTATTTTGTATACTAAATATAAACATGAACTGCACCAGAAACCTAATAAAACAAATGATTTATGTTTTCAAATTTGGCCACCGGGGATCACTATCTTGTAACTTTGTTAAACATTTTTGCAAGACCATGCAAGTGCTCAGTGTGGTCTGGGCTGCTTTGGGATCGTCATAAATTATTGAAACAAAAAGTTAAATAATATCTGCCATAGAAGCCGATACAGCAAGACTGATTAATAATCAAAATATTCAGACTGCACTGGGTCCTGTGTCATGTAATCTAATGTGGATTTTATAGTTTTTGTTTTGTTTAATACAAACTGACTCCAACTTTGCAGAACCAGTGGCTGCAACAAAATAATACTTCAATGAGAGTTTATCTGTTTGAATCTGGCTTCATGATCTTTGTCCCTGCCACTGGAGTTGGAAACATTAATGGGGATGTAAAGGCAAAAACAAAAACCCATGTGAATCTCTACACAGTCGCCGACTGCTCTACAGGGAAACAAACTAAGCTGCTTGAGTTCTGCCCAGCTAGGAAGTAGGATGGGGGGGGTTGCCCCCTGCTGTTCATAAGTATGATCATTTCCCTGCAGAGCAGTTAGGGACCGTCTGAAGTGTCCTCTCCACAGCAGTCAGAACAAGTAAAACGAAGGGGGAATTTCACTGCATACAGTCAGGTTTCTTATAAAAACAGTACAAATTTTTAATTAAAGTATATTGGAGATAGGTTTCTTTTTTATTAAAGAAAGTAAAAATGGGATTTTATTTTTTTTGCCTTTACATTCCCTTTAATACTTGTCTCCAAGCCATGGATTTAAAAATGAGAACCAGTGGGAGCAACATCAAAAGGGTAGTGAGCACCATGTTATTAAAAAAACCCTTTTGTGGCCATTAGTGCAAACTATCACCTTAGTGGTAGAATAAACAGCTTCAGCAAGGCCCGTTCACTTTCCCTATCAACTGTGCTACAATATAAATGTTCAAGTTCTTTAAAGACGAGGTCATATGCGCACGGCATACCTTGCTCAAAAAACCAAACTTTTGATGAAAATACAAGTTTTATTGTCGGTATATTACAGTAAGAATAAGGCAGTAGGTATGAGCTGTGCTGCTGGCTGCCATATGGGTAGCCCTGCTCATTAATATAATGTTTTATCTGCTAATTAAACTTGTGTGAGTGGTTTCTGCATTTCCCAAGTCCCAGTGTGATGTGTTTATGACTGGTGTCTCGTATAGCGTCTGCTAATGGAGTCATTTGCTGTCTGCGCTACTTTGGTTACATTGCCAAGGGACTTGTCATGTCTGCATGATTTGTAATGCTTACATAGCTTTTGATCTGGAAAAAAAAGTGTCTTGTTGAAATAATGTGGGATTCCTTTATCTGGCAGCTGACGCATAGTTTTCTTGGTGGAAATGCGGATTCCGAGTTGTTTAGACCTTTCGATTTTTATAATTTCTCTTGAACACGAGAGAATTGTATTCAGCGGTTGGTCTCTGTTTGTGAGATCTCATGCCGGCTGGCTTTTAAAAAAATAATAATAAATAATTTTTTTAACCAAAATACAGCTTTTTCCCAGAATTCCAGCATGAAAGCAGGTACCTATTAGTTGCGGTGGCTGCAAAAATGTGCAGCAATAATGACGCAAACTAACCTCTGTGCCGCATGTTGCCATCAGTGCAGTATAGAGCAAAGAGAGAGCCAAGATCAATGTCGCTGGACAATTGTTGACTTTGTACATTGTACAGTGGGCAGCCCTTACAGGGTTAATAGTAACTCATGTTAAACAACTAAATCGCACAGTGTGGCTTATATCCTTTGCATACAAGTGAGCACAACGGTGGGTCAACCAGGTCCTTGGTCTGGTCTGCTGCCACAATTAATGCATGAGCTTTAGGGTAATCACCCAGGTGGAGATATTAGGCATCTTGGAGATCTGTGGTTACATTAACGTATGATTTTGTTAAAATAATAGGACTCTTTTCTTTGTAAACCTCTTCATCTTGCACACAGTAGTAAAGCAAGAATGATACATATTCTGACACTGAGATGATATAAATAATGATCGAGTAGGACCCAGTAAGTACATCGCAGGAGTATGCTGAATGTGACATGAGACCAGTTAGGAACAACAACAAATTAAGTACGGGCAAAATAAGGATCTATTCTGACCACAACATGTACAGAATAGATATTTTGAGCTTGGGCAGTGACCGTGGGGGCTCCGCCTGAATACCAGTTAGGTTAGATAAACATGAAAGCTCAGCTCAGAGGTCGATGATATTCCCCATCCACCAGGATAGCTGGTTTGTTACTCTGAGAGGCCCCATGACTGCCTATAAATGTCCAGATGGTTGGGAAACATGGTTGAAATAGGCAATATATAATCACCAAATCCACGATTTGGAATTCGGCCAAATCCCAGAATACTTCATGAAAGATTTGGTTGAATACCGAACTGAATCAAAATCAAAATGCATATGCAAATTAGGGACAGAAAGGGAACATGTGGAAAACCCTTTTTTACTTCCTTGCTTTGTGACAAAAAGTTAGGTGATTTTCCTTCCCATCCCTAATATGCACAAGCAAATGCAAATTAGGATTCGGATTCGGTTTGGCTAGGCACTAGGATTCTCCTGTATCTGAATCCTTCTGTAAAATGCTGAATCCTGGATTTTGCGTCCCTAATATATATATATATATATGTGTGTGATCCCTATTTAAGTCATTCTGCAGTCTATCATACATTTCCATTAATTCATAGGCTGTCCCTTTGTTATATAAAGTTTCCTCCAGGCTCTATGGATGTACATAAGGTTCCGGGATAACCATGTTATATACCTATATTATCCGTGTTTGCTTTGTTTCTATCTCCTCTTTATTTGTATCCTCAGTGCAGCATCCTTGCAGTGTTATTGTACAAGAAAGTGTTTTATCTTCCAGATATCACCACTAGATGTTGCTCTCGGTTTCCTTATTAAAGAGGAGAAAATGCCCATTTCCATAGCAGCTGAGTCCACAGGAGGCAATTCAATTGAGAACAGCTTGTATTTGAGTATTTTTTTTTTTTTTTTACTTTAATTTCCCCCCCATTTTTTTAAGTAGACACTATTCACCAGGTTGTCATGGCGACAGCGCTTTCTTTCCAAGAATACCTAAATATTAGCTTTTTGCTTTCATATGCAGTCTCCAGATGTGACACAGAAGAATTGACTACCAGTTTGAAGAATGACAAACATGATTGAAAAGGGAATAGGAGGCTGTGGGGATTTAACCTCTCATGCAAATACCCCGACTGTTTCTTCTTCCATTTGTATTCATTATCATCTGCTGACGGGTTTTTGGGAAAGGAACGCAGACACACTCAAAAGACTTCTAATTTCCCATTGTGTACAAACTGTAGCACAAATGCTCGCTGTGTGGGTCAATCATGGATGCTTTTCTGAGTAGATTTAACTCATCCAATTCCAGGGGGCATTCTGGATTCATGGGGGTTAATGTAGATAAATGTTCCCCTCATCGTGCTCTCTCTGTGTTGCAATTACTAATAGTGGAAACAATAGTGTTTCTGAGAATCATTAACTTATGAGTGTTAGGGACACTTTCTTCAAATAGGGGCCCTTAAGCTCCCCATAGACGCAACGATTCTTCTTGCCGAACAACCGATTTTAGGGAAGCCCGACCAATCCTTCGAAATTATCGTGCGGTTAGTGGTATTCAACGATCGTACATCTTACGATTTTTCGTCCGACATCTGTCGGGAAATTGATCGGCCAGGTCAAAAAATCTTTGTCGGCCCCAGTGCAATCTATATATGTTTGCAGGGCCAAGCAGGCAGCTCCCCTTTGTTTTCCTGGCAAATTGGTCTTTTTACTTGATGGTCAATTCATATGATCGTTCCGAGAAGATCATGGTCTCACGATCAGGATGTGATCTTTTAAAAATCTCAACATCTATGGCCAGCTTTAATAGACATGATGTTAGACATGATCTATTATCTGTCTATCTATTATCTATCTATCTATCTATCTATCTATCTATCTATCTATCTATCTATCTATCTATCTATTATCTCTCTACTGTAACTATTAAATACCTATCTATTATCTATCTATCTATCTATCTATCTATCTATCTATCTATCTATCTATCTATCTATTATCTCTCTACTGTAACTATTAAATACCTATCTATTATCTATCTATCTATCTATCTATCTATCTATCTATCTATCTATCTATCTATCTATCTATCTATCTATCTATTATCTCTCTACTGTAACTATTAAATACCTATCTATTATCTATCTATCTATCTACTCTAACTATCTATTATCTCTCTACTGTAACTAATACCTATCTATTATCTATCTATCTATCTATCTATCTATCTATCTATCTATCTATCTATCTATCTATCTATCTATCTATCTATCTATCATCATCTCTCTACTGTAACTATTAAATATCTATCTATCATCTATCTATCTATCTATCTATCTATCTATCTATCTATCTATCTATCTATCTATCTATCTATCTATCTATCTATCTATCTATCTATCTATCTATCTATCTATCTATCTATCTACTGTAAATATTATCTATCTATCATCTATCTATTGTGTATCTATCTGGCTCTGTATTTCTAAACATGGTCTATTTTGTTTTGGTCTATATCTATTTATAATACACAAGAGCCATGAATATCCTGTAAATCATATCCTTATAAACGCTGCTTAGGGATGTCAATGGTTATATGGAACTTAGTGATGTAATTTCTATCACATGACTCACTTCTTGTGTATAATAATAAATAATGTATCCCCTCGTGTGTTTATATGGTCATATAACTCCTCAGTAACTTATAATATCCTTATATTTTACAAGTTATTTTATTTTATTTGCTATATAACCTATATAAGTTGATATAATATATATACAGGTATGGGAAAGGGGCACCTGATGTCCATGTCCTTGCACTGGCTAACCAATTAGATTGTGAGCAATGTGAGGTGACATCAAAGAAATGCAGAATGGAAAGTGAAAGTAATTGCCTCTGGCATAGAGGAGGGGCAGGCGATATATGATTGACAGCTGAAATATTGAAATGAGTTTATAACGGGTATGGAATTTAGTATAAAAAAGAATTGGGTTTCATGCTTGATTTGAAAAGTACTTTTATTATACAGCTTATGTCTGGGTGATAGGTCCCCTTTAAGGTATGAAGATCCAAATTACAGAAAGATCCGTTATCTGGAAAACCCCAAGTCCCCAGCATTCTGGATAACAGGTCCCATACCTGTACCTCTATATTTCATATTTCTATAAAAGACAACACAACAAATCTAGACAGCAGTACACTACAGTTATTTCTCATCTCTGAATGTTTCACCTATGTGATATTAACATAATCATGACCCAAGATCAACAGATGGTGATCTATCAAGAAATGTTCAGCTGGTGACCAGTAAGCCCCAACAGTAGAAAATTTCCCATAAACAGAGCCTTCTTTATTTATTAAAAATGGGACCCGAGGGATGGGTGCTGTTCATTTAGTTCAATATGTACTGTATTTTGTTTCAGTTGTATATAATTATATGTAATTATGTTTGGCACCACAACAGCATTCCCACACTACAGCTGCATGGCTAGATCTTGAACGCATAAGTTCTCTGGAAGAAGCACCCACGCAGGTAATGTCTGGGATTCTTATGGGTTCTCAGGTAACACTAATGTTTAGAAATTTTAAACACTGGTCTCACCTTCCTCCCTCCCATTGATGCCTGATTTGTTGCTTAGCTTGCTGCTGCTCTTGAAGGACTAGTGATATGATTGGTTAAGAAAAGATGACTACAGTATATAAGTTGCACTCCCCGACTCTGTCCATTGATTACTTTGATCGAAACTGCTCCCTGCTGTGAGCCGCCTGTATTGACACAATCCTCAAGAAAAAGCTTTTTACCATTTTGTGAGCATTTCTTTGTTATCCCAAAAAATCTGAGTTGGTTGCAGCCTGTGGAGCATTCCCCTTAATGGTTCTCTGACAGTGATTTCCTGTGAAGACGAAGGAAAATAGCATAATAGTGGGCTCATGTGGTATCATCGTAGCCATGTTTAGTGCTGGGTCTAGGAATGCTGCAAACGAGTGAGGCCCATCTGATTTAGTTACAGTAATTCCTACATTCCCTAAGCATCGCACAGGTTAGACGGTATTATACAGATATGGGATCCCTTATCCGAAAACCTGTTATCCAGAAAGCTCCAAATGATGGCAAGGTCATCTCCCGTAGACTCCATTCTGGATAACAGGTCCCATACTTGTACTGTAAGTCAGGTGCCAAAACTAAGGCTGAAAAGCTCCAAGGCTAAGAAATGAGGGTCCTGAACATTCTGCCTCAAGCATTATATAAAGAGATTTTTTCCCTAAATATTCCAAAGGTTAGACGGCATTGTACAGTTATGGGATCCCTTATCCAGTAACTCATTATCTAGAAAGCAATAAATTACAGGAAGACCATCTCCCGTAGACTCCATTCTGGATAACAGGTCCCATACCTGTACTATGACTCAGGTGCCAAAACTAAGGCTACAGGGCCAAGAAATGAGGGTTCTGAACATTCTGCCTCAAGCATTATATAAAGAGATTTTTTCCCTAAATATTCCAAAGGTTAGACGGTATTGTACAGGTATGGGATCCCTTATCTGGAAACCCGTTATCCAGAAAGCTCCGAATTATGGGAAGGCCATCTCCCATAGACTCCATTCTGGATAATAGCTCCCATACTTGTACTGTAACTCAGGTGCCAAAACTAAGGCTACAGGGCTAAGAAATGAGTGTCCTGAACATTCTGCCTCAAGCATTATATAAAGAGAAATGTTTGCTTCAGTTAACTAAGGCTGTCATTGGTCTCCATTCTTTATCATTTTTGTTTTAGATCTTTTTTGTTAGAAGACTGTTTAAAGAGTAATTATTTTTCCTATATAAAAATACTAAATGGTGTGGGATCTTTAGACTGAAAAGCAACATTCCCATTGTCCCTCAAAGGGCTCCATTGCAATCAAAGCTGTATATTGTACAGCCACAAACACATGCACACATTTTTATTTTTTAAATTATATATGAGTTTCCTGGATACTCTACAAATATGGCAGACGGATTCCTGCTCCAGTTAATGTTCGTCAAGTCCATTAACCTCAGTGCTCTATTGTATCGCTGTTGTTCATTTGAGAACCTTAATTAATGGCTCACGTCAGGGGGTGGAGAATGCGACTCTGCACTGGCTACGTGTATAGAACGTTAACGGAACGGGAAAATGATGGGATGAATATATAATTATGCAGCATGAGTTTGGGACTGCTAGCAGCTTCTTGCACACTATACTCTTTAGTAGCGTTATTTGAATGTGTTATTAATTGAAACTGGCTGTTTCTAATATGTTCACGTGAATTTGGGTAAACATTCTGTGCTCCCTGACATGCCCTATTCAGTTCAGTTCTTGAATGTGGTTTCACTTTTGCTATTTTCAGTTGTGAAATTGTTGTAAATACTATTTACTTTACTCATTAAATACTATCACTATCAATAATCCTATTGTTACCAACATGAGTAACAACAGGGTGATAAAACCCAGAGGGGCCCAAGTCAGAATGAACGGAACAAAGCAGCTTGAGACCCCTAAAGAACTGGTACAATGTGTTTCTCAGATCTTCCCAGCAGCTTTACTTGGAATCTGGACTCTTTCTTTTGGAAAATAAGGAGATATAATGGCACAGTAACTAGAATACAGTTATTGACAGTATAGACAACACAATGAGGCAACATTTTAGGGCTATGTCACTGCATCTACCAATGATCAAAAAGCAGAAGACTGGCTTGTGTTCAACAATTCACTTGGGTCACAGCCCTTCCCCCCAAATGCACCCAAATGCAAATTTCCAGGCATTTAAATTCCTGGTGTTCTCTAAGGCTAGTGGCACACAGGGCACAGCCTTCACTCTTCTTTGCCCCGGCCGGAAACTAGTCGATACGTTCTCATCTGCTCCCCAATGTCTTTGTACTGATAGAAATGGAGTCAGCCTGTGTTTAGACACAAGGAGCAGATATTGGTATAAAAATAGATATTTTTGTGTTTATGTCATTATCTGCTCTGTTTGTAGAAGAAGGAAAAGCTGTACCTCATGTGCCATTAGCCTACCGTTGAGCACACTCTAGTGCAATGATCTCAAACCAGTGGCTCATCATGTTGCTCATCAAACCCTTAGATGTTGTTCCCAGTGTACTCAAAGAAGGTGATTATTTTTGAATTCCTGACTTGGAGACAAGTTTTAATTGCATGAAAACCAGATGTACTGCCAAACAGAGCCTATTGTAGGCTGCCAGTCCATATAGGGGGGTACCAAATACTCAAACACAGCCCTTATTTGGCACCTTGGGAACTTTTTTTTCGTGCTGGTATTGCTTCCCAACTCTTTTTACATTTGAATGTGTCTCACAGGTAAAACAAGTTGGGGATCCCTGCTCTAGTTTAGCTCATGGACACCTGTACAAAAATGTCCATGTCCCCAGTGACCACCAGTTTCTGTTCACCTACAATATATGTCCCTTATTCCCTACATAATGTATTTTGCAATGGTCCTATCAAACAGAGGTTTTGTGGCCAAAGATATGACAGATTGTGCCCATGGGTCCACTTACAGGGCCCAGTTGTGTTTGCAACCCCTGTATTCAAGTGTGCTCCCTCTCAGAATAGGAATATCTACATATTAAGGTGTCCTACATTGTCTCTGTTTCTTAGCTAAGTTTGGCCTACTTACATAAAAGAATATTAGGATGATGGAATATGGAATATTTAATCTCTCAGATATTTATTGGAAAAAGTAAGCCTAATGTTTAAACATTCTTCGTATCCTTACCCTTGTTGGAACCCCAAGTTTTCATTGTAAGATCTTCACTCAAGTCTCAACCTAATGTTTAAACATTCTCTATGTTAACCCTTGTTGGAACCCCAAGTTTTCATGGTAAGATCTCCACTCAAGTCTCAACTTTTCCAACGTATCAAGCAACAAGCAGGGTTAGACTGGGCTTTTTTTCCTGGTGTCCTGCTGACCCAAACTCTGTCCCCTGACCTCCCCCCTGGCCCAGATTGTGGTGGCAAAAAGGGAAAAGGAGGCATGCAACCAGCGCTGGGGGAAAAAGGGGCAGAGGGGGGTTGCGGTGCTGAGTGGACTTTAAAGATGGGGCAGGGGGCCTGTAAGGGGGGGCTGAGGCCCCCAGACCGACACTGGAGACAAGAGGCTGTTCTGTATGTGACATTTACACAGTGCAATAATTTAATATGACTCTTTACACATAGAAGGAGAGGTTACCTATCACACATTCTCAAAACAAAAGCAATAAAGGAAATTCTAGGCAGAAACATAAAAACACTTAAGGGCACATTTACTAAGGGTCGAATATTGAAGGTTATTTAACCCTCGAAATTCGGCCTTCGAAGTAAAATCCTTCGACTTCGAATATCTAAGTCGAAGGATTTACCGAACGATTGAAGGAAAAATGGTTTCGAAGGATTTTAATCCATCGATCGAAGGATTTTCCTTCGATCAGAAAAACAGACCTTATGGGGAAGGTAGGCTAACATTGGTGCTCGGTAGGTTTAAAGTGGCGAAGTAGGTAGTCAAAGTTTTTTTTAAAGAGACAGTACTTCGACTATCGAATGGTCGAATAGTCGATTGTTCGATTCAAAGTCGAAGGTCAAAGTAGCCTATTCGATGGTCGAAGTACCCAAAAAAAAGTCGAAATTCGAAGTTTTTTTACTTCGAATCCTTCACTCGAGCTTAGTAAATGTGCCCCTAAATGATAGAGATGTGAATGAAGAGAACATAGTCATACAGCACAAGGGGTTAAATCAGACATATTTGAAGTGTTTGTAAGCCGGTCCCAGGGAAGGGTATAACTTTGTTTGTCCTAGTCCAGTGATGTCAGTGATTCCACTGAACACATTCTGGGACTATGTTATTGACTCTGCACCCAGTAATCTGTCCCTGCTTTCAATAAAATCCACAATGGAATTTTAATCTCAAATTAAGGTCCATGACAGGTATTTAAGGGGTATGGACAGAGCTGTAACTTAGTCCACCATTATAAACCAAGAAGAGCCATTAGATTCTCGTTCATAACCTGAACCTTACACATGGGATTTCCAGCATTGCAGCCAAGCACCACTCCTGACTGAAGTCTAAATTCCCACAATGTGCAACATGATCCGGTGTGTGTGCCATAATGGCAGCAACGTCCATCTCATTGTGCTTCTTCCATATCACTTTACTCTTTCATTATGGACTCTGATACCTCAGGGGGTTGCTCAGTGCTGCACAGGATACCGGGTCAGGACTGGTGTGATGAACTTTTCAGTAGGATTCAAATGGAAGGAAAACAAATCCTCCAAATGCTCCAGCATTGCTTTCAGTCATCATCATCATCATTTATTTATATAGCGCTGTCAAGATACGCAGTGCTTTAGTCACTTTATTAAGAGTCCAGCAATGTGAATGTGAGAATGTGAGGAGTTTTATACAAATGGCCCGGCTAGTTATTTCATCAGACGTTTGTCAAATACAGTGCAGAAATATTATATACCCTATTGACTTTTCGCTTGCTACTGGGATACTACTGAACATGTATTACATGGTGTTTGGTATCATTATTGCATGTACTGTATATACTGTACACACCACACGGATGGTTAAAGTGGCGGTTCACTTTCAAGTTAACTTTTAGTATGTTATAGATTGACCAGTTTCAATTGGTCTTCATTATTTATTCTTTATAGTTTTTCTTCTGACTCTATCCAGCTTTCAAATGGTGGTCACTGACCCCCTCTAAAAAAAGACCAAATGCTTTGTAAGGCTACAAATGTATTGCTATTGCTACTGTTTATTACTCATCTTTCTATTCACCTGGTTACCCATGGTTTTATATCTTTTTCACTTTTTTTGTGCCTGAAACTAGATCCCACACTCCAGGTGAAATCTAAACAAAGATTCATGTAATTCATGTAGGCAGAATTCACTTTGTATAGGAGAATTAGACTTTGTATAGGAGAATCAGTCCTGTATACATTAAGCAATCTAATATTGTGTAGAATTGCCCAGGTACATGAGATAAAATAGGTTATTTGTGGGAATAAATAGGAAAAAAAGAAAAAAAAATCTCAAAATATTTAAACATGCACAGTTGTGGGAATTCGCAATGGGTTGAGTTGATGAGCTTTTTACAGAAAGGACTGCTATGAAAATGCCTTCCTTAGGGGCAGATTTACTAAGGTTCGAGTGAATTTTCGAAGTTAAAAAAGTTTGAATTTCAAAGTAATTTTTGGTGTACTTTGATCATGGACTAGGCCATATTCAACTTCGATTCGAAGTAAAAATCTTATTTGACTATTCGACCATTCGATAATCGAAGTACTGTCTCTTTAAAAAAACGTAGACTTCAATACTTCGCCAAATTAAACCTGCCGAAGTGCTATGTTAGCCTATGGGGACCTTCTAGAGCATTTTTCTAAGTTTTTGGCATTCAAAGGAAAATCGTAAGATCGGAATACGATCGTATGATGCTAAAAATCCTACGAATTCGAATGTCATAGGATTCAATTCCATGATCGTATTTTACACTTTGAAATTCGACCCTTGATAAATCTGCCTCATGTTATGGTTTTCCTATACTGGGGCACACAACAATCACATTTTATATGGTGTGCTAGGTGTAGTATATGGTAAAACCAAATCATGGGAGAAAATTTAACAACTATATAAAAATATAACAAGTGCAACAACATCTATCTAAAAAAAATCAAGGCAATATATTAAATATTAATATTCCATGAGCCGTAAATAAAATCTCTTTTCCCTACTAGGAGAAAACGATACTGTGAAACCACAAGCTCAAGCTCCGAGGCTGAACCCACTCAGTGTCTCCAGCTACAACTTCTTCTCTGTACTGGGACAAGGAGGATACGGCAAAGTGAGTGATTGGTTTCCATTAGGCACAGGTTTTTTTTTTTGGGTTCTAAACGATTATATAAAATGATTAATGTTCACGCTGGAGAAGAGGCGCTTAAGGGGTGATATGATAACTATGTATAAATATATAAGGGGATCATATAATAATCTCTCTAATGCTTTATTTACCAGTAGGTCTTTCCAGCTGACACGAGGTCACCCATTCCGATTAGAAGAAAAGAGGTTCTACCTAAATATTCAGAGGGGGTTTTTTACATTGAGCTGTGAAGATGTGGAATTCTCTCCCTGAATCAGTCACCCAGGCTGATACATTAGATAGCTTTAAATAGGGGTTGTAGGACTTTTCAGCAAGTGAGGAAATACAGGGTTATGGAAGGTAGCTCATAGTCCTGAAGGAAATTTTCCCCCTCTGAGGCAAATTGGAGAGACTTCAAATGTTTTTTTTTTTTGCCTTCCTCTGGATCAACTGGCAGTAAGGCAGGTTATATATAGCCATAAAAGGTTGAACTTGATGGATGGATGTCTTTATTCAACCTTACTATGTTACTATATAAAATAGTAACATATATAAAATAGTAACATACACAAAAGCCATGAATATCTTGTAAATTATATCCTTATAAATGGTGAGTTCTGATGTCATCAGTTATAAACGGTGAGTTCTGATGTCATTTCTGTCACATGACTCTCCAAAACTTGTGTATTACCGTATAATAAATAAAGTACCCCCAGTACCCCTTCGGCCTCATCTTTTTATATGGTCATGAAACTCCTCTGTAACTTATAATATCCTTATATTTTACAAGAGGGAGTACTTTATTCACTATATATATATATATATATATATATATATAATAGAAAGCAAAAGGAAAAAGAGCTCTGGATGTGTAAAAGAAACAAAATCCAAGTCTAAATAATATATACATATATACATGGTCCGGGACCATTGTCAAGATGCATTACCATTTTGTTGCACATTGTGGTCCCAGACCATGGACTTATTTGTATCATCTATGTTTGAATAAAGAACAAAATCTTAATTTACCGGAGTGCGCGCCACTACAATTCTCTTCTACTACACAACCTTGACACAGCACCCGGAAGTGGAAAATGAAAGCTTAGCGTGCGCGGATGCCAAAGGCAGAGTATATATATATATATATAAATATATATATATATATATATATATATATATATATATATATATACAGTTTTTAAGATAAAGGGGATATTCTTGGGTACCCAATACACTCAGCCGTGTGCAGAAATGTTGCTTCCTATGACAATGACATTACACACGGCTTCCTGATTCCAATGTGGCTTTTACACTTGAGCTCGAGTCGAAATCCCATGTAGAAACAACATTTTAACCACTCTTATGGCTCATCACTGCAGGGGAAGATTGCTGCTCAGCACATGCAAAGAACTTAACACATTGTTCCTCTCTCAAATCATTTCAAGCTAGGAGAGCATAAACATTGGATCAAAGCTCTACCCCAGTAGCCCTATTACCTCGGGACCTCTCACATTGTGCTTTTTATTTTTACAGGAATGCTTTGTGCCAATAACAACCCAGATTTGGCTTGGAGCATAAATTGAGAAAATAGTCACAGCCTCTTCCCCTCTAGAGATTGCATAGCTTTTCTACCCACCTTTTATGAGGCACTTACTGTGGAATTTTGCTCTAAATAGTTTCACGGAGGGAGAGAACTAATAGAGAATAAGAAGTACGTGTCCCAATAGGTGATGCCTTCTTCTTAGAACAAAGACGAGTTACAGAAGTAGGAGAAATTCATAGATCCCTAATTAAATTGCCATTAAAGGGGACCTACCATTGGTTTCTTCAATACAAATTCTTGATACACTTCTGTTAAAAAACAAAAAGACTAATGTAACAGTCATTAACATAAATGTATTACATTGTATTTTACAACTGTTTATAAAACAATAAAAATAATGGAATATAATTACTCCTTTGAATGGAGGGACAATTTCATTACATATCTAGGAACTGCCCTTCCTAGGGACCCAGAACTGCTATTCAAGTATAACTATGTTCGTCTCCAGAAGTCTATTCTAGAGAGTTACTCTAAGTGGAAACCCCTGTACATCTCTTGGGTGGGTAGGATAAATGCTACCGAAAATGTTGTATTTATTTTGAACTATACAGATTGCCCTTCCTTCATATTATATTAAATCATTGCAAAAGCAAATGAATATGTTCATATGGGCTGGGATGAAACCCCGTACAGCTGCTAAAGTATTGCAACAACCGATTGCAGTTGGAGGGTTGGGGCTTCCAAATATCAATAGTTATTATAGAGCATCATTATTAGATACGGCCATGAAAATGCACAGCCCACTCTATTGCAGACAATGGTTAGATCTGGAGACAGCAGAATCGCCTACTTCCACTATTCCCCTTCTACTGTGGACTCCACCAAATCTCAGACCTAAACAAACTTCGGCACTACCCATGACTGAGCTGATCATGAGAACATGAGAGGGACAAGGAAAGAACTAAGCTAGAACCTGGAAAAATCATTTCTCCCAGGACTCCATTATTGAGTCTCCAATTCTTTTTACAGGACTTGCCTATACAATCATGGCTGACTAAAGGTCTGCTTCTAGTCAAAGATTTATATGGCTTAAACAGATACTTATCATTCCAGGACCTCCAAGCTAAATATCAACTCGCAGATACTGATAGATATGCCTATACGAGAATAACGCATTTATTACAGTTACACATACCTAATTATAAAAGCTGCCCACTACAATCCAGCTTTGAGCGACTTACGGCCACGGGATGGTCGTCCAGGGGAACTCTTTCCAGCACCTACAAGCTCTTGGTCATGGACCCTCCTGACTATAAATACCCCTACATGTTAAATTGGGAAAGAGACCTACACCTATCCTTTACCGTGGACCAATGGCACGAAACAGCACAGATATTATCTGGGACTACCAGATGTACGAATCATATTGAATCCTATAAGAAATTATTGTACAGATGGCATCTGACTCCAATGAGACTACACAAGATCTCGCATACCCATTCACAATTATGTTGGAGAAACTGTGGGGACGCTGGAACTTTACTGCATTTATGGTGGGGCTGCACACTCTCCCAGCAAATATGGAAGTCGGTATTTCATCTAATATCAATTGATCTTCACATAGTTATTCCTTTTGAGCCACAAGTAGCGCTTCTTCTGCTGTTTCCAGATCAAATCCCCAGGCCCACTAAAAAATTGCTCTTTCACTTGTTTAACTCTACCACAACTTTGATAGCTAAGTATTGGAAACCAGGTGGCCCCATCCACTTGGAACACATTATTGCAGCTGTTGACGTTAGAGCGGCTATGGAACATATGGCAGCTCGCAATGAGTACAGATTGTCGAAATATGAGGAAATCTGGTCACCATGGCTGACCTACAGAAATGGGCAATCTTCAACCCTGTGACATTTTTGTCATGATATGATCCCTGAAAACACTTCTGAGTAAAGGTGGCCATACACTGAGAGATCCGCTCGTTTGGCAATGTCGCCAAACGAGCAGATCTCCCTCCGATATGCCCACCTTGAGGTAGGCAATATCGGGCCGATCCGATCGTGGGCCCTAGGGCCCAACGATCGGATCCTAACGAGGCCTTAACGGGCGGTCGGATCGCGGGACCGCATCAACGAATAGATGCGGCCGCGATCCGACGGGATTTTCTGTCCCATCCGATCGAGATCTGGCCGACTTTCGGCCAGATCTCGATCGGTGAAGCCCGTCGGTCGGCCCCATACACGGGCCAATAAGCTGCCGACACGGTCTGTCGGCAGCTTTTATCGGCCCGTGTATGGCCACCTTTAGACTTTTCACTATCACATAGTGAATGAATGCAGTCTGGGTTAGGCTCTAATATTACTGTTATTATCTTAGATATTGTTTATCAGAATGCTCTTTTAGGATATACTTTCTTTTTATTTCTTTCATTATTATTTCCCTGTCTGTTATCAATGCCGTTAGAGGTCTCTTCTTTTTGCTCCTTTCAGCAACTTGCTTTACAGAATATTGTACCTGTTTACCATGGTGACCTTACTTTTCAAAATGTGTATAAGGTCTAATGCATGTATAATGTACTATTCTGTTTTCCATTGATAACCTCTAATAAAGAGAAGTTACAAAAAAAAAAAAAAATAATGGAATATAAAAAAACAAAAAAGAAATCTGAAGGGTTCTAATGCAACTCAACAGATATATTTAGCTAAAAGTGTAATTGTTAGAAGATCTATCTTCGCTCACATTCATAACATCGCACATTTTATAGTTTCTCAAGCGCTAACCGTCACCTTGTTGTATTTATGAAGCCATAACTAGACATCTTTAAGTTATAAAACATGAGCAATGGAGTGAAGAGGAGGGAGGGGACAGCGGAAGGGAGAGTGACGGAGAGGGGTGAATGACGGAGGGGAGAAGAGTGAGGGGACAGTGATGGAGGGGAGGGTGACAGGAGTGAAGGAAGGGGAGTAAGACTGAGGGGTGAGGACTAGGCAGAAGACAACTGCCCAGCACCCCCCTATCATTGTGCCCTAGGCAGGTGCCTCTTCTACCTACCCCTGGTTCCGGTCCTGGGTTTCACCCCCTTTAAAGGGAGCTTCACCTTTTGGTCAACTTTTATTATGTTATAGAATGTCCAATTCTAAGCAACTCTTCAATTGGTCTACACCTTTTTATTTGTTTTATAGTTTTTAAGTTATTGCTTCTGGACTCTTTCCAGCTTTCAAATAAGGGTCACTGACCCCATCTAAAAACCAAATGCTGTGTGCCTTTGAGTTAACTTTTAGCATGACATAGAGAGGGATATTCTGAGGCAATTTGCAGTTGGTTTTCCATTTTTATTAATTGTGGTTTTCATTTAGCTTTTTATTCTGCAGCTCTCCAGTTTGCAATTTTTGCAATCTGCGAGGGTCCAAATTACCCTAGCAACCATGCACTGATTTAAATAAGAGACGGTATATGAACAGTAGAGGCCTGAATAGAAAAAGAAGTACTAAAAAAGTATCAATAAAAATACATTTGGAGCTTTACAGAGCATTTGTTATTTAATAAGAGAATTACTTGTATTTTCACGCAAAACATAATTCTCCCAAAACAAGTAATATTTGACTATATTATATTTGTTAATATTTTTTCGCAAATGTAGAAAATAGATTGACATCTGAATATATTGCTTCAATAGTATGTATTTATGTAAGTGTGCTGTGCTGTGGTTTTTATTACAAGTACAACAGGACCATCCTAATTTAAGAATCCAGTACAGCGGGGAGCGGGGGTAAAGAAACTCATCTCATATAGTGAATTTCTGGTGTTGGCACTTTTTATAACATGGTTAGATTTACTGCCCTCTTAATGCTTCTTAAATGACTGTGAAAGCTCAGAGCAGACTCACAGAAACAACAGGATACCCATAAGAAGCAAACAGGTGTCCCTTTTACTCTCTGCTACAGACGGCATCAAGTTTCTAAAACACTTTCGCATTTATGTTCTTGCATGTGGACTTGGCAGGGGGACAAAAATCATAGAAAAATGCTAAGAGGGAGAGACACAGATGGAGAGATGCGAGTGGCCCCGGCTGGCATGTTATATTACGTTGTTAATAGCGCAGAGCACAGGAAGCCGAGCTTAGTTGCTGCACATTATTCCTTCCCATCTGTATAGGGAAACATGACTGTTCTGCAAAGGACTCAGAAGACGACAAACACTACAAGCTGCACTTTCATTACTACATAAAACCACTATTGTAGGATATATACAAACACATCATGTTTTGTAAGCCCTGCTTTCTTGCCTAAAATGCCCAAAGGTTCATGATATTCCTGTAACAAATCCAAGATGTTCTTCTATGGCATGGAGGAGTGCAAAGGGCTTTTATGCACTTTACATACACTCATCTATCCATCCTTATCTGTCTTCTATTCACCTATCTTCACCTTTATCCTAATGTATTTCATACAGATATAGGGAATTAACATGATAGAGACACATAAAGCCACATGACTGAATAAACATGAAGGCCTATTGACAAATGGACCAGGGACGCAGCCATTATATCTTATAATAAATTTGTGCATAATGAAGAGTCAAAATTAGGGATCAGAGGGCAATGCAAGGATGTTAAGGACCCATCTGAGAGCAAAAATCAACTTAAAAAGACAGTGTCCAGCCTCTGGTTCTGCAGCTTAATTGGGCCCAATGACCCAAAATACTGTTCAGGGAAACAGGAGCTTTGGAAGGGCGGCCCGTTCTCCCCACGCCTTACCTTTCTTCCTTCCTTGGGGACTGGGTGATTGGGGAGTTTTAATTTCCCAGATAGAGGGCTAGGGGCATGGTTACACTGACCTCCTAATCCTACTCCTTGGATGGGAGGCATGGGTTCCACCCAGCAGGTTTTTGGAGGTGGTCCTGGTGGTTTTTTTTGCAATATCCCACTCTCTCTACTTGTAAGGTGAGTTGTTGTTTTACATCTATTACTGCTCATAATAAACCACTTACTCAGATGAATATTAACAAGGAGCAGCTTTGACTTTTCACAGCACAGAGTTTGTTATGTTGTTGATCCTCATTGTGACATTACTTACCTGCTGGGCTAGGATGGGCTTTAAACCTGTACAGACATCAAGTTCTGGCTTTGGACCAGATAAAATAACCCCATAAGAAACTTTCATCCATTTATTTTTCTTTTATTTATGCAACTTGAGTAGATGATTGTCATGAAATACACATACAAAGTGCATGTATTTGATAAATTAATAATAGAATATGTCATTCTCCTTTACTTTCCATATAAAAATAATTGCAACCTTTAAACGGAGGTGAATATTCTGCTGCCCAGTAAATTCTAAATTGCCATTTGTCAAAATAAGTAGCAAACTTGGGCTATTGATATCAGCAAGGCTTTCAAAATATTGGGGTGAAGTTTAACAACAATTGCAAGGCCCCAGTCTTGATGAACTTTTAGTAGTAACTTACCAAACCAGGAAAACAGGCATATGGGCAGCAGTATGAATGAAATGAGCTTTGATCTGTTCAAACCTATTTGTTCAAAATCTGTCTACAGGCCAATAACCTGATATGCCTGCTGCAAATTTCTTTGTATCCTAAAGTGTCCAAGACATCTGGACACTCTAATAGACATTTACCATTATTATTATTATTATTGTGGAGATGATCCTTGTGCCCACATTCTTCGCCTCTATGTGCCATGGGTATCATACATCCAATGCACTATAGATGGAAGTGGTGGCCAACAGGTGTTGTGATCAAAGTGTTTTTTGTAATAAGATCAGTAGGGCTTCCATTGCCCTTAAGCCTATGTCACATACAGAGATTCTCAGGCATTTTTTCCCAGTCTAAACCTCCAACCAGAAGGTTGTAGTCTGTAAGCCCTATTGATAAGTGTCCGCTTTACCTACCATATCAATCACATTTGTGTGTTTAATGTATGCAGCTTTTTTTTATTGTTAATTATAATATTAGCTGGGAGAACTTTCAATGTCTATTATAACCTGGCACCCACCACTGAGAGCCCTGATACAGGAGCTCCACCTGCTGAACCATAATTAGCACAGCATGCATTAATATGGACACGGCTGTTCCTACATAGACACTAAATAACACATCTAATAAGTTAACTAAGTCATTAGGCACAGTTTTGTATTATGTGATAGTTTTAAAAATATTTGTTATTAGTATATTGTTACTCTAACAGTTGTTCCTAAGCCATTAAGGACTAGAGCTTTCTGAATTCCATTAGGAACAATTATAACAAGTGAAGGGTAAAGATGTAAAAGATGCAAAGTTTACTATATCTGGTAGCCCATAGCAACAAGTTAGATTTTTCCTTTCAAATAGGGGATCAGTAGGTGCCCACTGCTAATTGGTTTCTATAGGCTGCTACAACTGGTTGAAATGATCATGCTTTGGATATCCACCACTTAAAGGAGAACTAAAGCCTAACTAAAGAAGTAGCTAGAAATGTTGTACAATATGTTTTGAACTTCTGTACCAGCCCAAGGCAACCACAGGCCTTTAGCAGTAAAGATATGTGTCTCCAAAGATGCCCCAGTAGCTCCCCATCTTCTTTTCTGCTGATTCACTGCACATGCTCTGTGCTGCTGTCACTTACTGACCCACTCACAATATACAGTACACATAGAATAGAAATGTCACAATATCAGGCTGATTAGTAATTAATACAGATAATTACTACATGGCAGCACCAAAACCAGTGCAACTAGCATCAGAATTTAATAATCAGCCCTATAGCATCAGCTTATATTACAGGCCAACCTCATTTTCTGCTTGATAATTAGTGACGACCCCTAAGCTTAGCTTCTCAACAGCTGCTCAGAGCCCACTGAGCATGTGAGGGTCGCAGATAATTTCCATGATGGTGACGCCCTGTGACAAGTTTGAAGTCCTGGATCATTGCTGCTATTGACAAGCTGAAACTTTAGGCTGGTGCAATAAGTTCAGTATATAAAATACGGCATTTTTAGCCATATTTATTGTTAGGGCTAAGCTCTCCTTTAAAAAATGCTCAAACAGAGTTGAAAAGTAGATATCCTATTCTTCAGAAATCCCAAGTCCCGATCAAGTACCATTACTCCTAAACATCTACCCAAAACTTCACCCATGTTTTGAAAAGTCCCCTAACCACCAGCTCAGATGCCCAACATAGGGGTGTTAGGAAGGGGAAGAAAAGAAGAGGTTGCTGACATCACCAAAGCAAAAATATAGGATATCTTTTCCTACCGCTGCATTAAAAATGGACCAATTCTGGTATGTAAAGCAGATTTAAAGGAGTCTGTTTATTAGCTTTACTTTTCCTTTATTAAAAATACAGTAATGCAGCCACTAAATGGTTTTCAAAAGGTCTTTTCAGAAAAGGTTGAACTTACTTGCAGGAAACATATTCCCATCCCATTGTTCTGGAATGTGAAGGCTGTCTGCAAACCTGAAACAAAAAGACTACTCATATTATTGGAGATAGAATTACAGATTAATTTAGTTCATCTAAAAATTGCTTACACACCTAACAAACACGTTACAGGGCTGCACATTTTGCGCGCAGATTTTGGACACCTAAAATCACCTCGACTTTATTCTCAAGGATTACAAAGGATTATTATAAGGATTACAAACCATTTGCTTTGGAATAAGAAATTAACATATTACTTAGAAATAATACCCATTATTTGAATAATCTGCTTGTGATCCTACTCAGCTGAGGTCTCAAATATGGTTCCTAGTATTTACTGGCAATGACTACTTTCTGCCTCTGGCCTTTAAATCACGAGAGTTAGCCTGTTCCTAGGCTGTGATTGGCCCATTCCCAAAGGCCAATCACATCTCACCTTTTGCCATGAACTGTGACATCATCAGTCACATATTACTGAGGCGCCCAGCCGAGATTGAATCCAAAAACAATAAATGTAGCAGCTGCAGCATGAGCCTTGGCACAGTGGATACTACAAGTTTTAGCTTGAGGATTGGGCTGAACTTGAGTCTACTGAGTGTAATTAAAGCAAATTAAAAAATAAAGACAAGTATATATAAATACCCATACAATACTCTTTCACATACTACACAAAAGAGTGTATTTGTCTTCCAGTTTGCCTCCAGACATCAATAGTAAATGCCAATATGTATTTTGTTTAGATAGTTGTAGCAATAGGTCTAGCAGTGATTACAGTTGGCTAGACCCAGCAATTACCTCTCTATTACACATATATTTGTCCGGGGCATACAGTTTCACATGACAGCAAGGCAAATTTCAACAGATATGATCCTTTGTTATTTTTTCTGCCTGCCAATTTACATGGATATTACTGTCATGAATCAATTTCAGATGGTTAAATACATGTTGAGATGATGTTCTTACAGTTCTCTACCAGGACATTTCTGCTTCCCGGCAGGTCTTTGCTGACACAGCTTAGCTAATATGTCGTGCTGGATACTATTACATGTCAGAAAGGCTTCTCGTTCCTGGTGCAATTTAATATTTGTTTTATATCTTTAGGGTATAGCTGAGAATATCATTTACACCTTCATGGCCCCTCCCTAACGTTCAGAAAAGGTTTAGCTGTGAGCAGACACCAGGTGAAACATGTATTCATCCACCAGATCATCTTACATACTTCTGTCATCCCGGCTAAGCCCGACTCTGCTATAGATAACTAAATGCACAACTATTACACATCTCATTGCAAACAGATAATACCCCCTCGACTACACCCACACACTTTAACCTCACCTAAAAATAACCATCGCTATAGTACAGGATTAAAGGACTACATTTTCCTACCATGTATATAAATTGGGCATATACCTCTCCATTTGCCAGCACCATCACATTTTCCAAAACAAATAACAGCTTTCACCCGGCAGCCATTTTCCCTCTGACACATCATCAGCAACATAGAGACATGAATGCTGTAAAGTTCATGCAATGCAGAATGAAGGTTTACACAGGCACAACATACTTTGATAAAAAGTTCTGCTGGGGTTGAGAACTGTAATGATTAAGCTGAGCTCAGGAGAGGTGGTTAGGAGAATATCACTTTCGGCACCCTATATCCAGAACCCAAGCTAAGCTCCCTGGTCTCGGCTCTCACTTCTGCCTCTAACCGCCGCCTTTCACCTCAGGAGGAGCCCTCAGCTAATCGGATGCCGCCAGGTCTTATTTGGAGCAAAGCAAACGGTTCTGGACGAGCAACGGATACTGGAAGGAAGAACACCACCAGGAACAGGCAAGCTGGGCCAGCACAAGCAGAGAATAGTCAGACAGGCCGGGATTAGAATAGCAGAATGTAGAATAGTCAGTGGACAGGCAAATGGTCAGGATTGGAGAGTTTGGAGTTAACATACAGGCAAGGGTCAGGATTGGGGAGATCAGAGTAGTCACAGGCAGGCAAGGGTCAATACACAGAAGAACAATCAGGATTCAATAGAATAAGCACCCAGGAACAAGCTAATTGAACCTAACAACGGGCAATGAGTTTAATACTGATATCCCTTTAAATAGATTGAATCTCGCGACCCTTGCGTCATCACGCCGGCGCATAAAACCCGGAAATGCGCGCGACGCACGCCATATGGAAGCCGGCACAGCAAGGGAAACAGACGCATGCAGCAGGCGTCCCCACTGGAGGCATGGCGGCGCCCCCTCATGCCAACGGGTAACCACTGGACCACCAGGGTAAGGTTACCTTACAGAGAACAAAATAAGACCAGACAGTTTCTATGGGAACCAGCAATGCTATCTCTTCATTGGCTGTTAGACTGGAGGGCGTGTTTAGTAATCAGAGCTGAGAAGAACTGAGCATGTTCATGAGCCAACAGCCAAAGCAAATTCCTGAGGGAGGGGGCAGAATGGGTTAGAGGAGTAGAAGGAATTCTAAGGGATTTAGGGGATGCTGCAGCCAGAGAGGCAGTTATCTAAAGATTTCAAAGAGGCTGTTCACAGATTACATTTTTACAAAGCCATAAGCCATATTTATTAACATCATTAAACATTAAACTCTATGTTACATGATTAACTTAGAAAACCGTCTGCTTTGGATAGAATGGGTTCTCTGCCAACCAGCATACAATTTAAACAGAGTCAGCCGCTGCCCCCAGCTTCTTGGACCTGGTAAAAAAAAGACACTTTTCACCATTGCTTCAACCTCATCCAGAAGTAGACCCCTTGGAAAAGGTCCCCACCCTAGAGCTATGATGAGTGAGATCTAACCTTCCATCAACACAGCTTTAATAAGTAACCCCTATACACCCATGGAATCTTTTATCTCAAAAAATTGATAACCAGAAAGCTCCAAAATACAGGCAGGCCATCTACCATAGAGTCTATTATAAGCGGATAATGTAAATTTTTAAAAACAATTTCCTTTTTCTCCACAATAATAAAGTAGTAGATTGCACTTCATGGTAACTAAGTTGCATTAATCAATATTGTTGGATTCTATTGAAGTGTTTTTTAGTAGCCTTTACTAATCCAAATTAAAGAAAAGATATGTTTTGGTTGCATAGAAACCAGGTTTATGGCCACACAGAGCCTCCTGTAGGCTGCCAATCCTCATAGGGGCTGCCAAAAAGCCAATCACAGTACTATTTGGTTCCCCCAGGAACATATTATATGTGTTCAGGGTCGCACTGGGCTGGCGGGAAACAACAGGAAAAAACCCGGTGGGTCCTGAATCGGCTGGAACTAAAGGAAAGACATGTTCGGCGCGGTGCGCAGGATTTTGTGCATGTGTGTGGTGCACCGGATTTCACGTTTGCGCGCAAGATTTCTTGGTTGCACACTGATGTTGCAACTGAGGCCCGGAGTTAGCTTATATGCACCGCACGCCGGCTTTTGCAATATGTCTCACAGGTTAAAAAAAGTTGGGGATACCTGGAAAGAGTTAACCCTCAAGCACAAATGATAATGTTTCAATTAGATTACCATATCTGATTGGTTCCTAAGGACTTCCAGGCCTTGTGCTAATTGTGCACATTTTATAACATAACCCCTAATAAATATATGCTGTACCAATAGGGTCGGACTGGGCCAGCAGGACACCCAGGGGGCCTGGAAAAACCCGGTGGGCCCCGCCAGACCAGACTTGGTCCCTGTCTGAAACAATTGCAGCTGCCCCCAGCCTCCCTCCATGGACCATATCAAGGCAGTGAGAAGAAAAAATGCATGAACAGGGTACGGAGGGGGGTTGCAGCTGGGGGCGGATGGGGCTTTGCAGTGAGGGGCCAATGAGGCAGCAGTCTCAGTAGGCCCTCTGCCCCTCAGTCTCACACTGTGTACCAACACTACTTTAAAACGTATGCTCTGCCATCCCCAGGACCTGATAGCCTGGGTTGGCACCCTTTTTTCAAAATACAGTAATACGGTTACAGTATCGACTTTAATATTTACAGGACCAGATTAATCATACCCATTTTATAAAGGGTATTATGTTGATTGATTCTGGGATACTTTTTTTCAGCCCAATGCAAAATTGGTATGTAGATGTGTTAACATTTATATTATTTATATCTGGGTACCCGCTGATTTTGGTGGACATTTTAACGTTTGTTATATTTTCCCTGTTTTAGTGCTGGTTTACTCAATACAGACCTATACTGAAATGGCATTTTGGAAATCTAGAAGATTAACAATTATGTATCATCACATCTACTGCCCAATTTACTATGAATAAGAGAAAGGATAGGAGAGTACAAGGCTGGTAGACCACAATAACAACAAGAACAACCCTCCACCCACATTTGCAGTGCAGCTCAACAGGCGTGTCCGCCACATGCCGAGATGCAACAATCAATAGAAAGTGCACAAAGAGGCACTGAACCAAGTGGATTGTCAAGGATCAAAAAGAGAAGTCAACAGATGAAAGGCACATTTCCAACCACTTTACATAATGTCCTCTGTTGCAGTTAGCCATTACGTGAAGTTACGTATCAACATGTTCATAGAGACTAAATGGGAAGTGCCTTGGATTCTTCAAACACATGTACATGCAATATGGATAAGCTCATATATTTGTCTGGTCTCATGTATATTCGACTCCAGTTCCTACTTCATTTGAGAGTTGCTCCTGTATTGTGTGAATTGTGATCAGATTATGGCTCTGACCACATCCAAGTTCTATCCTAAAGTGACCATTCTAACACTTTGATTGAACACAGGCTGCTTGAAACCCTTGCAATTAGGAATTGGGTACATGGGGACACTATGATGGGACAAAAAGAATACTCAAAACCCTTAAAAGCATATGCTAAATAAAAGACACCTCAGATCCAGAAGGACAGATGGAAGGCTTAATTTATGGGTGCTTCTGCTGTCTTTAGAGGCATGGATAACACACAGCAATTCATGGCATCACCAGAAAATTTAGAGGGAGCAGAAACTGCTATATGTTTATGAAACCTCTTATTATTTAAAGAGACCCTAAAATAATTTTGCTGTGGGGCCCAATAACTTCTAGTTACCCCACTAGCTGTCACTCTTAATAATAGACAAGCAGAAGATGAATCCTACAAATAGATTTGTAGGCAATGAAGCAGATAAAAGCCCTGGAGTTGATTTGAGGGGGGAGTGCTTGTACGTGGAAGATTTTGCTGTGAACAGACAACATGCGGTCAAAGGAGCTCTACATGCAGGTGAAACAAGCCATCCTTAAGCTGCAAGAACAGAAAAAAAACACATCTGAGAAATTGCTTCAATATTAGGATTGGCAAAATCTAAAGTTTGGTACATCCTGAGAAAGAAAGCAAACTCAGCAACGCAAAAAGATCTGGACGTCCACGGATGAATCATGTCCATGATGAAGAGAAACTCCTTCACAACAGCCAAACAAGTGAACAACACTCTCCAGGAGGTAGGTGTATCAATATCCAAGTCTACCATAAAGAGAAGACTGCATGAAAGTAATTACAGAGGGTGCACTGCAAGGTACAAGACACTCATATGCATCAAGAATAGAAAGGTTAGATTGGACTTTGCTAAAAAAAAACATCTAAAAAAGCCAGCACAGTTCTGTAAAAACATTCTTTGGACAGATGAAACCAAGATCAACCTCTACCAGAATGATGGCAAGAAAAAAGTATGGAGAAGTTGTGGAACAGCTCATGATCCAAAGCATACCACATCATCTATAAAACATGGCGGAGGCAGTGTGAAGGCTTGGGCGTGCATGGCTGACAGTGGCACTGGGACACTAGTGTTTATCCATGATGTGACACAGGACAGAAGCAGCAGAATGAATTCTGAGGTGTTCAGAGACACTGTCTGATAAAATCCAGCTAAATGCAGTCAAATTGATTGATGGACATTGACCCAAAACATACCGCCAAAGCAACAAAGGAGTTTATTAAAGCAAAGAAGTGGAATATTTTTGAATGTCCAAGTCAGTCACCTGATCTGAACCCAATTGAGCTGAATTTCACTTGTTGAAGACTAAACTTTGGACAGAAAGGCCCACAAACAAACAGCAACTGAAAGCGGCTGCAGTAAAGGCCTGGCAGAGCATTAAAAAGGAGGAAACCCTTTTTCAAGGGTTCAAGAACATTTTATTTTCAGTTTTTTAATTTGTCCAATTACTTTTGAGCCCCTGAAATGAAGTGATTGTGTTAAAAAAATCTTTAGTCCCTCAAATTTTTATACAATCTTTTTGTTCAACCCACTGGGGGTCATTTATAAAGTTAGCACAGCGCATATTTTTCTCAAATGGTTGTATTGTGCATGTTTTTTGCTGAGCGCTAATATATTGCACTGCTCTGCCCGTCTTTCCGTTTTTTGCGAATTCGCAGTGTGAATAAATTTTCGCAAATGGCGCGCAAATGAGACAGGAGTTTGCGAGAGCGCACCGAATGTGCGAGGTTGTTGTGCGCGAAAATAGCGTTAAATTCGCAGTTTGCAAAACTGTTTTGCGAATATTTTATCCGCCACCAAAGTTGTGGCGTAATTGAGTCGCAGAGTGTGCGCATAAAGATTCGCAATTTGCGAATTGTGACATATTTATAAAGCCCCTTTAGACATTCGCATTGTGAATAAAAAATTCGCAATTCTGTATGCACCCTCTTATTCAGCTTTATAAATATAACCATGCGCAGGGCAAATATATTCACTTTGCGAACCAATCTGCCCTGTGCGAACTTTTTAAATGACCCCCACTGAATTAAAGCTGAAAGTCTGCAGTTCAACTGCATCTGAGTTGTTTCATTTAAATTCATTGTGCTAATGTACAGAACCAAAATAAAAAGTTGTCTCTGTCCAAAGATTTATGAACCTAACTGTACATATCATTCGCCCGTTATACCCTATTTCTTCCAATTGGTTCATAAACTGCCTTTTTCTTTTGTTTTACATAACCTTGTTTACTATAATTAGACTCATATACATATACTTGAACTGTACACTATTCATCCATCATACGTTTTATCTGAAACCCTCTGTGAAGTCGTCTGAATAAAACAAGCTCTCTCTGGTTCCATCAATAACCTGTCATCCATCCACATTCAGTCATCTAATTTCTCTCATTATATTTATAATAATTAGTAGTATTTATTGTTCAGCAACAATGGAAATAATAATGCTGGGCTACAAGCAGGAAATTGAGAGTACTTTCCTTTCATGCTATACATTACATTGATCTGCTTAGATGCCTTTTATCTGCAAATCTTTTCATATCCCCTTATAAAGAACACTTAAGGCTTAGTATATTATGCTATGATACGGACTGATGGCACAAGGCTGAATTGCACAGAGCGAGGCAGTCGAGAGAAAGAGAGAAAAGAAAAAGAAAATAGAGCGGCACAGAGCCCTGCTGAGATCGATACAAACCAGGAATTATACATTTTCATAACTTATACATATTAAAGGCAAAGTAAACTGTATAAAAGAAACCTTAGTTTCCCCACACCTCTGAGATAAACTCTTTATGAATTATTACCTAAGTCACCAAAGTCATCCACTTATGTCCAATTAACGTAGCACAATTTGTGTCTCAAGTTTAACACAGCACCCATGTTTACTAAACTGTGATAAGAATAATTTGTATCACAATCACTGCCATTATTTACACAAGCATCCAAACTAATATCAGTGTCTGAGTTCCAATATACTTGGCACCGATTTATGTCAACTGTGCTGTAAATCTTGTGGGGTTTTTTTTTTGTGTGGCAGTGCAAAACACAACAGTAGTGAATAGTTTGTATGAATTATCAATAAATGGTATCAATTCTTATCAATTTATAAATGTATTATTTATGTTTAAATGTTTTTTGTTAAAAGAAAATGGTCAGGTTAAAAACTGGCATGACAGCTTAAAACTAGTGTCAATTTTGTCGTGGCTAGCCTAGATGATCATTTTGATACTAGACTTTGGTAAAAGCTTGTGAAAAGAGCTTACGTATCATGGATGTGATAATAGGCCAACACAAATATTTGCACTTAAAAATCAGCAGTTTAGTAGCTGTGTCATTAGTCTACTGCACTTTAGTAAATGGATGCCTCGGGCTCTGCAGTGCTGTGGGCAAGAAGTGGCAAATCTTGAATGCAGGAGACCCCACAACGAAGGAAAAAGAGAGGAGGGCCCAGACTCACATTCCATGCATCCCACAACTTTAATACTGCTTTCACCTGTGCTATCTGCCTGCGGCACTACAGCGCAATATATATCTGGCAAAGCAGCTACTTGTTATGAGCATACTCACCTTGTCAGCAAGAATTGGTTCCCCTCTACAGTCCATTACAGTCATATAATTATTACATGTTTAGCATTGCTTGCCCTGTTAGTAGGCTTTATTAGCAGTTCTAACAAACCATCTCAAGTACTTTTACATATGGAATTATATCCATTTATGGTTTTAACAACTTGGTTTTATTGTTACATTTTAGGTTCACGCTGAGACTTTTATTCTGGATGTATACAACACAGTTGATACTTTTCACTGTTTGCACAAACACATTGTCACTTTAACATGGATCGCATGTTTTTATATTCATTGTTAACCTCTGTGATGGGTGGGGGTGGGGCGACACACTCCCTGGTGTGGTTATAAAATGTTGTACTTTGCACTGGCACTTCACACTTGAAAAAGGGCCTGTGACGCCCGAAACATGTTGTGTGGACTATAATAAATTTGCACTTTAGCAGTTATTCTGCGAGTTTGTCCCTCTGTTCTCCGCTTTTTGATTATAGTCCATTACAGTCAGTAGTAAGCAGCTACAACCAGGCCTGGATTTGTGGAAAGGCCTCCTAGGCCCGGGCCTAGGGCGGCAGGATTTTAGGGGGGCGGCATGTTGCCCAACCACACCCACATTGGTTCAAAAACACTGGGAATGGGCTGGAGATACAATCGTTTTTTAAATTTCCCGTACACAATCCCCATTGCTCCAGTAAAGATGAAAAAAAATTGCACGAATAAAGGGGAAGGGACAGGGGCAACAAATATCAGTGGGCCTAGGGGCGCCCACTATGTAAATCCGGCCCTGGCTACAACTGCTAAGACCCAGTTGCTTGTGTTGTGTTCGGCACACATGTATTCCTCTCCTGGCACCATTCCCCTACGATACAATCACTTACAGACACTTTATTTTATGTTGCACCCAGAACAATTGTGTCGGCCTGGGTGCAGGCACTTGTAGGCCGATTTTCAGCCCCATCTGGCATTAGCCTAATATCATATGTACAGATAGGCAGAACCACGATTCCTTCCACAATTCATCGGTTGAGTTTGTGAAAGCATTCTGATAGCTGCAGACCTGTATCCACTGTATGTGCTCAGTCAGACCAATGTTAGAAACAGTGGCAGTGAGTGGATGATGGCTTGAATATTTTTTTTTTTGCCGAGGACCTAAAGCTATGAAGTCACATTCCAGTCAAGAGGATAGTAAAACTAGAACATTATAAAAGGCAGTGGAAAAAGTTCCACTTTCACTTCAACAGGCCTCACAAATCCCATTGAGTTGTACAACTCTGATGTCTACCCTTGAAAAAATAGGAGCTTCAGCACTATGTATGTTTATAATTGCATATGCCCCTGTGATGGGAAGTGAAATCAGCAAATAAATTAAAGCCACTCTTGTGCCCTTAGTGTGCTGCTCTTCTTCCTCTGGTCTTTCATAAACAACAGTTTTGCAGCAGCTGAAGCACAAAGAGAGACAATTCTTCTGGCATATGCAGGAGCATCAAAAGGGGAGAATTTGGCAATCATTTGAATGATAAGGGCATTACACAGGTCAGGGATACCCAACCTTTGGCCCTACAACTCCCAGCATCCAACTGATGGCCAACGTAGGTTTGACACCCCTTCTGTATAAATTAAATTATTAAGTGGTACAAAATGCAATATCCTTTGCGTGTTATCAATTTCTTTCTGAATTGAATTCTGTGGCCATGAGGGCCAAGGGAAAAGTCTCTCTTTACTGTACCCTTTATAAAAGCGACCCTGATCCAGGGAGCTGTCTGTTTTGATAAAGGAAAACACCAGCTGGCAAACAAAGTATAATGTGAGGCCTATGCTTTGAGCAGCTTCAATAATTCGGTATTTTAATTTACGGGATAATGTACCACAGCCTTAACAATGGTCAGTATAGTCACTGAGGAGAAGCTGTGACCGTCCATTATAAAGGTCACACGGATCCCCAGTGAATAGTAATAGCCCCACAGCTTTCAGTAGGAGGTAGGCTATTTTTTATGAGACATGTGTGCTATTTAGTATAAATATAATGAAATTTAATACCTTATGGGTCCCAGGGGGGAGTTTAATATAGTGCATTACTCTGCAATGAATTGCATAACTATTTGGCAATGGAAAGGATTGAAGAGTTCATGGTAATATGCCAGTGAGAGAAGAGAGCAATATACTGCGGCACTGAAAAGGTTAATGTGTCACATTGCTCTCACTTTAAAGGGGTTGTTCACCTTTAAATAAACTTTTTATTCTGAGATAATTTGCAATTGGTTTTCATTTTTCATTATTTGTGGTTATTGGGTTTTAGCCTAGTCCTGTGCCTACTGACTATGCCTTACATTGTGTACTTTTTCATCTCCAATTTGTGAATGTATGTTAGCCTCCCATACACTAAGGGGCACATTTACTATGGGTCGAATATTGAGGGCTAATTAACCCTCAATATTCAACCATCGGAGTAAAATCCATTGACTTCGAATATCGAAGTCCCCTTTGAGGGGCACATTTACTATTGGTCAAATATCGAGGGTTAATTAACCCTCAATATTCAACCGTCGAAGTAAAATCCTTCGACTTTGAATATCGAAGCCGAAGGATTTACCAAGTTTAGTACGATCGAGCGATCGAAGGAAAAATCGTTCGATCGAACGATTAAATCCTTCGAATCGAACGATTAGAAGGATTTTAATCCATCGATCGAACGATTTTCCTTTGATTCCAAATTGGTAGGAAAGCCTATGGGGACCTTCCCCATAGGCTAACATTGGTGCTCGGTAGGTTTTAGGTGGCGAAGTAGGTGGTCGAATTTTTTTTAAAGAGACAGTACTTCGACTATCAAATGGTCGAAAAGTCAAACTATTTTTAGTTCGAATCGTTCCAATCGAAGTCGAAGTCATAGTCGTAGTCGAAGGTCAAAGTAGCCAATTCGATGGTCAAAGTAGCCAAAAAAATACTTCGAAATTCGAAGTTTTTTCTATTTGTTTCCTTCACTCGAGCTAAGTAAATGTGCCCCAGAGTGTAAGCTCTACGGGGCAGGGACCTCCTTCCCACCATGTCTCTTACCACATAGCACTTAAGTTCTTTGTCCTGATTCTGCATATATTTATTATGTGATTTGTCTTCCCCGTGTATACTTTTAAATGTATATATTGTACTTTTATGCACTGTACAGCACTACAGCTCCTTAATAGCGCTTTACAGATAAAATCATACATACATACATACATTTTATTTTTTTTAGCAGCTCTCCGGTTTCCAATGTCAGCTATCTGGTTGCTAGGGTCTGATTTACCCTAGCAACCATGCATTGGCAGTTTGTACATAATGGACATGGTCATTATGTACAACCAGGTGCAACAAAGCATGGTCGGATGGAATGTTTAAATGCTGCTTTCCAAAACTCAAAAGTACAATATTTAATAAGTGCAAAACATCTGAAAAATTCAGTACCTTAAAGCGGCAAAGGTAATGTAAAAGTAATTGGGAGCTGTCTATGGCAAATTTAAAGTGTTTTTTTAATGCATGAGTTTAGAATTTTTGATGCATTCACAGTTTTATTAAATCAACTTTTTTAATAAAAAATCAAAGATCTGAATTTTTTAAATTATAGTTTATTCAAATGAGAAAAAACCTCTAACATTACACAAATTAGAATTTTTATAAAAAAGGCCTTAATTTTCTGATTTGTTTAGAAGCACCTTATTTCTATCTTTAGATTCCTATGTATTTGACTCAAATGCTTTGTATTTGCTCTGGGGATTACTTCCAAAATATTTTAGGCCATCCCCATGGCACCTTTGTTTATCCATCAAATAAATGAGCAGTCAGCAGAGATACATGACACTGGTGGATGGTAATAAGCTTAATGAATTGGGGAATGGGGAAGATATATGGGTGTATACTTAAAGGGCCATTCAAACATTAGAATGGTTGACTGTGGTATGGGTGCCTAACACCCATCTGCTCAGCTGAGTTCAACATCTGCTAAATATACTGATTAAGAAAATGGAACAGGAAATCAATGAGTATGATTTTTTATTTATTAGAGCACTAAACAAGCTAAGTGCAAGCTCATACGCAGAACAAAACAGGCTGGCACACATTAAAAATGCAAGGGCAGAAAAGTTGCAGTCGTGCACAATTTTCAAGAGATAACGTGCATCAAAAGCCAGACATAAAACGGACATCACAGCCGGAGAAAGCCCGGCACGTTTCATGCTACACAAAGCACTTAATCGAGGAGGATCACTGGGGAATGGCTAGCTAACATTTATTTCATCATGGCCTGTCCACTTGATTAGCTCCATCAGATGACATCATTCTAGAAGCTCAGTGTACCTTTGTCATATGTGATAAATATAGAAACATGAGATCATTAGTGAGGTCACTATGGGAAGCCAGGTGAAGGAGGAGATGGACTATCTTAGATAGGGACTCAAGTGGCTCAATATCATTCCAGGCCTCTCTTTATTATAACACCTACTGACCCCCTCATTTACTAAAGCAATCACAAAATATGTTCCTCCTCTTATTGACTTGACTACAGACACATGCAACGGCCCTGCTATCAGTCTTACATATAAATTCTACAGTTCTGATAATAAAATATCCTATGTGCATCAGATTGTCACCCTTTGCTAAACAGCCACTGGAGGTGCAAGGATCACATTTGACCTTCAGAGGTCCAGAGTCAGACTAACATCTATGGCCAAATGATTTCACAAAGTCCCTCTTTGTCCTTCCTTATGGGAGAAGGATATGGCTCAGAGCTCAAACAGAAACGATGTATCTCAGCCTCAGGCTATGCATCTGAATCCATGTGTTTGATCCCTGTCACCTTGAGGAAACCACTTTCTCCCCCACATTCACCAGAATACAGTGGGTTGTTCAAAGGTGGCCGCTGTCCTCTGAGATATCAGTGATAAAAGCCACATAGTTGTAGTGATTGTCACACCACTTTGCCCCTTTGCACAGTTATTCTTGTGGTTCTTTCTTTCTTTGTATTTGAAACCTCATTGGACCATCTATAAGACTTGCGCAGCCAGTGGTTCTGCTGTAACTATTGTTACCCCTTATACTGCCCATACACATAGCAACAATATTTGTATAGTGAAGATCCCAACAGCCATTGTCCAAATACTATGAACAGAAGATTTGTCAAATAAACTGAAATTTAAAGTTTCACCTGCTGATTCACTGTTGGCAGTGGAGTAAGTTGATATCACTGGGCCCCACAGCAAATAATTTTTCAGGCCCCCAAAGTGTCTAGAGGTTGACTTGTTTTACCAATATTTATTGAAATTGCATATGAATTAGGGCTTCATGGGGCCCCCTGCAGCCTCAGGGTCTGCTTCCGCTATAGTTACACCCCTGACTGTTGGCCATAGTGTGTCAGCAGATGAAGAAGCAAATAGCAGATGCAGTTTCCCTTCCTGTGGTTCCAGTTATGTGGGCTCTGATCAGAACAATAGAAAGGCAGTGATACCCCAAGTAGCCCCTTATACCGTCTTTGTCTGTTGTGATTGTGAGGGCTCCTGATGAGCCCTTATAGGGCTGCAGTAAGTCAGTGATCTATTAAGGTGTTCTGAAAATAAGGATCCGATCAACAACCCTGCATCAACCTACTACTAAGTAACAGTGTTGTAAATACCATATAGCAGACCCCTCAACCTAGGAAATGGGAAGTACAATCGAGAGGGTTGCTGTATGGTTCCTGATCTCTTCTGCCCCCGGCAGATGGGGGAGTGGTGGGGAAGGAGCTTCAGGAGAGAGTCTGCCTGGGGCTTAGCTTGTGAACTGAACACTCTGAAGATTTTTATGCAGGGGCCCCGCAGGGGCCCCTGCTCTGTCAAGTTACGCCGCTGCTAAGTAGGGATGCACACATGGGTGCCTGCAGAAAAATTTCCAGGGGGGTGCAAGCAGGCTAATATCACCTAGGTTAGCATCCCACTGAAGATGAGCCAATTCATGACAATGCATAAGATTTAGGCTTGCCTTGGGGTAGGATGTATAAAAAACATTTTTGTTGCTGGGAATTAAATTTACAAAAATTTCTTGGAAACAGCTGGAGAAGTCAGGGTGTGGCAGCTGCCCCCTCTTGCCCCCTTCTGCAGACACCCATGGATGCACATTAAAGGGAAACAATCAGTGTCGGACTGGCCCACCGCGATACCACAATATGTCAGTGGGCCTCTTGCTTCTAACCATTTGGCCTATTTCATGGTCATTCCCTATTATGGGAACAAAGAGGCTTAATAATGAAAGAATAAAGTATAGTATGTAGAGAAAAGAGACTAGGAGAATAAAAAGTTTGAGTGAGCAGAGGAGGTATAATAGTTTGGAAAGTGGGCCCTCAACCTAAGGTTTTCTGGTGGGCCTCTGACACTGGAAACTATACCTAAATGAATACTCAAGCAACAGATGTATGGTCTGTTTGTGTGCACCGTGAATCCTACAATCCCATGGGACGGCCCTTATTTTTTAAAATGGCAATTTTCTATTTATGATTACCCAATGGTACATAATGCTAAAAAAGTACATTATTATGATAATGGTTTATTTAATGTACATGAAGCAGGGTTTTACACATGAGCTGTTTTTATAGACAGCTCATGTGTAAAACGGGTGCCATTGATGCAAAGATACTATTGTAAAGATTTTCTGACCGAGCGTTCCAACATTTTTTGTACCAATATGTCATTTTTTTTCATGGCAATAAGTCCTTCCGCCAATCGGACAAGTTAATCAATATATATCAGCTAACCATAAGATCTCTGTGTGATATCTGACGATATCAATGGGAGATTTTCACTACTATCTGTCGGACATAATGTTCATACTAGGCTACAATGAAAAGTCGCCTGCGGCAATGCCTTTTCAATAGTCGCTCAAAGTTTCCTCCAAGAGACAACTTTGGGCGACTATTGAAAACGAATCGCCGCGTGTGCTTTAGCGCAGGCAACTTTTCATTGTAGCCTATGGGAAAACACGCTGAGGCAGTTTGGGGAGATTGTTGATCAGAAGACGAGGCGATTAGTAGCCTGGCGACAAAATCTCCCTGAATCTCCTCGTGTGGACTAACCCTTAGGGGTTTTTATTGACTTTGTTATCTTCCTTATGCATGAGGGGCAGTTTTGGCAACACTACAGGCCCAGTGATACATTTCTAGGGGAATGCAATTCCCAAGGATTGGTCTGTGGGAACTATGTAATAACAGGGGTAACATTTGCTACAGTTCAGGCAACCCCTAGCAACCAAAGGGCAGAAAGCATTTACTTTGAAAGCAAACATCTGATTGGTTGCTATGGGTTACTAGAGCAGGAGCACCATTTATTGCATTGCAACCTTTGTGTTACATTCCTGGGAAAACTGTGTATTGGAACTGTAGGGGGTTGTGTGATGCTGAGGTTATTCTTTCATGTGAGTTGCGGATCTTTCACATTTTAACTTTAAGCGATGGATGGGTTAATTTACAATGCCAGGACAACCACAATGCATCTTACATCAAATTACTGCATAGGACGCATGTAGGGGAAACTGCAAATCAACAAAGTTGACAGTTTCTCATATGCCATCCACACGCACTGCAGGTTCGGACTCCTGAAACATTGTAGCAGAAGTCAGCTTATTCACAGACCTGGAGTAGAGCTGATTTCTGCGGCACTGTTTGGAGGCAGAACCAGTGAACAGACGGGATAAGCAAATGCTGCTTTGCAAGTACAATACAGGTATGGGATCTGTTATCCAGAAACCTGTTATCCAGAAAGCTCCAAATTATGGAAAGTCCATAACACAGTTGTTGAGTGGATTTCTTCTGTGCAGGGGAGCCGGCGGCTCTCAGCTCACTGCACTGTAGGACAGGAACCAATCAGCAGCTAGCAGGACCTGATAGGGAACTGAAGCCAGTCTGTGTGTTTGACTGCAGAGCTGTGATTGGCTGTCCCTCTCCTTCTGTGCTTCTGGCAGGGACCATTAGGACACGCCCACCCCTCATTTGAAACACAGACAGGGACCAGAGAACATCTATAGGAAGTTTCAATAAAGGGGATATTTTTAAAGATAATATTATTTTTTAGCACCATGTAAAAGCAACGCCAAATATTAATCATAATTGCCTACACAATTAGGGTTTTTTCATTTATCCTATATGTCTCCTTTAAGCATTAAATAGACTCAATAGGATGCTTTTGCTTCCAATAAGGATTAATTATACTAGGGTTCGAGTAGAATGTAATGTTTTATTATTACAGAGCAAAAAGAAATCATTTAAAAAAAATTTCATTTTATTTTATATATTTGATTAAAATAGAGTCTATAGGAGATGATCTCAGTGTCGGACTGGGACACCAGGAACCCACCCAAAAACCTTCTATTATTCCATCTATTTAGCTGCTTTGTTCTCATAGAAGTTGATAATGACCATGAAATAAGCCAAATAGTTAGAAGCAAGAGGCCCACTGACACCTGGGCCCGCCGGGAGTTTTCCTGGTATCCCAATGGGCCAGGCCAACGCTGGATGACCTTCCTGTAATTTGTTGCTTTCTGGATAATGGGTTTCCTGATAACAGATCCCCATACCTGTACAACTAATAACCAATGCAAAAGTCCTGCTGTAAAGACTAAATCGCTTGTATGGCAAGCTGATATTAATTTACAGGTAAATACAGGATTTATGGACTTCTACCTCCCCAATGTTTTGAAACCCTTTACAAAGTAATTGATTGCAGGTAACCCCCCCCCCCCTTCCCTGCAGGAGTTAGTAAGTAGGGGGCATCCCTAGTTCTTGTATGTGAGCTGCAGTTGCAAAGCCATTGTAGTTTGTTGAGTTTGTGAATGTGCCCCCCTCCTCCTCCTCCTCCCTTGCTCGGTTATTCAGTAGGGGGTTTAGCCCTGAAAGTAGAGGCTCCAGCAGACTGAGAGGAGCTTAGAAGACAGGAGGGAGGGAGGGAAGGAGGAGTTAGGCGTGATATTTGTGTCTCAGGATTGATGGATGGCTGCTGTTATATGGCTGTGTGTGTGTGTGCGCTTTCCCCCTCTTATTAATGCTGCTACTAAGCCTGAGACACACACAGCAGCAGAAGTCGCAGCGCACGCACTTAGCGCCGAGAAGCAGCGCAGGGACTGCAGGTAACAGCGGCAGCACTGGATTTCTCTTGCTTTTTTGGTCATTGTGCCATTGAGACGACTGCACAGCGCTATTGGCATTGGGCAAATCTGCGCCGATAGTGGAAGCCACCTGGGGGGATCCTGCCCAGGACTCTGGAGCTTAGAAACGCGACTACTTCTCCCGTGCCGGCATGGATGCCAATTGCTCTCCTACCTTCCCATTGTGGCTCCGAGCTGGAGTGTGGCTACTGGCCTGGAGCTGGATGTGCCGAGTCGGTGCCAGTGGCTGCCCGGCGCTGTGTACTTGCAGTGGCACCACAGTGGATTGTCATGGCTTGGCACTCAAAGGGGTTCCCAAGAACATCCCCAGGAGCAGCGAGAGGCTGTGAGTATTCTCTTTAACTAACACCTGCGCCAATAAGCGACAAATAACATCGAATGTGTCACTGTAACATTGATGTCAATAACTCCGTTTAGTCCGGGATACGAGTCCCATCATTGTAACTTTACAGTTTCCTTTCTATAGTGACAAATGTCGCATTGCACTTGTACATCAGATCGGCTGCTTTATGGAAGCGCTCAGCTCTTGAACTGAAAAACGCGCTGTAAAATCGCACTCAGCGATCGTCGCTTTTATAACCTGCTCATCCCCAATCTGAGCCCCCCAAATAATCCAATCATCCCTCCTGCTTGTGTCTGATCACTGCTCATTCAGTCGAGTCCAGACTGGCGTCCCGCTGCGATCGCTGCTGTAGCAGGAGGGCTGCATTGTGATGCCTCCTGCGACTGTTTCAGAACAAGATAACTAATTAGGGACTTTATAGAGTGTAGGCTTAGTGACACGCTTGATTGGGAAGGATTGTACATTTCTTTCAGATGTTATGGCACCTGATTTATCTAGTAGAATTCAGTGGCCGCAGCTGCTGCGGAACTTCTTGGCCGATGAAGTCTGGGTCAGTTTTGTTAATACAGCTATGAGACCTGTTATCCATAACGCTCAGGACCTGGGGTTTTCCTGATAACGGATCTTTCTTTAATTTGAATCCCTAGTCTACTAGAAAATTATGTAAACATTAAATAAACCCAATAGGCCGGTTTTGCTTCCAATAAGGATTAATTATATCTTAGTTGGGATCAAGTACAAGATACAGTTTTCATATTACAATTATGGGACCTGTTATCCAGAATGCTCAGGACCTGGGGTTTTCCGCCTAACAGATCTTTCAAAAATTTGGATCTTCACACCTTAAGTCTACTAGAAAATCATGTTAACATGAAATAAACCCAATAGGCTGGTTTTGCTTCCAATAAGGATTAATTATATCTCAGTTAGGATCAAGTACAAGCTGCTGTTTTATCATTAGGGCAGAGACACAGGATCAGATTCAGGGAGATTTAGTCCCCCAGTGATAAGGATCAGGGTACACAGGCAGATTCTGGGGGAGATTAGTCACCCCGTGACAAATCTCCTCTTCTTCGGGCGACTAATCTCCCCAAACTGTCTCCCCGTCAGCTAAATGCCGGCGGGATGGCATTTCGAGAGATTTGTTTTCCGAAGTTGCCTGATGAGGAGAAGGCAGTTTGGGGAGATTAGTCGCCCAGAAGAAGAGGAGTTTTGTCACTGGGTGACTAATAGGGATGTAGCGAACTGTTCGCCGGCGAACTAGTTCGCGTCCGCCGCAACTTCGCGAACGTCGCGCGACGTTCGACCATTCGACCATTCGATTCCTTCGACCGCTAAAATCGAAGGATTTTCGTTCGAATCGAACGATCGAAGCCATTGGATTGAATGAAATCATTCGATCGAATGGCTTCGATCGTTCGATTCGAACGAAAATCCTTCGATCGAACGATTAAAATCCTTCGATCGTTCGAATCGAACGATTTTCGGATGTTCAAAGTTCGCGAACTGTTCGCGAACTGTTCGCATTTTTTGCCGGTGTTCGCGAACGGCGTTCGCGAACACATACTCGGCGGTTCGCTACATCCCTAGTGACTAATCTCCCCCTGAATCTGCCTGTGTGCCCTGACCTTTATTCACCTCTTCTTCGGAGTGACAAATCTCCCCGAACTGCCTCCCGCCCGCTAGAATCTTAATTGCCAGGCTGGATGGCACTCGGATCGCTTTGTTTTCTGAAGTTTCCTCGTGATGCAACTTTGGGCGACTTAAAAAAAACAAAGCGAACTGATTGCCATCACGCCGATGATTTACATTCTAGCCGACGGGAGGCAGTTCGGGGAGATTAGTCGCCCCGAAGAAGAGGAGATTTCACGATGGGCGACTAAATCTCCCCGAATCTGAGCGTGTGTCTCTGCCCTTACAGAGAAAATGGATTTTTTCTGGATAACAGGTTTCCAGATAATGGATCCCGTACCTGTTACAAAGTTTTGTTGTGCATGGATTCTTTTGCTTGTGTATGTTGACCTGGGGGGTTTCCAGTCTGGAGGTGTGAGTGATACTGGTGACCTAATATCCCAGACAGCAGTGTATTTGCTTCAGACTGGCTGCTGCTAAAACCAATAGGATTTTTTTTTTTTAATATACTGAACCAACTTGTAATTGCTGCTGTACATTCCTGAGAATCTGTTTGGTTTAGAGGAATAGTAGTGCTACTGGCATTACATTTCTGTAAAATCTGAAATACTGCCTTTAAATTTGAACTATCTGCAGTAACTATGGATGGATACAATTGGACTCACAGGGCAATGCAGAAAGGCTGGCCCCCAAAAAAATGCTTATTTAAGGCTGCATATTTAAAGCTGCATATCTCCTATATCCTGATATATATATATATATATATATATATATATATATATATATATATATATATATATTTATTCCTCCCTGATGCTAAATGCAGCCCTGCCAACAGAGAATCGCAGTTGTGTAATAACCGCCGGGCACATGGAAATAGTAGCGTTCTTGGGAACTGTATCCGTTTACTGTCAGGGGAACATAATCAGCCACATGATAACTGAGAGACAGTGACATTAAATAGCTGGGTTTGCACCAAATTTAATCAAGGTGTCTTGCTGTAGTTTATCTGCTTCATAGTGACCTTGCACAGCACTACGTATCTTGTTGGCGCCTTATAATTGAATAATAAATCAATTTGGCTGAGCAATAGATTGCCACCCCTGCTGAGAATCGCTGCGGCTTAGGGGGGGCTGATTTCTAATTTGTGAGTATAAGGTGGAAGGCACAGACCAGAGGGTATATAGGTACATGGTAGGAATGGTAAGTGTGACTTTCAGAATCGTACAGCTCTCCAGCACATTATTACACTGCATTCCTATGTCTCCAGTTAGACACAAGTGATGAGCTGTCTGGAATATGTTCCGTACATGAAAACAGTTACAGATGTGCCAGTTAGGGAATTGTGTTTAGTAAGACGGAGTTTCAGTATCAAAGACAACAAAGCTTGGGGAAAATGCACAAAACAGTAATAAAAGTTTGATGTCAGAGAAAGCTTTCTCATTCCTGAGCCAGACCAAGAATCATGTTCCTCAGGTTGGTGAGTCCCATGAACAGGGTACCATAGGCACCTGATATATCTACCACTGAAGATGATAAAAAGCAGGTGAATAGAATAATGCATTATGTTGTATCCTATCAGCTCATGAGAGTCTCTGTAGTAACATACAGTAGAACAATGTTGAAAACTGGGAAGTTTGCAGGACTTTTGCTGGACTTTCAGCCAGGGAACTGCACATCAGGCAAACCATTAGAGATCCAGACACCTAAAGTAAAGCTTGCTATACTGGGAAGACATAAGACTGGCTAGAATGTGCTTAGTCTTTGCCTTCACTTGCTAAATTCTACAGTTCTGGTTATTGTCAGTCCAGCCATTCCTATATGTCCATCATCAAATTCCATCCATGCAGCATTCCAGAGGGTGCACAGACTGAAAAACTGTTCCTTCTACAAAACTCTTCTATAGCCAGACACAGTGTTTAGGAACTTGCCTGTAAATCTGCGCAGTGCGACTAAATAATAAATGAATCCCAATGTGCGAGCAGAAAGCTCTAGACATGAAAACCTGTTTCCGAATCTTCGTCTCTATCGGTGCTTGTATCTGACCTACTCGCCTGGAATGTATAATGCTGCTGCTGGTGCTCCGTGCATTTACTCTTCTCTGCCAAGAATTCTGTGCTACTTTATAAGTGGCAGGGATTTCCCCTTCAGTGCTGGGTTGTAAATCCACCAGAAATTGTCACTTCTGTCCCACAGTGGGGCTTCAAGTGCATGAGCAGCTGGTACAGAAGGGGCTAATGTTGGGTATTGCAAACATTCCTCAGAGCTCCACAAGATGCTGAAAAGGTAAACTCTGACCCAGTCTGTGCATGCAATATTATTACAGTAGAACCCCCATTTTATGTTTTTCAGGGGACCAGAAAAAAATGCATGGATTATGCATAATATACAGTATAGGTGGGATTTAGTGATGTGCGGGTCAAGAAATTCTCAACCTGCACCCGAACCTAATCTGCCCCCTCCCAATCCGCATCTGGCCCGATATTCCCCCTATTAATAGACCCGCGCCCACCCTGTAGTGATGTCACAAAAGGGGCGGGCTTGAGTCTATAAATTTAGGCAGTGGAAGTGCTAGGTCGTGGGTGGGAAGAGACGGAGAAGAACTCGACCCGTGACCTGAAGATTTGATGCAGGAGTCGGCCACGAACCCGCCCGACCCGCAGGTTTCAGGCTGGCCCGCACGTCACTAGTGAGACCACAAAACAACAATATAAAATGAGGGAAAACTTAAAATCAGGGCATGTAAAATTCAGGTTTCAATGTATATCTCCCCCACCTTGACTGTTGCTATTTCTAGTGGCCTTGTGCTTTTTTGGAGAGATTATTAGGCTAAGGCCACACTAGGCGATAGCGCCGCGATTTGACTCGTGGCGACTTTTCGCTGCGACTTTTAATCCGCAATCGCTGGGGAAACTTTTGCGCTGGCGTCTATGGGGAATCGCGGCGTAAAAACACACGCGGCGATCTTTTTTCTATTGTCGCTCGAAATCGCCTAGCGAGGCAATTTCGAGCGACAGTAGAAAAAAGATCGCCGCGTGTATTTTTAGGCTGGCGATTTTTCGCGATTCCCCATAGACGCCAGCGCAAAAGTTTCCCCAGCGATTGCGGATTAAAAGTCGCGGCGAAAAGTCGCCGCGAGTCAAATCGCGGCGCTATCGCCTAGTGTGGCCCTAGCCTTAATGGTTTTCGGGCAGGGTCAGATTAAGAATGCCTTTGGTCCTGCTCATCCCCTTTACTCCTCCCTCATTCCTACTCCACTAGTAATTTAGAAATGAACTGCCTTGTCCTGTATGGTACCAATTGGGCACTGGGGGCACCCAGGAGCTATGGGATAGGCTTTATGATAATGTGTCATTGTATCGCTACTCCCAGCACTTTCTGTTGCTATCAGTTAGTCATAGTAACATAGTAAGGTTGAAAAAAGACACACGTCCATCACTTTTAAATCTATATACAGTATAACCTCCCTTACTGCTAGTTGATCCAGAGGAAGCCTCTTCTGACTCCAAGATGGCAATTGGATCAGTCCCTGGATCAACTTGTACTATGAGCTATCTCCCATAACCCTGTATTCCCTCACTTGCTAAACACCATCCAACCCCTTCTTAAAGCTATCTAATGTATCAGCCTGTACAACTGATTCAGGGAGAGAAAGACTGATGACTTTTGCTAGTATCAGTGATTAAAAGCCAAGTGTGCTGGGTACTTAGGTTAAAGTTAAAAAATAATACTTTTTTTCCTTATAAATGCATAATCCCTCTCCCATGCATCTAGGGTTGCTGCCTTTTCCTATATTTGTAAACTTCTTACTTATTGATAATATTGGCATAAAGCATCATTTTTACCAGTCAGGCCGGTAAAATACCAAACAGTTGGCAACCATACATGCATTTCAGTGAAATTCTATAGATCACAATGATCCTGGACAAAATCTTAAGCATTGTCTCTAAATTCCAGCACCCTGGTATATTTCTCTGTAATTAATGCATAAGCCAAACAGCGAGAGCAAGGCAAGAAGAGATCCAGCTGGGACTGTTTTGCAGGAGAGGCACCCAGACACATAATTATTTGCCTGCATTTTGCAATTGCTATCATTGCCATAACTTTCAGATGTAGTTGAATTCCTAACATGTGCATTGGAATACAGAAAAAAAACCCCTGATTTATTCTGCCTTATCTGCCTGCCTGAATGAAGAAATGCTAATGAAGTTCTATTAAACACAGAGCAATTTATACACATTTTAATAAGCGGATTTGTATAATTTTGAACAAAGTGCTTGGAGTTGCGGGAGGAGAATGAAAGCAATGTGCCAAATCATTCATAAGCAAAGTCATCTGCATGACAATGTAGTACCATTTGTAATGGGTTTCAGATTTTGGTTCTTATATATTAATATTGTTTTTACTACATTTAATATTCTGGCGCTGGAATGCTGAGCATTTCAATTGCAGTTTGCAGCATTCCACTGCTCCTAAGCAGAACGGCACACAGCCTAGGGCTTTTTGACCACTGCTGGTGTCGGGCAGAAAAGAGCTGCTGTCAAAACCCCCCTGTCCTTCTGTCACCACTCCTGGTGTTATTTAATACAAAGCACCTTGACTGGCGCACAAGTAGTGGCAACAGACTTAGATCTGACTGTCATTGCACCATATGTGTCAGCCAGGGGGCCTGACGCTAAATGTTTTGTTTGCTGCAGACTGTTTTCCACTGCATGGCAGTTTCAGATGAGATGCCCCGTATGTCCAATGTTGGACTGGGCCTATAAGGGCCCACAAGAAAACTTCACATTAATGGCCCACTCTCACAGCAATTTGATTTAGGCAGTGCTATATAAAATATATACTTTGCAAAAGGTCCGAATAGGGACCGAAACGACTGTTGTACATAATATGCTGCAATAATATATATTTTTTGTCATACCTCCCAACATTTTGGAAATAAAAAGAGGGACATAAAAGTTGACCCGCGTAGCATGACAACATTTTGTTGACCATGCTCATTTTTGTGGCCACACCTCCTAATTACCATGTTAATTTTACAAAATTTGGCAATTATGAAAGTATGAAAATATTTCTGTATTTTTTTTTCAGTTATTACAGTTTTGCTAATGAAGGTGAATTGCCCTTTAAGCTGTGAGTCTAACTTTTCCCAAGGGACCTGTTATCTTATATTGTTACAATTATTTGCTTATCTCAAAATTGTTACCAAAGTATCTTATCCACTGCTGTGGCTGTTCTGGGCTCTCTGCCAAAAGTCAATTAAGTTAGAAACGTCGTTTCTTTTTCTGGCTGTTCAGTGCAGAGAAAAACGGGACTTTTCAGTACAAATGAGGGACTGCGGGTTGAACTATCAAAAGAGGGACTGTCCCTCTAAAAACGGGAGTTGGGAGGTATGCACTGTAGGGTGAGGGTATTTATACTTTCCCTTTCTACTGGTACCAGCAACTAATCTCCCTGTTCGACAAACCTCAGTATTGTCACTGTACAGTCTAAGTGAGATATAAATAAACTTGCCACCTTTTTGGATTTAATCGACACTTATGAAAAAGATGCAAAATGCTCCAAATATGTGTTACCATTGCCAGAAAAAAAAATGCATGCAGAATGAATAAGATGGATATATTCATGAATTATTTTTGATCGTCGAATTTTTGCCACTCTGCATTGAAAAGAACTTGGGCACAATTCTCTGCATACCCCCACTGGCTGGCTCTGACTCCTGAACGAGTGAAGCAAGACCTACAGGAGAACTGTTTATTACAGTATGTAATTAAAAGTTTTTCGATGTAGGACCCCATCAAATGTGTGCCACATTTTGCGTCTCTCAATTTTTATTTATGTCCCAGTGTCACACTGGCAGTTTGAAAAGGGAGATGTGATACTACCTCGGACCGCTGATGTATATTGTATATTGTATATGTAGGCCACTATGTAATGTCGGCGCAGAATACATCAGGGATAATAATCATAACATCTTAATTTTTTCAAGAAAATGGTTGCTGCAAACTGTATTATAGTCACCAGGTTCATCATGTGACAATCTGCATTGCAGTCTTATTATAAACGGAGTAGAGAAAGCTGGTTGTGTTGACTGTTCCTATGGGAAGTTACAGCAAACCAGGGGCATATTTATTCACAAAATATATAAATATACATCTTACCATGTTACTTGTTTGTATGAACTGCCAGTGTTAATCTTATTAAACAATAGACCCGCACCTTTAGTTGGACAACATGGTGCAATTAAGAGGAAAAGAGGAGCAGGAGGTGGGGCAGGCATATGAATTAAATCTGACAGTTAATAAATGAGTTATTTCAGTACATTGGCTTTTATTATGTTGGAACAAAATGTGGTCAGGCCATATGAATGAAATCCCATGAACATTACTCACTTTGGGTCAACTCCAGATGGACTGATGTGATTTCCAAAGTTGTGATGCTGAGCTTATTTAGGCTGCACACGCCTCTTACGGCTAATATGTTTGCACCTATGGATACCATTGCAGATTGGCTGCTAAATTAAAGAGCATTAACAGGTTTCCGCATGCTGGCTCTTCCATGATTTCTGTTCCACCTTAGGCCCTGAACATACCTCGATATTTATGCTACACCCAAATAATACCAAGTTTTATATAGTACACTAATCTTCACGCAGTAAATTCTAGCAGGACAGATAGGATAAGTGCTGATTAGATCCTGGCAGCAGCAAAACATGACCTTCTTTCAAGGTGCTCTGGCCACAGATTTTGCTCTCCTTAATGATATGTACTGTGCATTAGCCTTGGTGTTATGCTCCTTTCTTGGCTGGTTAGTGTCACAATTCAAACTCTAAGGAAGTCTCTAAAACTAGAGAGGTTTATTGAGACCCCACAAGATCTTGACTGATGGAATCTGGCCATTGACCTGAACTATATTTCTGTATTTCCAAAAGGGTGATAGATTCTACCTAATCGCTGTATTCTTATCTTATCAAAAGTTTCTGCTCAAGTGTTTTAGTGTTCTTCAACCCCTTCCTAGTAATTATGAGCTGCTTGTGTTTAGATCATTTAAAGATAGCAGAGCCGGCTGAAATTTCCTGCCTTTCCATTGCCAGACCATCTGGAAAAATGTTTTCTACTGAGCCATATATTTGTGCTTTGTGTGTTTGCATGGGAAATGCATAGAGAGAGGAGAATTCCTTGCAAACACTTTACATAAGCAATGCACATTATCAACTCCACTTGGTTCTTCTGACATATATTTTAATTATTCAGACACTGGGGGGCACATGTCGGAGTGTGAATGGAAATATTTCTCTAGAGCATAGAGGTGTCGGAAGCACTTAGGGAAACTTTACAAACCATAGGACGTTGGGATATAAATATAGTAGCTCAGGCTAAGGGGTTCATGTGTCCATAGAACTGTGACCATACATGTGTATAATTATGGGAAATAGAAATTATTATGCAACCAGTGGAGTGTGACCTGCTTGCTGTGAAGTGTTGGACCTGTGATGTTTTTTGTTCCATCTTCTACTGTTATGTGTTTGACTAGGGCTTCCATGTCAAGCCCTTTATACTGACTAATTATAACATTTTCATGATATAGGACTGTTTAGTAATCAGTGGAGGAGGCTACTAATCCAGTGCAGTCTGTAGTATGAATTCCATGCCATAGTTACATACAGTAGTTACATAGTGATAATAATGATAAAATATGCATCAAATACATGAATATAGCAAGGTCCAAATAGTGCCCATAAACTCAAAGGGATGTTTTTAGTTTCTGGTTCATTATTAATACTGAAGGCAAAGAAAAGTCAAAATGTATGGGATAAGGTTTTGACCTTCACAAACTAAAGATGTGCATACACGACAAGCAGATCTTTGCTTAACTTTGGTCACAGACACGCTTGGCCAAATTGGGCTGATTCCTGCTTCGAAAGTCAAAGCCTATGGGGTATATTTATCAAAGAGTGAAGTTAATATTGAAGTTCCGCTACTAGAGTGAAATTCCGCCACTCTCCATTCATTTCTATGGGATTTTTATAGGCGTATTTATCAAAGGGTGAACTTTCACTTTCACTCATTGATAAATAGGCCTTTCAAAATCCCATAGAAATGAATTGAGAGCTGCGGAATTTCACTCTAGTGGCGGAACTTCACTCTTTGATAAATTTACCCCTATGTGCAGTATTTGGGAAAGAACTGCACTCATGCTTGGATGAGCCCCCTTCCCCCTTAAAGGAGAAGGAAAGTCGTTAATCACAAGGGGTGCCAAATATTAGGCACCCCCAAGTAAATGTATTTACTTACCTGAAACCCCGGGCCAGTGCTCCTATCAGCAGAAAACTGCAACGGCCCAGGGTTATTTCAGTGAGCACAACGGAGCGATCCTCTTCGGGCTTCTTCTTTCTTCATGCTGCTGCGCATGCTTAGTGGGCCATTAAACTGCCAACTCAGTCGGAAGGGGTCCAGTCGGCAGCTTATATAAGTCTGTGAATGGCTATCTTTATAATATCACTCATTAAACAATCCTTTTAGAGCAAATGCATATGGGAACAGGGTGCTTTGCTGTCAGTGGGAAACTGTACTCCCCCATGGGCGACAAAATGATGTATTGTTACCTATGTGAATCGGTATCATTTAACTCACTCAAAAACATATTTCTTCGCCATTATACAATAGGATGAGTTGACATGCACCTAGGCATGTTACCTACGGAAAAGTGTGATTTCCCATTGCTGACAAAACACCCTCATGTGCCATTGCCTTTATAGCCTAGATAGGCTGCATTTGTGTGGAGTAGACAAAAGATATAAACCTTTTTTGTGACTTTTTATGCTCAGTAATAAAAATAGCTAGATCTGTTTTGTACTAAGGAAAGAAGCTGAAACAACCAAAGAACCAGGAATTTATTCTTCCATGGAAAAAAAAGTGACTAAATTAAGTAAATCTGCTATTTTTCCTGATATTCTACACATTGCACAGTGTCTGCGGGCTTAGATAAAACCCTGTTTTGATGATAGTGTCAATTTAAATTGACAGTACAGTACGAGGGCTTACTGTGTGCGACGAACATTCCTTCTCTGCAAATGTGTTTTTTAAAAAAAAAAAAAAAAAAAATATGAATAGCAGCCATTGTTCTTCCCTTCTTCCAAAATCCTTCTTATCTCCTCCCACAAAACTCTTTTCAGTGAGGTGTGATACTCCTATACAAAATAATAGCAGAGTATGCAGTATTGTGGGCTGATATTAATGAAGGCATAGTCAGCAATGAAGCAAGGAACAGTTCTCCAGTGTAAAAACCATTGCACATAGCATCGACAAAGAGCTAATATACACAAACCCTTGTCCTAGCCGAAACTTAGATAACGCATCATTTAAAGGGGCCGATTCACGAAGGGTCGAATATCGAGGGTTAATTAACCCTCGATATTCGACTAGAAACTAAAATCGTTCGACTTCGAATATCGAAGTCGAACGATTTTGCGCAAATCCTGCGATCAATCGATCGAAGGATTTTTCATTCGATCGAACGATTGCATCCTTCGAATCGAAGGATTCGAAGGATTTTAATCCAACGATCGAAGGAAAATCCTTCGATCAAAACATCACAGGCAAGCCTATGGGGACCTTCCCCATAGGCTAACATTGACTTCGGTAGCTTTTAGCTGCCGGAGTAGGGGGTCGAAGTTTTTTTTGAAGAGACAGTACTTCGACTATCGAATGGTCGAATAGTCGAACGATTTTTAGTTCGAATCGTTCGATTTTCGTAGTCGAAGGTCGAAGTAGCCCATTCGATGGTGGAAGTAGCCCAAAAAAACTTTGAAATTCGAATTTTTTTCAATTCGAACCCTTCACTCGAATTCAGTGAATCGGCCCCTTAATGTTAATATGTCTGCTAAGATCATTCTATCTGTGCAGATTCATTTTCACTAGAAATTTGAATATTGATTAATTTATTAATATTATGAGATAAATTCAGATTTTAGTAAATAACCCCCCTAATGTCAGAAAAGTTCTCTGGAAGGGCATGATTTGTTAGGCCAGGGTGTGTTGTATGGCTCCTTGAAAGTATGTATATGAGGATCAATAGGTATTGACTGTGCAGAGCACAATTCCAACAGGATGATTATAATAAATTATATACAGTATAATATTGGCCCTTTTATAAAAACAAATTCCTATATTTAGCAGTACAGGTATGGAATCTGTTATTTGGAAAATCATCTAGAAAGATCTGAATAATAGAAAGATCGTCTCCCAGAGACTCAGTTTTATCCATAAAATCCAAATTTTTAAAAATGATTTTCTTTTTCTCTGTAATAAAACTGTACCTTGTACTTGATCCAAACTAACATATCATTAATCCTTATTATAAGTAAAACCAGCCTATTTGGTTTATCTAATGTTTACATGATTTTCTAGTAGACTTAAAGGGCATGTAAAGGCAAAAAATAAAATCCCATTTTTACTTTCTTTAATGAAAAAGAAACCTATCTCCAATATACTTTAATTAAAAAATGTGTATCGTTTTTAGAAGAAACCTGACTGTATGCAGTGAAACTCTCCCTTCATTTACTGCTATAGATAGGAATTGTCAGACGGTCCCTTACTGCTCTGCAGGGAAATGATCATGAACAGCAGGGGCCCCCACCTTACTTGCCAGCCATGCAGAACTCAAGCAGCTTTGTTTGTTTCCCTGTAGAGCAGTCAGCGACTGTGTAGAGATTTGTATTGGATTTAATTTTTGCCTTTACATCCCCTTTACTGTTTCCAACTCCAGCTGCAGGAGCAAAGACCATCGAGCCAGATTTAAACAGATAAACTGGGATTCTATTTGGAGGGTTGTTTTCCTGCAGCCACTGGTTATGCAGAGTTGGAGAAAGTTTGTATGAAACAATAAAAAAACTATAAAATCCACATTAGATGACAAAACACAGGACCCAGTGCAGTCTGCCTGTTCTGATTATTAATCAGTCTTGTGCTGTTTTGATAAGTATCCCTAAGCAGCCCAGACCACACTGAGCATGTGCACAGTCTTGGTCTGATGTTTAACAAAGTTTCAAGATGGTGACCCCCTGTAGCCAACTTTGAAAGCATAAATCATTTGTTTGATTAGGCTTGTGGTGCAGTAAGTTCATATTTATGTTTAGTATACAAAATACAGCATTTCTAGCATTATTATATTTTAGACTTTACTTCTCCTTTAAGGTATAAAGATTCAAATTAGGGAAAGATCCATTATCCGGAAAACCCCAAGTCCCGAGCATTCTGGATTACAGGTCCTATAGCTTTAACAATATATACTGAGTTGGAATATCTAATGCATAGCCAACCCTCTTAAATCTCTCCCAGTATCTTAAAAGAGTTGGTAATTGATGCCGAAGACATCAAAACTCATATGTCAGGAAGCACAGTATATTATTTAATGTTCATTAAACCTAGTTAATCTGTAGTATCGTTTACCTTTAACTTGGCAGCTCTTAATTATAACCCTTCTGGAAGGAGTGAATCAGTCGCGGGATAATTAGAGGCTCATTTGGTTTGATTGACTTAGCTATGAGCAGCACCTCCAACTTTCTGGGAATAGAAGAAGCAGAGGCGCTAAATGAAGCCAAACATTTGACATCTTTCAGGAAAAAAAAAATCTCTGACATTTCCCAGGTACCTTTTGTGCCTTATAGACTGGAAGTCATTTTCCTCAATAGAGAAATCTGTGGTATTAGCAGTCCTGGGTCAAATAAACATACGTGGATGGTTTCCAGCACCCCCATACACCTGTGTCCTTGCAAGGAGCCCTGGTGCTATTAATGACTTTTCCCCAATCCCAAGGCTTCCTGGAAGTTTTTAACTGATTGGCAGTTTATGTCAGAGTTGGCATGTAATGAATAAGGATTTGCTGGAGCAGAATTTGATCCCTGGAGAAATTCCCATTATGTTTTCTGCTGGTTACAGACAGGAGGTAATTTGCGAGGTAGGCCAGTTTATAGAATGTATAATCAGAGCTTTGTTAACCAATTTCATTTCTGGATTTTCTTTTCTCTGCTACTTTATGTTTTATTAGTAAATAAAGTTTGAAATTGGCCAATTACACTGAGTGAAGAATTGGCACATGTTGATGGCGGTGCCGCATAAAATCTCTCCCTCTAGTAACACTTGTTTATTGGAAAGGAAATATAGATGGACTTTAATAGATCTACAGTATGCAGGTACTGGGTATAAACTGTGATCTGCTGTCCAAACAATTCTGAGATATTCTGAGATTTGACTGTTCACATGGATACCTATACCTGACAGTGTCCAAAATAAGTACATCTGAAAGGAAGTGAGGAGGAACCTCAGCACCTGACAGTACCCCATCCACCTGCCAAGAAGGGTCATTACCAGATAATGGTTTCAGTATGGACAGACGGTCAACAAGTAATCGCAAGGTCTTCTTTAAGTCCATTTTTAAATAGACAGGAAGGCTTTGGGCCAAGATGAGGATTATGTGATACACAGGAACTAGGTAATAACATAAAACTGCCTTATAATTATTCAATAATGAATAGGCTGGATCCCACACTTGATTTTCTAACACTCCTATTTGTTGTGGTCTTATTTCATATTTTGTGTCCCCCCCACCTAATACAGAGGTTAAGAACCCTAACATGGTTATCAAGGGGGGTTTCTTCTTGATCAGGTCTACAGGCACTGTGATATAAAAATGCTTGAGGGAAGATGCTTGAACTCTTTGATTATTCTTTAGAAATGCTAGGAATGGTACACTCTCTTAGTGATGACAGGGAATTTGTTGATGTTTCTGCCTTTGTGTTACTATATAAGGAACCTTGCATTAAGCCATATGCCCCACAGACAGACATATGGACCCAACTAAGACAAAATCAGACTGTTTAGCATTACTCTTAGCTCTGCAGAACAGCTGTAACTTTGCCAAAGTCTAAGAAGTAACATCAGTGACAACTTGGGCTTCACATATCAATAAACACAAGCTGTAAAAATGATTATATATTGATGAACTGGTCGACATATTAAAGAATCTTACCAAACTGTTATATATATTTAAGTAAGTGCTTCCCTTTTACATCTCTTGCCTAGAACCACCCTTTTATGAAGATCTGTGTGCTGCCTGGGAGATCACCTGACAAGAAATACTGTAACTGTAACAGGAACATTGTTTGGGGGGGTATAGTTTTCCTTTAATGAAATAGATCAGCCTTAGCTAGTACAACCTGATGTGCACATGTGGGACCAGCTTAACTAATAATTATTTGTTATCTGGTTAATTTAAACACGTTTTGCATTGTCTTTGAACTGGAAGATATGAAATGAAATGATCTGCAAAGAAGGTGCTTATTCTGTATAATAACACTCCCAGCTATTCAGCTACGGTGTCACAAAATGATTTATGATGGAAGGCGCCTCAACCTTGGGCATCTTGCCCATGAAACGTTACTGCATTGACCCAGTCACCAACTGCCCGATCCTATGGCAAGCGGCTGTCCATTAAGGGTTGGCAGATACTGGTATCTGAAGGATACACAAAAACATGTACCCATATGCGATGGCAGAAGGGGCAATCAGCACTATTAATCCTACTTAAATACAAATGGGTGGGAGGGTCATAATGTTTTCACTGCATCTTAAGTTTTCCATGTACCTGGTCATTATGGGTATGTCAACAATGGACAGTTCTTTGTCTGATTGTGGTGGACCACAGTGGTATTATCTGATGCTTTAAATCCCGTGCCAAAGACTTGATCACATGGGGTTCTCTTGCATACATTTCAGTTGATGCATTAGAGTCCAGTGTTGTCGCTATTCATTAAAAACATGTTAAGACTGGTATTAATAATGTATGGACAGTGTAAATGCCTGTAAACTTGGGTGCTTATATTGTAATCTCTCCAACCTATCACTATCCGCTTCACAGTCAGTTTCACCCAACCCCGGTTTTATAATGTTTGTAGATTTTGCTTTAAATTTCAGTGTATTTACTAGCAAAGACTGAAATGTCAGCTCAACCATTCCTTCAGAAGCTAATATAATCACCATTGACTGTGTGCTGTATCTGAAGGGTGTCAGAACGCGTGTGTAAATAAGTATCTGGGTTGCGTCTGCTTGCGATGAGATTTGATCTGCACTAAGCCATGTCATTGAACTTTGTGTGCATCCCTTGTGTTACAAAGATATTACACAGCATGTTGCCTTTTACTTAAGAATAAAATGATGATATTACTTTTAGCAATGCATTTAGATATTCCATTAACATAATTTGTTGTAAAAATCTGAAAGACAGCTCAATATGGCGTACCTTCATAAATATGCACTTTATAAGTATAACATCTGTTCCTACATTTTTCACTGGGGAGGGGGGTCAGTTAGGGAGGCATCAAGCTATGAATGGTGCTGCTACTGCTGCCAGTGCCACATACTGGTTTTTCATAGTCTCAGCACCAAGGGCCCCACCAGAAAACACATAGCCTTCCCCAAAACTGCCTATTTTACTCTATTCTTGAAATATTTGGGACATGGAACAATCCTGAAAAATGCAGAGGCTTATAGGAAAAACATTAATACATAGGGGATTGCAGTTATAATCAGGCAAGTATTTCTTTGTCTAGAGGGCTCATTTACAATTGCAGGCGCAATGAATGCGGTCGTGCTAAAATGGATATTGCTGTTATACAGGCTATCCATAAAAGGAACTTGCGTCACAAGTGTTGCTGCGGAACCCTGAAACTACAGCTTGAAGCGATGCAGTCTTGACTCACAAAAAGTTAGCTGTAACATGCATCATGCATTTCTGCACACACATGCAACTATGTCTAATTTGATGCTCCAGGAGCTGTTGCATGGGTGCAAAATAATGTGACAATTTGCATATGAAATTGCACTTTGCCACCTTACCCCTTTAAGGGCACATATACAGGATGCAGCATGTTGCATTTCACCTGCGTTCAGCGCATACATGCGTCTGTGTGAGTACAGCCCCTTTCAAAATAATTGACTGTGCCTACTCCTGCGCTCCCCTGCAGCTGAACGGAATAAATCGCAACACGGGGGAGTGCAGGCAAAAACGGCCGTGTGTAAGAGCCCCTATACTAGCCACATATTGAATCCACACCTTGCACAGGAATTAGTTTAATCAATTCAATCTGCTGCATACATCTAAATTAATTGCTAATTGGCCATGCTGGATGTGGGCTCAATATGTAACCAATATTAAAGGGGTGAAGCGGTAAACCCATTTGTGCTCATAAATGACTTAAGTTCTACTGATGGTTATTGATGATCCTTCTGATTTTTCTGTAGAAAAAAGCAATGTGGTAGCTCCTTTTCATAATAATAAATACACAGTTTACAATAAATAACACAAATGTAAAGTCCAAATACATTAAAATTACCCCATGACTTGTCTACATGCATTTCTGCCTGTGCAAGCCATCCTCTTTACTGCATGACATTTTTGAAGTTCTTTACCTTTTATTAGGGACAGTGCTGAAAAGGATTCTGGTGCCCGGGAAACCGAATATTTGTGCCAGAGTTGCCAAAGTATAACTTTACCTGCTCTTCTCAAACCTCTATACCTTCTGTCCTCAATGAGAGGAATGCCTTCTGTGCTAGAGTCCTGCTGCTGGTCAGATACTCGCTAAAAGAGGGTAACTACAGGTTGCAGGTAGGACTTTCAAGTGCAGGTATAGATGGAGGTTGATGGGTCATGGGGTTTGCTAGTAGCTTGTCTTATTTATAGCAAGTTTTACTCCTTGAAATTATATTTATTATATTTACATTATTTAAATAGATTTTCATGCCCCCACCACTTTTGATGATGTCACTTCCAGTTTACAGCAACAGCACTTCTTGTTTCTTGATGGCCAGTGGGTTGCGGATCAGGTTGCAGATAAGACAGTTGTGGGTTGTGTATTATGGCCAAGCAGTTACAAATGCAGGTTGTTGGTCCAGGTGCAGGTTGAGAGTCAGGGGGTCCAGGTTTCAAAAATAGATTCTGCACAGGTCTTTGTTGTGTGCCAGTAGCCCATCTGAGACCCATATTGTCCTGGTGAGGGTAAAGCTAAAAGCTGATCCAGTTGGGGAGGAAAAAACTATTTATTTACCGTTCAGTTGATACAAAGGGAATAAAATAAAGTGAAGTTATAATGGCTATTAAATTGCAATACAATACATGCCATCTCCAGTGTGCATTGTCAACTCTATGCCCTGTGGTGGAGTAGGCATTTACCAGGGACTGCTGTTTGATACCAGCAGCACATTGCTAGAGTTCAGCTCTCTTCCTTAGCTATCAACAGACTAATTGGTTTAGAGAGAATGCCATTCCCAGGCCCGGATTTGTGGAGAGGCCACCTAGGTCCGGGCGTAGGGTGGAAGGATTTTAGGGGGGCGGCATGCTGCCCAACCACACCCACATTGGTTTAAAACTACTACGGTTGCGCTGGAGATACAATAATCTTTTAAATTTCCTGTGCACCAATCCCCATTGCTCCGGTCCAGGTGATGAAAATTTGCACGAATAAAGGGGAGGGGACAGGAGCGATGAATGGAAAGTGGGCCTAGGGGCGCCTACTATGTAAATCCGGCCCTGGCCATTCCACCCACCCAGTGAGTATTAATAATATCAATGAAAACAATTAATTGGAATAAATCTGTATTGCGTTTTATTACACTTTAATCCTGTGTGTTTCAAGGAAAAAAAAAAAGATTACAGCAATCAAACTATTAATAAAAATGTCTTGTTAGGGGCCTGCCACATAAAAATGATGACTGTGTTTGACACCCGTCTCCCTTTTCATCTTATTGCCTTGTGTGTAGAACAAAGGTCACGTCTCAGTGAATTTGTGCAGCATTAGTGAAGTGATTCCCGGTCTCCCCACCCCTCTAACAATGGGTGCAACATTAACACTTCTCTCTTATAAACAGTGACCTGACTCCCCTGTCACCCTTGTTACTGCAATTTGTTTTTGCTCCGTGCTCAGCCGTGCTTAGTTCAGATGGTGTAATTAAAAAGTCTGTGCAGATTTCGTGCTGGTTACAATAGCTGTTGGTTACCATTTCCTAGAGCTGAGGGCTCTTGCGTCTCTGATATGACCAGGCATGAGTTGCCGTCTGAGTCTCTTAGGGAACACATTTGCACGCCCTGCCAGCTGGTTCCATGTGCAAGATTGGATTCTCAGAGGAGGCTAACAGTCCTTGCAGCCTCTGGGTTCAAATAGTAATTAACACTGATGGGGAGACACGGCTGATGAGACAATGCCTAATAAAAAAAATAATCTTGCAGGAGATAAGGGACAAAAGGCAAATCTTATTCCAGCAAGAGACATTAAAAACAAAGGAAGGATGGCCTGGCTCCTGAATTGTGTAATAAGGTTCTTTGTAAAGGTAGAAACCACAATGTTTTGTTTTAACACTTAAAACTTAATTGACCTGCTCATCTCTGGGATGCTCCAATGCTTATAGTAGAAGTTATGAGGGAACAGCGTAATGGTCCAAGATGTATAGAATATCCTTAAGTGTCCTGATATAATATGTACTTGGAAGCCCTTAGCAATGTTTGTTGTTTTTGTGCACATAATGGATTATAGGAATCATTTATGAACTCAAGTGCAAATTGCTAGTTTGAACATAAAATTGAGGGTGCATTGATGCTATTCAAAAGAGGCATGTAAGAGGGGTTTGGATAAATTCTTGGACAAGCATAATATCCAAGGCTATTGTGATACTAAAATCTACAATGAGTATAGATATTGTCATGTTTTCTCATGACAGTATCCCTTTGAGGCTCCCGAATGGTTGCTTGAAGTGATACATTAAGCGCTTTTCCTATACTTTTTGTATTTGAATACATTTCTGGCATTTGGAATGTAATTCTTTAGGGGATGAGGCTTTAGATGTCTAGGGTGACTAGGGTTGTGGTGCCTGTAGCACAGTGGTCCCCAACCAGTAGCCTATCAGCAACATGTTGCTCTCCAACCCCTTGGATGTTGCTCCCAGTGGCCTCAAAGAAGGTGCTTATTTTTGAATTCCAGGCTTGGAGGCAAGTTTTGGTTGCATAAAAACTAGGTGCACTACCAAACAGAGTCTCAGTGTAGGTTGACAATCCACATAGGGGCTACCAAATGGCCAACCACAAACCTTATTTGGCACCCCAAGAACTATTTTCATGCTTGTGTTGCTCCCCAACTCCTTTTACTTCTGAATGTTGCTCACGGGTTCAAAAGGTTGGGGATCCCTGTTAGTGTAGCAGTCTATGGATGGTCCCTACAGAAGCAGTATGAGAGCAATACCCTTCCAAGCTCAATGCAGCAGAACACAATGTATTGAAAGGGCAGATACATGCTAGTTTACTTGGCCTGGCAGGAGTTCTTCTACACAGCTGGAGGACCGCCTTTTGCTTATTCAGCCTCCTTCTTTCTTTACCAGACAATGCAGCTCTGCCTGAAAAGAGGATTAAGTGATAAAAAAGTAAAGTAATAACCAGCGTGTGCAGTAGCTCTTGACTCTGAGGACAGAGGGACGGCTCCTATCATGTCAGTCCCATTTCCTGCAGTCATGCAGAAATCTATAGATAAACTTGAAATGATTTCCCCGCTTCACTGCATTTGGTAATGAAAGTCCTGTTGTAGTTCTGCATTGCAGCATTTTGTTTGCACGTCCCATTCCCCGGCACGTTCAGCCGTTCTTCACCCTTACTGCACAATATCATCCTATTTGCTTTTTATCTCATCTTATCAGTCTGCCTGCGTCTCCCTTGCTTTTACTTGTTAATAAAATATTAGTTATTGATGGATCATTCTCAGAGAGGCAGCGCAGCTCATCGGGTTTGCTCTATTCACTGTGACATGACAGGTGGTAAGATTCACAGCTATATATAGGAAACTTTCCAGAACTTAAAGGTAAACCCAAATCTAATGAACGAAAACCGCAAAAACTATACATTTAATTGCAATTGAATTGACTCGTTTTCTGTCCCTTTCTCCGTTGCTGGTCACATTGAAACAATATAGCAGATGTAAGCCAGGGTTGGCGGGTCTAATTTTCAAAACCAGCCAAAGTCAGCAACAAAACCAGCCCAAAACTAGCCAAGAGGCACTTCAAAAGTAGCCCAAAAAAATAGCACAATATGTGCAGTGAAAAAAAAGTCTAAAAAATATATGAATAAAACATTATCAGGGACATAACTACATAGGGGCCCCATAAGGCCCTAATTCATATACAAATTTAATAAATATTAGTGTAACAGGTCAACCGCTAGACATTTTGGTGGCCAGCAGATTTTTGCACCAAAATTGTCTGAAATCGAGGAAAGTCACCGGAAAATGCAAGAATGATTAAGAGTGATAGTAGACTGGGGTACAGAGCCCAAAATCTGGTAACTCCCGACTTCTACACAAGTCAGTCCAATTGCATGCTGGGTATTGTAGTCTTGCATTAAACTTGGCAGTTGGCAAATCGTTGAAACAAAAACTACATTACCCAACATACATTGGGAGACACAGGCTTGGCACATTAGGGTAAGAAAAAAATTGGCTGGTTTTCAAAGGACAGACCTTGGCTAGTTTGTACTCTCAAAACCCACCTGGGCTTTAAATTTGAATAGAAAACCACTAACCTGGCAACCCTGCCTTGCATTCTTCTACAAAGCTGAACCACCAGTGCTGTTATTAAAAAATTGGTTAGTTGCTTTGAATTACATTTTCTTTCATTTTGCACATTTAAAGGTTTGAGTTTATATCGCCTTTAAGATATTTTGATGGTTTAGGGAGGTGGATAGAGATCATTTTTATGTGCTATCGCTTTTTATCTTCTGTATCAGAGAACATGGGCCTGTTTTACATATTATTCTGTTTACTTTAATGTAAGACTGGGGGAATTAAACTGAGAGAACCACTTACATCTTCTATGAAGAAATGTCACATCCATCTTGTACTGTGCCTGAAGGTACTATTGGCACTATAAGGTACTATTTCCTAAAACTAGGTACCTATGGGCCCTGGGGGAAAATTGCAGTTGGGATAGTTTGCTATAAATGTTCTTACCCGGAGTCTTGTGCCCCCCAGTAATTTCACTCCAACCTCTATCCCTTGTATAACATCCAGATTCTTTATCCCAGGACCTCTATACAATTATTTATATTGCAGTTTTCTCTAACTTCCATTGGGAAAGACTGAAGCACCGGCTTAGTAGTAGTACCCCTTTCAGTTACTGTACCCACATCATCCTTTTCATTCATATAGTTCCAAATATTATTCCCGCCACTCCCTGTGCCGGTGACGTTTAACCCTTGGGCCACCAGGGCACCTAGGTGCAATGCATCATAGAAGTCATGGGGAATGTGAGGTCACATAGGGCCCTAAATCAAGTATAAAGCATTAAGACAGATAACTCTCACCAACTAATGTAGGGCATTTTTTAAATTCTGATTTGTTGAGCCATTAATTCATGATTAGAGCTTTCCCTGAAAATGGTTTAATTATTTGCAGGCTACATGCTCTATTGAAATTCACTTGCAGATGTCGCGATTATGGAGACGTAGCGGCGCAATGTGTTTCCTTGGTAAGTGAATTGTCGGGCAAGCTGTTAGGATGCGCAGTCACCAGACAGTAATTAGTTGGGCATGTCTGTGGCAGCTGTTCTTGTACGGCAGCGAGTGCAAGATTCTCACTTTTTTCAGAGTTCTGATTTGGAATGCCCGCTGCTGTGCATGTATCGTTTAGACAAGGTACAGATGCAGCACAGGTCCGAATTTATAAGTATATATATATATATATATATATATATATATATATATATATATATATATATGGAACCTATTATCCAGAATGCTCACATACCTCCCAACTGTGACGTTTGGAGAGGGACAGTAGTTTTGACAGCACAACCTGCAGTCCCTCGTTTGTACTGGAAAGTCTCTGTTTTCTCTGCACTGAACAGCCAGAAAAAGAAACAATGTTTCTAACTTAATTGGCTTTTGGCAGAGAGCCCAGAACAGCCACAGCTGCACCTAAGATACTTTTGTGACAATTTCGAGATAAGGAAATAAGTAATTGTAACAATATAAGATAACAGGTCCCTTGGGAAATGTTAGACTCACAGCTTAAAGGGCACTTCACCTTCATTAGTAAAACTATAATAACTGGGAAAAAAACAGAAGCTTTCGTAACCTGCCAAATTTTGTAAAATTAGCATGCTAATTAGGGGGTGTGGCCACAAAAATGGTTGTGGTGAAAATTTCACCTCGCAAATTTTTTGTCCCTCTTTTTATTTCCAAAATGTTGGGAGGTATCCGACTAGGACTTTTAGTTTTCCTGATAAGGGATATTTCTGTAATTTTAATCACCATTCTTTGTCTACTTTAAAAATTAAATAAACCCAATAGGGCCGTTTTGCCTCTAGTAAGGATTAATTATATCTTAGTTGGGATCAAGTACATGGTACTGTTTTATTATTAGAAATTATTAAAAAATTTAATTATTTAATTATAATGGAATCTATGGGAGGTGGCCTTCCCATAATTCGTGGGCTTTATGGATAATGGGTTTACTGGTTAAACGGAAACCTGTTATCCAGTTGGGTTTTGCTTATAGCATTCTCGTCATCCAAGACTAATCTTTCAAAAGTACCAGAATTAGGTTTATGATACGCATGCTTCATGCTTTGTTCAGATTCTGCTCAGAACCCCTCCAAGAGGATTTTTGTGGGACTGAGTTATGTCTTTTTCCACCCGGGGACACTGAGGTACCTTCACTTGGCCACCTGGTGTTACATTTTCATGGAGTTTGGGCACTACTTCAAAAACCGAAATACTTGTATCATTGCTTTAACTTCTGGTTAAAAGGTGTACTTTTTTCTAAGGGTCATGGCACACAGGCAGATTCGGGGAGACAAATCTCCTCTTCTTCGGGCGGCTAATCTCCCCGAACTGCCTTCCCGTCGGCTAAAATGAAAATCGCTGGTGGGGTGGCACTCGGATCGATTCGTTTTCCGAAGTCGCCCGAAGTTTCCTCGTCAGGCAATTTCCGGCGACTTCGGAAAACCGAGGGAGGCAGTTATGGGGAGATTAGTCGCTCCGAAGCTACCGGGCTACTAATCTCCCCGAATCTGCCTGTGTACCCTGAACCTAAGGTGAATTTATGTTTGCTCTGTCTTACAGGCATGTATAAAAAACTGTATGAGGTACATCAGTCTGATGGCAGCTGCATGCCTTCTTGCTGACAAGACTGTCCCTAGATGCTTGCAGAGAATAAGTAAATGTACTTATATAATTAAAGGTACGGCCCAAGTTAAAATATTGCCAGCTGTGATAGTGTTTGTGACTGCTGATGATCCGGCTAACCTCCCCCCCTCCAGCCTCTTGTGTAATGTGTGAATTTCAATTACTCTGGGGAAATTTACTAAATATTTGTTAGAGTAAATAGAACTGAAAATTATAAAGGGCATATTTGCATAAATATGTACCAACCGAGAACACACAGAGCATCTTGTCAGCCATGCTTTTTTTCTAGAACTTAAAATGCTGCCTCAAAATGCCCAAATTCTACATTTTGCAAAATGCTAGAAATGCATGAAAGTAGTCTGAATTTTCAAAAGAAAATCCTCCACGTTGGTGTTTTTTTTAAGAAATTGGGGAGAGTTTAATGGGTTTGATAGCACTTTTTCAACAGTGACTAAGGTGCAGCTTTATTAAGGTTCTAGTTGTGTTTTCACAAAACATTTGAGTTTTCGAGATTATTTTTGAGTCAAAAATAGATTTTTTTAAAAAAAAGCTTGAATTTTTTGATATTTATTATACCCCGACATAGGAAATAGCTTGAATCTGAAAAAATATAATCTAAAACCAGTCGAGGTCTTGTTGAATTACATTGAACCATTTGAAATTGTTTATAGCCTGCATAATGCTTGAGTCTTTCTCGGACGAGAACGATTTAATTTTTTTCCCCCGCTGAAAACTAGATTCATTTGAGTTTACGGTTTGTAAAGTTTTTCCCTTTCAAGTTATTTTCTTAAAGGGGTTGTTCAGCTTTAAGGTAACTTTTATTACGTTACAGAACGCCCAATTCTAAGCAACTTTTCAATTGGTTTTCATTATTTTATTTTTATAGTTTTATAGCCTTTTATTTGCCCTTTTCTTCTTTCAAATGGGCGTTGCTGACTCCCTTCTAAAAAAACAAATACTGTAAGGCTACAAATTTATTGTTATTGTGACTTTTTATTACTGATCCTTCTATTCAGGCCTCTCATATTCATATATTCTCTTATTCAAATCAATGCATGGTTACTAGGGTAATTTGGACCCTAGTTACCAGATTGCTTAAGATGCTAATTGAAGAGCTGCTGAATAAAAAGCTAAATAACTCAAAAACCTTTGTCTCTGAATATCACTCTCTACATGATACGAAAAGTTATCTCAAAGGCTAACAACCCCTTTAAATTAGAAACCATTCGAGTTGAGTCCATTTGAGTCTTTTTGAGGTCTAAAAAACTCTAAAATTCGACCTTTGATTAAAAAAACCCCTTATTGTGCCATGCACCTTATGTGTAAAAAAGTGAGTTTCATCTATCAAGTAAGCTGCAAGGTAAGGGTGATAAGGGTGATTTTTTTTGGTGGTGACAAAAATATTAATCCAAAGAAAAAGAAAAAATATTTTCTGCCTGGTTGGATAAAACATATAGTTTGACACAAGAATATTCACACATTCATCCCTTTCCTTTCTACAAACAATATGAATCCCCAGTATAATGACTTATCTACTCTGTAGCCCATAAGCAGACACTCCTTGTTGACTGATCCATGTAAATCAGACCTAAAAGACATATCACCTGGGTAGCAACACACTTACCTTTACGTTATTGCTGTAACCTGAACCAATTAATGATGTGCTCTCACAAGCACCCTTGGAATGTTTGCGTCTTGGTAGCTACTGTGGTCTGAATTTGGATACCAGGGGGTTAGCCTCTGATTTAGACTACAGTCCCACACATTACGGCATATGCTCAAAAAAGATTGAAATGGATTATCACTGTTGAAATGAGTATTTCTTCTTTGGTCAGCTAGATTAAACCTCCCTAGAGCTGTCGGCCCTTGACAGGTACAAAGGAGACCACAGCAGGCTCTTTCTCTGCTTTCGCTAGAAATCTGTGCACCAGATGGAGTCATTTTTTTTGTCTGATCCATATAAATATAGCTGAAGGCTCATATATCATGGGGCGAGTGGATTTAGGAGGATCATACACCGAGAAACAACTAGGAATTCATTCTTTCACTTCCATACCAATAGGTTCTGAATAATGCAGTTTTGCTCTAATAGCAACGGGTCACTTAAACCCATTAGAGTTGTTAAAACAAGCGATTGCCTTTATAATGACTTGCTCTTGGGCTGCACATGGCTTTGTTATTTTTATAGGGGTTTGCACAATGCGTATTAATTGGAGCCTTATCCGGTTGTCTCTACTTATGTTTTTTTACCCCCTCTTTGCTATTATAAATGTGTGTACATGTACTGTATATATATTTACATATATATCGTTTGGATGAGCTCCATCAAGGGCAATATCCTACGATTACGAGATGCCTCTCAACATTTTATTGGGTCAATTTTGATTATACCCTGCTCTGACCAAACCACATTCCATCTTTTAATACTTGCCCCATTTGTGAGGCTCTGCCTCTTTCTGTTAGGGATGCACCGAATCCAGGATTCGGTTCGGGATTCGGCCTTTTTCAGCAGGATTCCGATTCGGCCAAATCCTTCTGCCCGGCCGAACCGAATACAAACCTTAATTTGCATATTGAAATTAGGGACGGGGAGGGAAATTGCGTGACTTTTTGTCACAAAACAATGAAGTAAAAAAATTTTCCCCTTCCCACCCCTAATTTGGTTCGGTATTCAGTCGAATCCAAAATAGTGGTTTCAGGGGTTCAGATGTATCCAAATTAGTGGATTCTGTGCATCCCTACTTTCTGTTTCCACAAAAAAAGTGGGATAATTTTGAACCATTGGTTTATATGTGCTATACCATTTATATCAATAACATCATAATTCTTTTATTCTTAAAGCCATTCTTCTACTCCCCATGCGTCTGTCGTATCCTAGAGCCTTTTACAGTTAAGTAACATTCTGCTTTAATCAACATGTTTACACTATACCTTTACACTTTGACCTGGATAATGAATATTGATTACGACCCTTCTCTACATGGCCAGCCCTTGAGCAAGTCCCCTTTGTTCCTGTGTTTGTATGTATATCTCCATTTCATCATTTGAGACATATTAGGCAAGATTATCCAGCTGGCAAAAACTATTCCATGGAATACAATTTATTTTACCCGAATAATATCTCAATCTCTCTAAGTTGCTGTAAAATTCTTTTGATATAAGACCGTCTTGTTTTCTAGTATTTGTAAATATTAAAACCTTCAGGTCACCAAGATAAATGTACAATTCTGTGTTACATTGAATATGTTCTAATTGGCCATTGGCATTCAATTTAGGTTATAGGCAGAGGACAATTTTAATTAAACTAGGCCTGACCCAACTGCAATATATACATGCTAATAATGTATATTTGCAACTCTATAGGACCTCTGTCATCTGATCCACCATAGACTGCTTTCAGTTTTACTATGCATTTAATCAGCCCGTGTAAATCACGGAATACAACTTTACTTAAATCGATTATTAGACTGCCACTGTCATACCCAGAGTTTTTTCAGCGCGGTTCGCTGTGTTTTTTTAAAAAAAACTGACTGCCACGTAAATACGTAAGTGCCCAAACTTGAGACCACTAAGCGTATTTATGCAGCGGTCGACTTTTTTAAAAACCGCGGCAGAAAACTTGTGTAAACGTATGTGTGTACATTTCCTAATGCCTTTCTTGTTTCACAAGGCATTGTTATTGCAGGGAACTCTTTTTATTACGTTTTCTACTGGTTTTCACTAAATCATATTAAAATGTCATTGTCAATCTGTATCCAGGTGTAGCCAGGTTTAGTGAAGCATCTGCTATTTACATATTTATTAAGAATTAATATCGTTATTGGGATTATTTAGAAGCTATAGGGGTTGTTCACCTTCCAACACTTTTTTCCGTTCCATTGTTTTCAGACAGTTTACCAGAAATAAATATTTTTTTCAATTACTCTATTTTCTATTTTTGACTGTTTTCCTAATATTAAAGTTTAAAGTTTAATTTTCCACCTTCTTATGTCTTTCTAAAGCAGCTCTGGGAGTTGGGGGGTCACTGACTCTTTAAACTGTTCTAAATTAATACATTTAGTTGATACAAATCTCATCTTCTTCAGGGCGAATAATCTCCCCAAACTGCCTCGCACCGGCTAGAATGTAAATCACCGGTGGGATGGTACTCAGAGCGCTTCGATTTTCTGAATTCGCCTGAAGTTTCCTCATGAGGCAACTTCGGGTGACTTTGGAAAAAGAAGTGATCCAAGTGCCATCCCGCCGGCGATTTACATTCTAGCCGTCGCGAGGCAGTTTGGGGAAATTAGTCAACCCGAAGAAGTGGAGATTTGTTGCCGGGCGGCTAATCTCCCCGAATCTGTGCATGTGCCCCGACCCTAACAGTTCAGAATCTGCACCTGGATTACTAAACTGCCAGAGTAAAACATCAAAAACAGGAACATTCTACTTTAAACTTCAATTTTGAAAAAATGGTAACAAATAAAAAATGGAAGGCAATCATAAAAAAGTCTTTATTTTTGGTAAACAAACTGAAAAGAACTGAAAGAAAGTTTGAAAGGTGAACAACCCCTTTATTTTAGCCATAGTTAAGTGAAACTTCTAATAACTATTAATTTTTAGTAAACTTGTTAATAGCCAAATCTTATACAGTACCTATTGTTTTTTTTTTTTTACCATTAGGTTGCAGTCCTGCCTATAATGACCCTGTTAACGTTTCCTTTGCAAAGACAGCCATATAAATTGCTTCCTGCAATCAGCGCTTAACAAATTGTCTTTCAGGAAATAATTACTTAGATTCATGCTAGCCAGTGTGGTGATTTGATCTGGAATGGTGAAAATGCTTCCAGATAAGTCAGGGTACTCTGATAGATTATTATTATACTTTTTCAGGCATTTCCCTAGCTGCCCAGGATTTTGTTGGTAGGGTTTTAAGCAAAACACGAAAAATAGAGATGGCACTACTCCGGTACCCCAAAAATATAATCAAATCAAATAGAATCCAGGAGTCACGAAGTATTAATAAAGTAGTACAAAAAGTTTTATTGCATCTTGTATAAAAAATAAAAGCCTGACGCGTTTCGTGTCCACACAGGACACTTAATCATAAAGTAGTACAAAAAGTTTTATTGCATCTTGTATAAAAAATAAAAGCGCGTCAGGCTTTTATTTTTTATACAAGATGCAATTAAACTTTTTGTACTACTTTATTAATACTTCGTGTCTCCTGGATTCTATTTGATTTGATTATATTTTTTGGGTACCGGAGTAGTGCCATCTCTATTTTTCGTGTTTTGTTTGTATTTTTCTCCCTTGCTGAGGGTTTGGAGCATGAGCACCCGGACCCTATATGGAAAGCGGTAAGCTTCCTTATATATATTTTTTCCAATGTCCTCTGCTTTTTATTTAGTTTGTTCTTGGTAGGGTTTTAAGACCTAGAACCAAGACATACCGGCTTATAAAGTTTCAACGTTGTCCTTTTTTCCTCTGCAGCAAGTTGCTCACACAGTCTGCACCAAAACATTCTCTAGCACGTACCTCTGGGAAACAAGTACTTCTCAAAACATTTATTGCCTATGAAAGGTCTCCTTAGGCACAAGTGATGTGTATTTCTTCTAAATGCCTCACTCAGCCTGCCAGGAACCAGCTGATTCTACAGGTAAAAGACTGTGTTTCCCCACTTTGCAAAGAATGAAGCACTAATTGGGAAAGAGTCTCTTGGCTCCTTCACTGCTACTGTATATGAGTACCTCCAGAGCCTTCCTATGTGTAACAATCCTTGCACAATTGCAAGGATCAACAGTTCAAGAAATCATTGTAATCTTCTCTACTAAATTAATGATTTTCATGGCAGTATGCCCCGTTATCCACAAATCTCAGAATTATGGGAAGGCCATTTCCCATAGACTACATTGTAAACAAATAATTCAAATTGTTTGGATGATTTTTGTAGTAGATGAAGGGGGTTATTTACTAAAACTCAAATGACTCTCATTTTCTTAAAACAAAGTTTACCAAACTCCCACAAATTTATCAATCATTTTCCTTGAAAAAGTCAGAGCGTGTAAAGTCGCCACCAAATTCGGCGTCAATTCGTATCATCAATAGTAGAGTTTACAAGAATATTGAACTCCACCACAGATTAACTGCTCAAAAGTGTTTATTGCCACACAATGTTTTGAGCTTGTGAGGCTCTTTGTCAAGTGTGATCCCAATTTGTATCATATGGTTGACACTCCTAAAACTCGGCTGTATCAAATTGTTGCTCCGAAAACTCAACTTTACTTTTCAATCACTTTTATGAAAATCCAGACTATATCGGATTATTCAGCGCAGATCACGATGTCAAGAAACAACTTCAGGGACAGCTACCATTGACTTCTTCATGACCTTAACAGGTTTGAGATGGCGTATTTTCAGATTTGGATTTTTAGCAAAGGTTTTAGAAAATATTTTATTTTTATTCACAAAAAAAAATTGTGTTTTCCCGTTAATAACCTTGACCAGATAAATCTGAGGTTTAATAAAAGGGCTCTTTAAAGTATGGTGATCCAAATTAAAGAAAGATCTCTTATCCAAAAAAACTCTAGCAGTCTGGATAACAGGTCTCATACCTGTATTTTAAGGGGCTTTATTTTGTGCAGAGCGTCTGTATTCCTGCTGTGTATCCTCTACTGATTAAATTGATACACTTGTGTGTACATTTTCCAAAGTCCCTTATAGTTATTTCCTTTATGAATCTACTTTTTCTCTTTCCAACGTTCTAGTGTGAATTTTTTTATCTTATATATTACACCATAAATCAGTTGGTTTGGTTAGGCAGCAGCTGGACGGCTTGTAACTCTGGCATTGCCGGTATCATGCTCTGCTCCTTCGGTGGCATCATTTCAAAGGTCGACAGTAACCCAACCTTGCTGGGACATTAGGTAAAATTGGGCTCATAAACAACAAACTGGCTGCTGAAATGCCCATCCCCTCACCAGATTGAAGCACTTATCCCCACTTTCTCAAACAGTATCAAGTTATATTTCATCTTTGACTTCTGTCTTCGTAATGATGGCTGCAGTCTGCCATCTGTAGGGTTGATTTCCGGGTTGGGAAAGATATTTGTTTTATCAACCCCTGTAGGAGCCCATCTTTCCTGTATCGACAGGGAACCCATCTTCTGCATCCCCAGCCCTGAACACTTGCTGTTTAAACATTGAACTTTCCATGACAACATTAATCAAACTGGACTAAAACAAACTTATGTCAAAAACAAACTGAATCTGTAAGCACAACTACATCTCAACTGCCCTGTAGCTTTATTAATTGAAATAGCTTCATGATGTTCTTTTCTAGTTTTGGATCTGTGCCACTTCCATGGCTTATTGCCACCAATATCATAAATCTCAAGCTTGTGGTGAGAAGGTTCCCTCCCTCTTTGCTTCCCCCTCCTTTGACAGACATTTACATGCCTGCATTACACCCAGAACAACAGAATGGATTTAGGCCCAACGTCTGTCGAGGCACTACTGTTCCATTCTTTACTATGTGCGTCATGAGCCCCATCACCAAGCTTCTCTTTAAATTCCCATGCTACTGGTCCTGATGTTGTACCAGACGTATCTCAGGCTACATCAGCAAGTGCCGTTTGTCATTTTTCTTAAACTTTCTGTAGTTGAGTTTTCCAGGACTTCCTTTGGAGGAAAAGCTGCACTTGAGGCTGAATGTGCTTTTAAACCCCCTGCCTGGCCACACAGACTTGCTAGCATTGGGCTTTGCTTCCTTCCAAGCACCTTGTGTGAGAGTGCAGCTGTGAGAGCAACATAAGGTTTTTCTGCTGCTGCTGCCAGAGCCCCTGAGGGAGATAGGGGGAGGTAGTGATGGGATTAGTGTATTAATCTCTTTGTCTGCCAGGCTCTATAACATTCAAAAAGTGCCGGAAAAAAAATAAAAAGCCCTTGGCAGGTATTTTGGTTGCTGCTCACTGTAATAAAAGGCTACATAAAAATACGACTTTGTTACAACTTAAAACAACATTATATAATGTAAAATAGTTTTCCTTTGGGTTAAGGACGATTGTAAATGTTCTGTTCTTAGCAGGTTTTTATTATCGACAATGCATTTTATTCTAGAGAGTGCTGGTACTGCAGATACCCCCTTTGTGAGAAATGTGTGGGCCATTCTCATAACATAGATTAATATTGAATTATGCTGTCAAACATTAAATTGGATTACAGAGATTATATATGATTCACATCAATCCCTGCCCCAGTAGAGATTACAATCTAAAGTCTCAATCAAATTCATACACTAGTGTTTACTAGTAGCCAATTACATCTCTATGTTTTCAGAGTGCGGGAAGCCATTTAGCAGTGCATGTGTTTAAATATTATATTAAGGAAGAAGTTCTACATAGGGATGGGGTTGTAGATTGTGAGCTCTATGGCATAGGTGGCCTCTATCTACTGTTTCAGTTAGAATTTGTATGTAAAATATATATAAATATATATTTATTTATTTAAATACACCCTTCTCTAGTACTGGTAGTACTAGTGCTTTATAAGTATGCATTAAAAATAATAATAGAGAACACTATGACCCAAATTCACTAAGCGCCAAAGCGCCTAACGCTAGTGTCAATTCGCTAGCGTTGGGCATTTTGGTTACTTTGCAAATTCACGAACGCTGGCATAAATTCGCTAGTGTTACTTTGCACCCTTACACCTGGCGAATTTTCACTACGGATGTAACTACGGAAATTCACTAACACGCACAGTGTACTGAACGCTACCTTTTACGCTATACTTCCTTCGCCACCTCAGACCAGGCAAAGCGCAACTTCGCAACCTTATGCTACCCCTGTGCGCAACTTCGGATTTTAGTGAATTTGCGGAGCGCTGGCGAAACTACGCCTGGCGAAGTGTGGCGAAGTGCGGCAAAGTGTGGCAAAGTTGCACCTGGCACAACTACGATTCTTAGTGAATTTGCCCCATAGTAGCTTTGAAGTAGCAGATGCTTTGAGTTTATGGTCATTTTGGGGTTCCCCCAACTAATTGCAATTAAATTGTGGAGCATACTATTTAGCGGCACCTGCAATGACGCTGGGGAAAAAGCAGAGGGTAAAACCATGGAGTTTTGCTTGAGGTTATTTACTAAAACTTGATTTAATCTCATTTTATTTTATTTATATATTTATCGTGGTGCCTATTTTGTTTGTTTTTTTTAAAACCCTCCACTACAGATTTCCATAGGAGCTGAGGGGGGTGAAGGGTAGGGGGTGCAAGGAAGAATGGGGAAGTGACACCACACGCACGGAGCGCTGACATCAATTCCGCCAAATACGCTGCGTGACGTCAGCATGCCGGCGAGTGACGTTAGTGCGCACACCATAGGAGTGTGTTTAGGTCTGCTGCCTAGGGCGGCATCGGACTAAATACATCCCTGTATAGCAGTGACAATTTGAAAACTGGACCTTATCAGATTATTGGACAAAAACCTCAACTTTATCGGATTATCCAGAGCAGATCGCAATGTCAAGAAACAACTTCAGGGACATCTGTTATTGACTTCTACATGACCTTGACAGGTTTGCATTGAAGTACTTTCGTATTTGGATTTTTAGCATCTTTGGAGTATGATAAATCTGTAAAAATTTAACCAGAACAATTCAAGGTTTAATAAATGGGCCCCTTGGTGTCTAGGTATCTTTTTAAGAAATGCATTTTCTTTGAGAAAGAACTGGGTTAAGTTATACCTTATAAGTCTAAAGATGTTATTCTGAATATCAGATTTAATTGCAGCTGCCACCGTCCTATAGAGTTCTGCACTGGCTGGCAGTTTCTGTGGTTTTATGGGTCATGCTTCTCCCCAAACTGGCAATCTGTGGGTTCTGGCAAATGCCAGAGGGGCAGCTATAAGATGCCATAGAAAGTCAGTATTTAGTGGGCTGGTGGGGGCTGTTTGGGCCTCTATGTGGGCTGATTGGGCCTCTGTGTACCTGAAATTCCAGGGCCTATTTTAATTCTCATTCCGGACCTGTCCCCAAATAAAGGAAGCCTATTTGTTTTCTCTTAAATTTACCTTGGGACCATCTAATAAAAAGATATTCATGGAGTCTACTCTATATTGGTGCTGCTAAGTTAACTAGAGAGAACATACTGTATACACAGTGATATTCCTTTGTTTAGATTAGGGATGCACCGAATCCAAGATTCGGCTCGGGATTCAGCCCTTTTCAGCAGGATTCGGCCAAATCCTTCTGCTTGGCCGAACCGAATCTGAATCCTAATTTGCATATGCAAATTAGGGACGGGGAGGGAAATCGTGTGACTTTTTGTCACAAAACAAAAAGTAAAACATTTTTCCCCTTCCCACCCCTAATTTGCATATGCAAATTAGGATTAGGATTCTGTTCGGTATTCGGCTGAATCTTTCGCGAACGGTTTGGGGGTCCGGCCGAATCCAAAATAGTGGATTCGGTGCATCCCTAGTTTAGATCATTTTCCGAAGTTGGAATGTATTTTTCTAGTAGTCATGTGGTTATATCTTTTTCCTACAAGCCGCATCTGTTTTATTCTTATAATGTATGAGTCTCAAACAGACCTTTTCACAATAAATATTAGTTAGGGTTTTCACTTTTTATTCAAAGGATTGATTACCTATCATCTATGCACGTGATTATCAAATACTACTCGCAGTACTTTGCTCAAATACAACTGAGTTTGAATGTATTTGAATATATAAATAAGAACATTCCTGGTGTTATTTATACCTGTGGGTGAGAGGATAATTCTAATAGCTGTAAGAAAAATAGAAACTTGTGGTTTTGGGAAACAAATATACAGTACTGTCCAGCTAAAGGCTCAGGGATTGGTGTGGCCCTCCAAGGTATTTTATGGCCCCGTCCTTATTATGAGCTGTATATACTTCTGTGCATGGTGTCATAATATATCTACATATAATTAGGCCCATGGCTTTGTAGTAAGTCATTTTCTTGGGGAAAATGGACAGTGCTGATATAGCTATATCATGTATATAAGGGCCTGGAACTTTGACCAATTTTTATTTAGAGCTCACTGAAATTCAACTAACTGAATAACTTTTGTTTGTTGGGAATATTCTGGATTTAAGAATCCAGCGACAGCTGAAGTTCAGTTGATGATTGTTAGATGAAAAGTCCCAGGACCACATCTTCTGTAGAACTTTCAATGATGATAGCCTCTTCCAAAAACCTTTCTGTTTTCTGTCTCCCAAAAGGTATTTGGATCTATTGCCTCCAGAGCAATCACTCCCTACTTTGTGTCATTACTCATTCTGAAAGCTGATATCTGTAGCACACACTGGTTTTGATTGTTGCCTGGTCTCTTATTTCAGGTTTTTTTTTCTTTTTAAAAGGCCAAAAGGAAAATATTTTTTTCTTGTGAGTAATAAAAACAATGGTACATTCCATTTCTAGCCTAATCAAGTGGAAAGAAGGAGTCCGGCGTTTGACCATTTTTTTTTTAAGTCTCTATGCTGAACATTCGTCTTTGGCATTCAAATTGTTACCCAATCTGCTTTAGGAAATGGGAAAAATGCAAAGTGCTGCAGAAAAAAATTAATTACTATTACTCTGTCCTGTTAATTTATTCTTGGCATTCTCCGAGGACATTTGTGTCACATATACATGCCTTATGGCACAGTTTTCTTTTTATTACACGCAATAGTCCAGTGAATAATGACACATACATAAAACAATGAAAATCAGTTTGAAGTATGCTAGAGGCTTGGGTGGATCTTTTGTAGATTCATATTATTTACTCCCAAGTTTTTCCAATTATTATATTACCAATTAAATAGGGTAATGTCCTTTATTATTTACCTGTAGGCAGCACAGTTGTATTATAGATAGCATTGCCATCTTCACCTTTGTGGTTCTAGGTTTGTTTCTAGCCAAAACACTAAGTGCAGTAGAATATATTTTTCTGTTCTTCTTATTTGTGAAGATTCTCATTCATCCAGGTCATGGTATATCTTTAGAAATAAGTCAAATCAACTGGACTTGCTGAGTTTTTCTTGAAGCCGTTTCACCAAGTCATCCGACTGGCTTTCTAAATTCAGAATGAATTCTGAATTTATTCTGAATTCAATTCACTAAATTGAGAAAGCCAGTCGGTAATGCTCTTAGATTGTAAGCTCCACTTGGGCAGGTAATGATGTATCATTTCTGTAACGTGCTATGAAATTTGCCAGCTCTGTATAAATAAAGGTGTTGCTCATGGAATAGAGCTGGCATCGTCCTGGCTGAATGTAATTCCTATTGTTTGTATGAAGGGTTGTGTGCAATTAGAACACAAAAGTGTATCAGTGCGTAACATTAATGTGGATCATAGAAAGGACCATATCAATGGAAGTCATGGTCTGATGGTATTTTCAATTCTAAATGATGGATTTGTATTGGCTTTTTATTGCTCATGATTCGGTGCTCTTCCCCTGGTTAGTGGTTGGATCACTTTCATCTGTAATGGCATGTCATCTTGCACCACCTTAGGGCAAGACACTTCAAGAAATGTAGGCTATGGAATACAACTAAATAATGGGGAATCGCCTATAACAATTTCCTTGTTTCTGACAAGTCAGTGTCCTTTGTCTCCGACAAGCCAGTCCCCCTTTTGCCAAAACTATATTTGCCCCATTTTTCCCAATGAAACTCCTTAAAGGAGAAGGAACGTCATCCTGCACTTGGGGTGCCAGATGTTAGGCACCCCAAGTGAATGTATATACATACCTGAAACCCTGGGCCGGTGCCCCTACCAGCAGAAACTGCACCGGCCCGGGGTTATACCATTGAGCACCACGGATCGATCCTGGAAGAGGATCGATCTGTGATGCTCAATGGTATAACCCCGGGCCGCATTCTTTGTGCGGCTGCTCATGTGCAGTAGAACGAAAAGCTGAACTTTAACTAAAAAGTTGTCTATTTCGTTCAACTGCGCATGCGTATGCCCCAGGAAATTTGAAGCAAGAAGAAGCCGGAAGAGAATCACTCCTTGATTTCAGGTAAGTCAATAAAATCACTTGGGGTGCCTAACATTTGGCACCCCCAATTGCAGGATGACTTTCCTTCTCCTTTAAGGGAAACATAATATGCTTCATTAGCACCAAAAGGAAGCAAAAATGGTTGCTAACATTCGCAAAGGTGTTTGCAAATGTTAATGTCTGCGTTTGCTTCCTTTTTGATTGATTACAATGTTTACGAATAAATGGCTTTTGCTAACTGTGTATGTAATTAAATTTCGTTATCGCAAAAGGTTTATTGAGACAAAGTATTTAACAACATCCCAGAGCAGGTGTTAACGCTAACCTTTGCTTAACGATAATGAGCGATGAAGTTTTCACCAACAAATGATTTTACATTGTGAGCAGCGCTAAACATTCGAAAAAATGCTATATTAAATAACAATTGCGATTTTTAATTGTATTCCCCCCTCTGTAATTCAGCTGCTAAATCTTGCATTTCCTTCATAAGGGCTGTATTATTTTTTGACACATTAGTAATATCTATTAAGACTGGGATAAAACATAACATAATCACACACATTTATGAACACATTTTACATATTGTCATTATGTTAAAATAGATTTAAAGTTAATTTTAAATGTATCTATACAATCTGCCTCAGCACCTTTGGCATTTCCAGGAAGTTCTATAGTGAATTCTGAAAACCCTTTTAGTAAAGGGTAACTGAACTTGCTTTGTTGTGTGGGACAGTGATCTCAGACAATATATTTAAAATCCCTACCAGAAAGCAAAACTGTAGTCTGTTATTTACCATAAATGAAATAGTAACATAATAGAATATGAATAGTAAGAAATAGAAAATGGATCCATCAATATATGCACAAAAACACGACACTTAGGAGCCCACTTAGGAGTTCGAGTGAAGGAATAGAGGAAAAATAGTTTGAATTTCGAATGGTCGAATATGGCTACTTCGACCATCGAATAGGCTACTTCGACCTTCGACTACGACCTTCGACTTCGAATTGAACGTTTCAAACTAAAAATCGTTTGACTATTCGACCATTCGATAGTCGAAGTACTGTCTCTTTAAAAATTTCTTCGACCCCCTAGTTCGCCACCTAAAACCTACCGAGGCCAATGTTAGCCTATGGGGAAGGTCCCCATAGGCTTCCTAATAATTTCCTGATCGAAGAAATATCCTTCGATCGATGGATTAAAATCCTTAGAATTGTTCGATTCAAAGGATTTAATCGTTCGATTGAACGATTATTCCTTCGATCGTTCGTTCGTTAGTAGGAATAGCGCAAAATCCTTCGACTTCGATATTCGAATTCGAAGGATTTTACTTCGTCGGTCGAATATCGAGGGTTAATTAACCCTCGATATTCGACCCTAGGTAAATGTGCCCCTAACTTTTCCCAATGTAAAATAAAATATTTTTTCTGTATTATTTCTGAAACATTTAGTTCTTTACACATTAAGCCAAAGTAAACGCATTTATTTTGCATTGAGTAAAATGCAGTTTGCCGTTTTAAGAATATAATCTCAAAGCAGATGTTCTGCGTTAAGATTGGATAATGATTTGTGACTCGCTTTATACAACCACATCCAGAGGTCAGATGAGAAATAGTTTTGTACCTTGCCATTGATTGGAAACATCATACCTGGTTTATTCGTTGCAAAACAACTTCCATAAAGGTAACTGTCAAATCTAATGCCTTCCGAGGGGCCCTTTCAACACATTGCAAAGTTGCAGACTTTATTTCATTTGCTGAAACGTCGACCCGTCCTGTCATGGAAGCTTTGATCCTCTTTCAAGTTAATGGAACCCAAAACATACATGGCAATAGCGAATAACGAAATGTTTGAAAGATTGGCAGTGCCTGAAAACACATGTGTTTTATTCTCTGCAGGCCAACCATCCTCCAATGGTCAATCCATTTTGCTTTTTCATCCTGCTTAGTTCTGGGTATTTACACATTTGTTTATGGAAATGAATGAGAGTGACGGCCACACCAATCATCATTCGTTTTCCTTCTGATCATGTAACAATACATTCATGCAGGGGCTGGGTGGTAATTAGATGGCAAACTTAGCTGTGACTATTTATCTGAATCCACCTTTGTTTCAATTTACATTTAATATGAAGTAGGCAGTAGTGATGTTAGACATTTGTTAACTGGTCCTCTGTTTTTAGTCTATTTTTGTGTATTTTTAATGTGTTATTTTTAATTAACTCTCCACTTGGCTGGCAAGTTAAAGTGTACAATCTTAACTAAGCTGCTATCCTGTATTTCCTTGTATTAACTTAAAGTCATGCCCCCCATGTGTTTTATTTAGGTCAGAGATCCCCAACCAGTACCTCGGGACCAACATGTTGCTCACTAAGGGCAGAGACACGCTGCTTTTTCGGGAGATTAGTTGCCCAGCAACAAATCGCTTCTTCTTTGGGCGACTAATCTCCCCGAACTGCCTTCCCACCGGCTAGAATGTAAATCGTCGGCGGGATGGCACTCGGAACACTTTGATTTTTCCTCGTGAGGCAACTTTGGGCGACTTCGGAAAGCTGAATCGATCCGAGCGCCATCCCGCTGGCGATTTACATTTTAGCTGGCGGGAAGGCAGTTCGGGGAGATTAGTTGCCGAAGAAGAAGCAATTTGTCGCTGGACGACTAATCTCCCGAAATAGAAGCGTGTGTGTCTGCCCGAACCCCTTGGATGTTGCTCTCAGTGGCATCAAAGCATGTGCTTACTTTTGAATTCCTGGCTTGGAGGCAAATTTTGGTTTCATAAAAACCAGGTGTACTGCCAAACAGAGTCTCCTGTAGGCTGCCCATTCCCATCGAGGCTACCAAATGGCCAATAAAAGCCCTTATTAGGCACCCTCTGGAACTTTTTTTATGCTTGTGTTGCTCCCCAACTCTTTTTACATTTGAATGTGGCTCACAAGTAAAAAAAGGTTTGGGTACTCCTGGAGAATCCTGATTTAGGCTATTTCAGATATCAGCTGAGCAGGGTAGAACATCATCTCTGCAGAAGATCTCTTTGGTAATGGATAGAGTCCAAGGCCATTGATGACTTCTCTTGATCTGGCCAAATGAGCTGATCTTTATCTGTTTAGGTTAAGAAAATTTGGCTAAGGTTCAGAGGCCTTCTGGTATGACGGTAGACACCAGAAAATTACCAAAGAGATACCATTGTGTAAAGAACATAATTTCTAATACAAGGTAAAAGTTCTCGAGGTCCTATAGAAATCAATGGGAGCCCTGCTGATCTTTTTGGACCGCACTAAATCAATTAGGACTTTTAGAGGTTTTTGTATTTTTTTTTGCTTGTAATTGTCCAAAAAACTCAAATTTGGGGTTTTGGGCGTATTCCTACATTGTTCAGCATAATTTTTCATTCGTACTTTTTTATTCAGATTTTGTAATAAATCTCACAACATTCAGGGGGTTATTTACTGAACTCCAAATGCAAAAATCCAAAACCATTTGTGATTTTTTTTTAATAAAATCAGACTTTTAAAACAATCACAATTTTTTTCAAAATGTATTAAACCCCGAGGATGGGAAAGTCAGAATCAGAAAATCCGGCATCTCAGATCTGTCGAGGTTGCATATAAATCAATGGAAAAGTCCCAATGTTGTTTTGGATTTTGTGCAATACGCCGAAGTTTTCAGAGTTTTTGGGCAAAATAGCATAAGAATCAGTTTTTGTGGGGAAAATCCGAAAAAAATTGTGAAAATCTGATTTTTTCCAGCAAAGCAAATTATCAGGAAAATTTAATAAAAAATAACCCCCTTAGGGCAGAGACACATGCTCAGACTCGGGTAGATTTAGTCACCCGGCGATAAATTGGCTCGTCTTCAGGTGACTAATCTCCCTGAACTGCTAGAATGTAAATCGTCGGCGGGATGGCACTGGAGCGCTTTGTTTTCTGAAGTCGCCCGAAGTTTCCTCGTGAGGCAAGTTTGGGCGACTTCGGAAAACGAAGAACACCAATTGCCACCCCACCTGCGATTTACATTGTAGCTGGCGGGAGGCAGTTCGGGGAGATTAGTCGCCCGGAAGAAAAGGAGATTTGTTGCTGGGTGACTAATTTACCCAAATCTGAGCATGTGTCTCTGCCCTTAGAGTTTAGTTGTAGTTTCAAAAACCACTAAAACCACAAAAATTAAACTGTTGAATGGAATTCTACTAACAGTGTCAATAATATTTTACTACTTTAATTAAATCTCCATTGTAGCATTGACTTCTTCAAATTGTTAACAATGACTATAATCAACCACCTACTGGTGGAAGCTGTGTGAATCCTAAAAATTAGAGATGTTGCTGTAAGCAGGAAACATGTGAAAGTAATAAGAATTTCTTCTTTCAATCTTTATAAAAAAAAAAAAAAAAAGCAGGGCCCTTTGCTTTGCCTAAAATCAAACTATATTGTAGATACTTTTTCAAGCAGTAAAGCAATAAGACGGTTACCAGTTGATACTGGACAGATAGGGGATACCTGTTACCAGCCTTGTGTTTTCTATTTCCTGATTAGTTTCAATGTAAAACATCATTAAATATCAGTTCACTCTGCAACTTGTTTCTAATGATAGAGTCATGAGAATGAAAGACATGGTTATCTGACAATTATGACTTTCATGTGTATTTTCTGAAGCCTGCACACAATATCCACTATCTTTTCTGAGTCAAGGTCTTTAGATGTTAGAGTGCCAGATGTGAATTGGAGATTCCTGTGGTTGAAAGAAATGTATGGGTTTTACCACTGCCATGCTAGTCTATAAAAAATAACATCATTGAAAGGTTCAACATAGTTCCAATACAGGCTGACAATAAAACGAGTGTTAAAACAATACGTTTGAAGTTGATCTCGTTAATGCTCTTTTTCTTGGCATTGCCTAATTTTAAAGAGGAAACGTTAAATTGGAAAAGAAACATTTCTGTTACCAGCTGGAATTTTTGATGGGACTGACTTGTGGACTTAGTCATTGTCTATTGAGAACAATTCTAATTGTTTGCCATACACAGAAGGGTTATGTTTGCCAGCAGCTATGAGAAACATGACCTCTAATCTGTACCCCAAAAATAAATAACTGAACCAATCAACAATTATTTCTGTACTTTTACATAACGTAACAATGTTTTCATTGTCTTGTACTTGTCAGGGTTCAGAGCAGAGCTGGGGGGGTCTAGTTGGGATGTTAAAGAGGGATTTGCAATGGAATGGACATCTCTGCTTTGTTGAGGTAGTTCTCCTCAATCTTGATAGCCTTTGTCCTTCTTTTAACTTCCTACCAGCCTCTTCATGTGACACTACAGCATATTGCAGAAGACTCCATGAACGCAAATACCCTCTGGGCCCATAGAAGGCTCATAGAAATATTTCACTGGTCATTATTATATATGGTTTGGGGTGTACCAAACTTATATTAATTTGGCTGAGTACCAATTCCTTCACTAAACATACTACCAAACAGAATGCAACATTACGTTTGAAGAAAATATGGGAGATTATTTATCTCAAATAAATCTATAATAAATGTATAAATCTCAAATTTTTCTGGTCAGGTTTTTTGGGACAATTTTAAAATGAAAAAAAAAAACTCACATTTTTTGCGATTTGTTATACCCCAATGCTGCGAAAAACCGACTCTGAAAATCCGCCATCTCAGACCTACCAAGATCCAGTATAAATCAATGGGAGAGGCACCGAAACCTAAGTTATTGAGGTCTTTGGTGGGTTTTGCTCGAAAATCTGACTTTTTTTTGTTTTCGGGAAACAAAGAAAACTCAAGATAATGGAGCATTTTGGGAGAGAAGCTTGAAAAATCATACAATTCATGGTTTCTCTTGATTTTTTCAAGTTTTTTACCAATCCGATTAAATTGAGTTAATTTGTTTAGAGATAAGGCAAAATCAGGCTTGGGACAATGAGATAAATTTGGATTTTAGTAAATAACCACCCATGGTCTTGGATCCAGTTTGCTGAAAATGCGCCATCTCAGACCTGCCGAGGTCCTGTATAAGTCAATGGGAGAGGCACTGATCCCAAATTTCAGTTATTGTGGTCTTCGGTGGGTTTAGCCCGAAAATCTGACTTTTTCATGGTTTTTGGGAAAAAAACCCCAAAAAATGAAGCATTTTGGGAGAGGAGCCTGAAAAACTGTACAATTCGGGTTTTCTCTTGATTAAATTTAGTTAATTTGTTTACAAATAAGGCAAAATCAGGCTTGGGATAATGAAATGAATTCGGATTTTAGTAAATAACCACCCATGGTCTTGGATCCAGTTTGGTGGATGAAAATGAAAAAAATATTTGAAAGAACCAAGCCACAAGTGCAACAAGAATTTTTGAAATCTTGTTTAAAACATTTATTTTACAATAATTAGGATTTTCACTCTTCTGAGTAATAGTTGAGTTTTGTTGTGGACTATATATAATTGATTCCAGAAGCTGCTCTTAGGTATCTGGATCCAGGGTGCCAAGATAACCAAACTTTTTTCAGATAAAGCAGGAGTGCCTGAGCACCATTGGATCCATCTGTGCAGATAAAAAAACTCATTTAAGGTTTGGTATGTGAAGTGAGTCTAAGACTCATTATTTCACTACTGTACAGGCAGCTTGTGAGTCTTGACATGTCAGTAATATGTTTCTTATTACTATGTTTCTTATTATTTGAGAATCTCTGGAGGGGAAATTAAGTTCTTCCTTTGCTAATTTGTGTCTGAGACATAAGAATAATAGACCTGGTGTATTTTGGGCTGTATCGAGATCATGTTTGCATTATAAGCAGTTGAAGCTTGGACTGAGGAATTTTAAAGTTCAGTTCAGATGTAAACTTGGGTAACAGATTTCAGTCGTTTTTGGAGAAAGAACGTCAATATAAAATCTGATTCTGAGTTTTTCTTTTTCATAAAAGGTCAACAAACGTCTGGAAATCATTTTTCCCATTAAGAAATTCTCAGTTCATAGCGTTTCTGTGTGATTTAAAGATAGGCATTGACTTCTGGCTGCTTCAGACAGTAGCTAAGATATATTTAATCCTTATTGGAGGCAAAACAATCCTATTGGGTGTATTTAATGTTTAAATTATTTTTGAACAGATTCATGTATGGAGAGCCATATTTCATAAAGATCTGTATATTGGTGTGTAAGCTTGCTGTGTACAGTGAGATATTATGATTTCCTTTCTGACTTCTGGGTCAAAACTCTACACCGCTTAAACTTAAGAACTTACACCCATGCAGAGAGCTTGATCCAATTTGTGTGTGCGGCCAGTGTCGGATTGGGATGCCAAGGGCCCACCAGAAAAACCTTATGGGTCACTTTCCAAACTATTATTTCTCCTCTCCCCGCTTAACCTCCTTATTCCCTAGTCTTTTATATCTACTTACTATACTCTATTCTTCCATTATTAAGTCTAAGAAATAGGGAATGCCCATGAAATAGACTAGAAGCATGAGGCCCACTGACACCTGGGCCCAGCGGGAGTTTTCCTGGTATCCCAATGGGCCAGTCCGGCACTGTGTGTGGCTGAGCACAATCTCTAGTTAGCGCTGTTGGTCAACACAGATATGAAGTTTTACTGCAGCCATTGTGCCCTCCTCTATCCATCTTCTTCCAAATTCCAGTTTTTTCTTCTTGGAACCCAAAAGACATCTCTGATGAGAAGCATAGTGCACCTGCATTTATTTTGGGGCAATGGATTTCTGGGGCTTTACTTGACCTTTAAACGACACACCTCTTAGAGATGGGTTGTATAAGTGCTATATACAACTTCTGTTAACTCTCAGCATCATCAGCAACTGTTTGTATTACGTCATGCAGCAGACCTATATGTATTGGGCATACTGTAGTGTTAGTATGCGGACTCCACTGATTTTATGTGTTTGGGCAAATACTAACTGCGCAATTCTCTGGAAAGTGTTCAACCCACAGAAACTCTTCATGCCATATCATTTCCTGCCCTGGAATGCGGAAAGGGAATTTAGTGATGGGTGACATGCATCCCAGGAATTTGTTTGTACCTAGGAGAACAAACCCAGAGATAAATTAGCAGCAATACCTTGTGGATGGATGTGGCATCAGTTGCACGTGAGCTTTTTTTGCATTGCTAGTCTTGCTTCTTAAAATAATGTAGTCAGCTTTCCCCCAGTGAAGACTGTGCTTCTTCATAGCTCTGCTAATTAACAGTCTCCTGCTTCAATGTTTCAGTAGTCAGAACCAAAGGTGCAGAGAATAGAATGTGACAGAAAGAAACTACTTTCTATAGCAGTTACATTGATAAATAACTTTAAAATCAATTTTAATCAATTACTTTCATCACTTGCTGCTGCTGGGTCGATCGCCTTCACGGAGCAAAGCCAGTGCTGAGTGAATTGCTTTACAAATTTAGTGGAATTTCAAGAATGGAAGAGTTGCATGATGTTATTTAGAGCATTGAATTGCATGATGTTATTTAGAGCATTGATTTTATCTCAATGTCATTGATTAGTTTAAAAAAATGCACAGCAAATAAACATCAGCACTAAAGCTAGTGTCACATGGGCCTGATCTTGCGGAAAAGAACACCAAAAAGCAGCCCTTATGCCGGCGCTATATAAATAAATGTTATTAATAATAATAATAATAATAATAATAATAATACGCTACAATCTGCCCCATACCTTGTCTTCATCCGGAACCATTGTATCAGCCTAGGTGCAGGCAGGCAGTGGATTTCAGCCCCTAAATGCAAACTATTGTACAGGTACGGGACCTATTATCCAAATTGCTCGGGACCTAGGGTTTTACGGATAACGGATCTTTCCGTAATTCAGATCTTTATACCTTAAATCAAGTAGAAATTCATGTAAAAATTAAATAATCCCAATAGGCCGGTTTTGCTCCCAATAAGGATTAATTATAGCTTAGTTGGGATCAAGTACAAGCCACTGTTTTATTATTACAAAAATTTGGATTATTTGGATAAAATGGAGTCTATGGGAGATGGCTTTTCCGTAATTCGGATCTTTCTGGATAACAGATTTCTGTATAATAAATCCCATACCTGTATATGCAAACATTTTTTTGATTGATGGGAACCTCCTCCTTGTTTTTGGAAAGCAGGTGCCAGTTGTTATGGACATACAATCAACTACTTCTACTAAGTAGAATGAAATACTGTGCAGATGAATTGTCATTTATGATTTTAGATTAAAAGCTCTTTTGGGCAGGGCCCTCTTCACCTTTTGTATCGGTTACTGGTTGCTATGTATGTAATTCTGTATGTTCTTTGTATAAAGCCATTTATTGTACAGCGCTGTGGAATATGTTGGCGCTCTAAAAATACATATCATTAATAATAATAATAATAATAATAGTAATAATAATGGTTTGCCATTAAGCAGTAAACAATGAAGGATGTTCCCTGAAGCTATATGGCAACTCCCATAAACATTCTTAAAGAGATACTTCTTAAAGAGATATTTCTTCTTTTTTGGGATGCTTCTGTATAACACTGGGATGTTTTCTTCATGTACTAAGGATTCCTAAAATGACGTATTTTGAAACATTTAGGGATTTGCGTTAAACGCATTCCATTTCCTGCTAAACCATTCGGCAAAACGAAACTTTACATGGTATTATCAGGCAAAATGCAAAGTTCATTTTTTTATAATACCCGTTCAGTAAATTAAATAATTTCATAAAGTTTTTCTTTGTCTCCTTGCAGGGAGCTGTATGGAAACAACATTACACGGATCAGTAAGAATGACTTCTCGGGACTGAAGCAACTGAGAGTTTTGTAAGAACCTTTTTCTCACTTCTCATTGGTGATCTACACTCTAATATGTAATAAGGAATTTGAGCTGTTTTATAGTAATTTTTTTAGGTAGAAATAGAATAAAGTCTAATCCCAGACTATAGACTGCAATAAAAGAATATAGGTATGGGACCTGTTATCCAGAATGCTCGGGACCTGGGGCATTCCAGATAACGGATCTTTCCGTAATTTGGATCTTCATACATCTACTTCATACATCTACTAGAAAATCATATAAAAATTAAATAAACCCAATATGCTGGGTTTGCTTCTAATAAGGATTAATTGTATCTTAGTTTGGATCATATACAAGGGACAGTTTTATTACTACAGAGAAAAAGGAAATCATTTTTTAAAATTTAGATTATTTGGATAAAATGGAGTCTATGGGAGACGGCCTTTCTGTAAGTCAGAGCTTTCTGGATAACGGATTTCCGGATAATGGATCCTATATCTGTAGTAGTAAAGGGTGGTTGCGGCCTCCCCTGCAAGGGTCCAAAGCTGTGTTGGGGAACCCTGCTTATCTGTATTTCTGCAAATGTAAGAGAGAGACTGTAAGAGCCATGAGTTCATATATCTGTTACTTTGCTATGAATTCAGGGGAGACAAACAAAAAGATTTAACGGAAAGGGGACTTGAACCCATAAAATCCATAGTGCTTAGTCATGTTAAATAGGGCACAATAATTGGCCTGCTTTAATCCCATGAAAAGTATGCTGGCCTGGCATATTATTCAGGGGTACATAGAAATCCCCTGCGCCTATTAAAGATGGCCATATGTGCAGTACAGAAATTGGAAAAAATTCTGCATGTGCTTGGCCAGGGTAGAGCTCACCAGTTTGGCCTGGGGCTAGTAACTAAAAAATTAGATTTAATGTAAGGTGCCTAGCATCTTTCCACCCCCTCTACTGATTCTTGACTATTGTATATAGTCATATGTGTCCTACCCTGTGTTTAATTCTGGTTTACATTATGTACAGAATATATCCTCTTTGGAAGGAGTACAATGACTATATCAAAGTAAGAAGCCACAGGCTTTTATAACTAATGTGACTTTTAATATCATTTTTTTTAAAGTAGTTACATTAATAAAACACATTTAAATGGGTGATATGACACATGCCATAAGGCTAAGTATATATGTTACAAGTTATTTGGCTTTTTTTTATTTGAATCAATAAAAAAACAGGACTACAGCCTTCAAGGCATCGGGAGCTGGCTAAAAATAAATTGCTCAATATCCTTTATATATTCTCTTGCTTGATTTATGGTTGATGGTGGAAGCAGCAATTATCATTAATGTGCCAGTTTGATGTTCTGCTTCACCTATTTTTAGTGGGGCTAATCTAACACGCAGTAACACAGTGATTTTACAAGTAGAAAGAAGGTAACCACACTGTAGCGTTTCCCAGCCTCAAGCTACATGTTTTTCTCTTAACCACGATTTATTCATTAAGATAAACCAAATAGATCAGTTTTTTGGATTTAACTAATTATTCTATAGCTACATAGCATATGAGGTTGAAAAAAAGGCATATATATCTACTGAGCCTACTCAATATACCCCAAAAAACCATTTGAATGGTGAGTGCAACCCAAAACATTCATTTATATGAGAAAAAATGTGTTTTGGTCAATTGCCCAGAGGAGCAGCCTCATTTGAAAACAAGGGTTGTGTTTGGCCGATTCAACGGAATTCGAATATCGGGATCTATTTAGAGAAATCTGTTATCTAGAAAGCTTCCAGAAAACAGCATTGTCATTTAAACAAATACAAGAATGTTGTGCTTGGTCTAAGCTTAGCTAAGGTGTTGGTGGCAAAACAACCTATTTGGGTTTTTGTCACATTTACAGTATGCATGTTATTCCATTATAGAATGAGAACTTATCCTAAAAACCCCGTATCTCAAGCTTACCTGTATTTTGGGTTGTCACTTCTACTGGGAAAAAATACAGGTCTTTCTATATTTTTATTTTTCTTCCCTGTGTCAGACTAGTGGAGGCAGGGGCCCATCAGAAAACCAAAGCAAAGGGCCCACCACTCTGGGTGCTCCCTCCCTCCCCACACACTAAGGGCCCTCCGGTCGCACTCTTCTACCACCCAGCCCCCAATGCTTACCATCACCACCAGCGCACTCTATACTATCACCTGACACATTCAGGCCCCCAACTGCTTCAGCACTGCACCACACAGTCTGCTCAAGTGCCTGGGCAGGTGAGGCCCAACAGGATTGGGGCCCAGTGGGCCTCTGCGTGTCAGTCCGACTCTGTTTCTTCCTTATTAATAACATTGGCATCATACATCATTTTTACTGGCCAGGCCAGTGGAGCATTTTGATGGAGCAACACAGAGGGGTTCTGTGGTCAGGACCTTTATTAATAATGGTTTATTGTTACAGCATGATATAAATAAAGCATTAGTCCTCCTAGTTCTGTATATTCTCTGTACTTTTATTCCTATTAATTCCACTCAAGCGTGCTAGCTTTCTTCCTCCTAAGCTTGGGAGATGCATGTTGTTCCTTATGATGTCAGCTGGAAAGCCTGGAAACACTGCAGGGATTGGCTGGGGTTAGCAGTCTCTGAAGACTAGAACAGCATTTAGTTAATTTTCAGCCTGTCCTCCATCTAAATCTACAACTAATGAAATGTTTTGTTTAGGAAAAATAAAATAACATTTTCCACATTTTGGATATGTTAGCAGCGAGTTGGCAATGTATTGCATGACAAAAGAATTTAATTGAAAATAATTTGAATGAGACCATAAGGCATTCTTTCATTTTGGCAATTGATACTATATTTGACCAAGAGTAGAAGTTGAGCAGCCCTGTGACAATAAAGAAATTAACTTCAGTTTTGTAACATGTTGACCTTATTTCCGTCCTGTAATCAGCCGGTAACATTTACTGGTTACATTTTGTTGCTATGGGTTACAAGACCTGTTGCAACTCCATCACTGGCACAAAACACGGTGGTGAGGAGAGCGCTCTTTACATGTGGCTACAACAGTCAGTGATCAGATCAACATGAGGAATGGGACATGGAGGTTGAATAGGAGTTTCTTACCTCCAGGAGAACTAGGGATGCATCGAATCCAGGATTCGGTTCGGGATTCAGCCAGGATTTGGCCTTTTTCAGCAGGATTCGGATGAATCCTTCTGCCCGGCCGAATCAATCAGAAGCCTAATTTCCATATGCAAATTAGGGGCAGGGAGGGAATTTGCGTGACTTTTTGTCATAAAACAAGGAAGTAAAAAATGTTTTCCCCTACCCGCAAATTACGATTCAGATTCGGTTCGGTATTTGGCCGAATCTTTCGTGAATGATTCAGGGTGCATCCCTAAGGAGAACTAAAGCTTACAATAATATGACTAGAAATGTTGTATTGTATTTAATTAGCTTTCTGTACAGCACAGAGGTTCAGCAGCCTCAAAACAGCAATGCTCCAGGCCAAGTTATCCACGGGAACTCATATTCTGATACAGTTAGGCAATCTGTTTGAGTGTCAGGGACCCTGCACATGCTCAGTTCGCTCTGAGCTACTATTGAGAAGCTAAGCTGAGGTATTGTGGGAAATCATCAAGCAGAAAATTAGGTTTCATAGAAGCTAATCATGCAATTCTGATGAAGACTGCACTGAACTGAATGTGAATCTGCATAAATTTCTAATTAGTCATGTATTATGAATTCCTTTATGGTATATATATATATATATATATATATATATATATATATATATATATATATATATATATATATAGATATATAAAATCTATATGGGGACTCAGTTCCTAAGTTCAGGTAACTGACTGTAGTCCATGTGCTGTGAATCAGCAAAAAAAATAAAAAAATGGAGATCTACTGGGGCATCTTCTGAGGCACAAATGTTCCTTGCTAAAGCTCTAACAAACAAGGGAAAGTTGTGCTCACTACTCTGGCCAGATATGGGATGACTTTGACGTAGTTGGCCAGCTTAAATATATTGCAATATATGGACAAACAATCCCTGTGTTGTTTAAAGGGTAAGGCATTTTTCAGTAGCAGTATGCACAAAATGTCACTGTCTTAAATATATTGATAATAGGTTGAGTGCAGAGGACCTCTTGTAGTTGACCTTGCTAAAGTTCCCCATAGACGCAAAGATTTCTCTTGCTGCATGACCGATTTTAGTGAATCCTTAGAAATTATCGTGAAGTTAATGGGATTCGAACGATCGTAGATTTTATGATTTTTCGGCCAACACCTGTTAGAAAATTGATTGGCCAGGTTAAAAAATCTTTATCGGTCCCAGTGCAATCTATCTATGTTTGCAGGGCCAAGCAGGCAGCTCCCCTTTGTTTTCCTGGCAAATTGGTCTTTTTAGTTGATGGACAATTCGTACGATCGTACAATCGTTCCGAGATAATCGTGGTCTCACGATGACGATCGGATCTTTTAAAAACCTTTACATCTATGGCAGTTGCCTTTGGTTTTTATGTTCTGCATTTCTAACAAGCTTCTTAGTTTTAGTTTTCCTTTCAGTACCTGTCATCCAGGGTTGGACTTGGTCAGTGGTACACCAGGAAAAACCCCCAGCCCTCATGGGCCCCCGCGGGGTCAGACCCACTCCCCTAATGGGCGAAAAAAAAAATTGGTGCCGTGCGGTGCGCTGCTGTTCATGCATTTGTGCTGCAGTTTTTACGCATTTGCACGGGGCCCCTGAGGTTAGGAACCTGGTGGGTCCCAAATGCGCCAGTCTAACGCTGCTGTCATCTACAACTAGGGATGCACCAAATGCACTATTTTAGGATTTGGGCAAATCCTTTGTGGATTAGGTCAGGCACTTAGGTTTGGCCGAATCCGAACCCTGCTGAAAAATCTGAATCTTGGTTGAATCCTGAACTGAATCCTAGATTCGGTGCATTCCTATCTACAATAGAACAACTGCTGCAGATTACAATTAAGCAGCAGCATACTCTATATTCACATGAAATGAATAACTTGTTTAATTTGCTGTTAACAAGAAAAAAAAAATTTGCTCATGTAAATGACAAAGTTTTGTCTCCCTGCATATTAGTACAGTAGTATAGCAGTACTACTGAAATGAGTTCAGGTGAAGCTTCTCTCGTTCCTTCTTTTATTGATTTCAAGACAAATTGATGGCAAGTCAGATAGGTTTCTTCCAAGAAATCAAATATTTAAAAAGAACATTCTGTGTTTTATTTTTCCAGGCAACTAATGGAAAATCAGATCATCAACATTGAACGAGGAGCTTTTGACGACATGAAGGAACTCGAGAGGCTGTAAGTGTTGATATGGGGGAAAATATCTCTTAAATCTGACATGCTGCTATGTTCTATAAATGTAAAAAGAAAGGTTTGGGATTACATTGTAGGAAATGAGAAAAGGTATAATATACATGCTTTTCTTTTACATGTCATATTTAAATGTAGGATAAAAAGTACATTGGAATTGATTACCCACCTATTTTTCCTTTGCAATGTCTTTTTTCTGTTGTATTTTATGCATTTCTCTCAAAAGCAATAAAAATATTATGGAAAAAAAAAAGTTTATTGGAAATAGGTGCTTCCGGATTCATAGATATAGTTCCCATCCCATCATGCTTTGGGTCACGCTTGAAATGCTGTAACTCTGCAAAAGGGGGGATGATGACTCTGCAAGAAGGGGCTTTTTTGTGTCTCCTTTGTAAGAGGATACAGTGCTCAGCATGCTAATGTTTCAGAGTGAACAATGGCTTAGATGTCAGAATGGTAGAATTATGAGGGAAAGGCATCATGACCTGGGGGCAGCTGTAAATGGATCCGCATCTTCCTCAATCATGATGTCCATGCATTGACCAGATCTGTAACCTGTGTGTAGAGTCCTACGAGTAACGGTGTCTTATACTTGGGTAAATACTCTCTGCATCCTGTAACTTCTTTATTCGAATGTAATGATATCAGTTATATTATAGATACACTCTTTAGAGGGTTATGCATTGACACCCCCCATACACCAGTGGCATTCAGGGCTACAGGATTGCAATGCTTTTCCTTGCAAAGATTGTTGTGCTGAAAGCTCCGCTCCCATAACTGCATTCTAATGTTCCCTTTGCATTTGTCTAATGAAAATAACAAGAACATTTACTTTTGCTTCCCTCATCTTGTCCATCCGGCCATTAATTCATTCTAGAAAGTCCCAATTTTCATCACCTCTCATAGCCCTATTATAATGATTTTACAAGAAGCCAAAAATGGAGGTGACTTAGAAGCTTACATAGATGGTGAACCTACTAAAGGTGTACATATATATTGCCATAGCAGGGACAGGAACATTTGAGAGTGTAGTGGCCCTTTAAAGTCAACAAATTTTTTTGCCTTAGCAGAGGTTAAAGGTCAGTTCCTCTATTAAAGGGGTTGTTCACCTTTTAATTAAAGGGATAGTGTCACGGGAAAACATGTTTTTTTTTCAAAATGCATCAGTTAATAGTGCTGCTCCAGCAGAATTCTGCACTGAAATCCATTTCTCAAAAGAAACAGATTTTGTTATATTCAATTTTGAAATCTGACATGGGGCTAGACATATTGTCAATTTCCCAGCTGCCCCCAGTCATGTGACTTGTGCTCTGATAAACTTCAATCACTCTTTACTTCTATATTGCAAGTTGGAGTGATATCACCCCCACCCCCAGCAGCCTAACAACACAACAATGGGAAGGTAACGAGATAGCAGCTCCCTAACACAAGATAACAGCTCCCTGGAGGATCTAAGAAAAGCACTTAATAGTAAAAGCCAAGTCCCACTGAGACTGATTCAGTTACATTAAAGGGATACTGTCATGGAAAAAAATTTTTTTTCAAAATGAATCAGTTAATAGAGCTGCTCCAGCAGAATTCTGCACTGAAATCCATTTCTCAAAAGAGCAAACAGATTTTTTTATATTCAATTTTGAAATCTGACATGGGGCTAGACATTTTGTCGATTTCCCAGCTGCCCCAAGTCATGTGACTTGTGCTCTGATAAACTTCAATCACTCTTTACTGCTGTACTGCAAGTTGGAGTGATATCACTCCCCTCCCTTTTTCCCCCCAGCAGCCAAACAAAAGAACAATGGGAAGGTAACCAGATAACAGCTCCCTAACACAAGATAACAGCTGCCTGGTGTCCCACTGCGTTCTATTCAGTTATATTGAAAAGGAAAAACGACAGCCTGCCAGAAAGTAATTCCATCCTAAAGTGCAGGCACAAGTCACATGACTGGGGCAGCTGGGAAATTGACAAAATGTCTAGCCCCATGTCAGATTTCAAAATTGAATATAAAAAAATCTGTTTGCTCTTTTGAAAAATGGATGTCAGTGCAGAATTCTGCTGGAGTAGCACTATTAACTGATGCGTTTTGGAAAAAACATGTTTTCCAATGACAGTATCCCTTTAAGTAGGAGAAATAACAGCCTGCCAGAAAGTAATTCCATCCTAAAGTTCAGGCACAAGTCACATGACTGGGGCAGCTGGGAAACTGACAAAATGTCTAGCCTCATGTCAGATTTCAAAACTGAATATAAGCAAATCTGTTTGCTCTTTTGAGAATTGGATTTCAGTGCAGAATTCTGCTGGAGCAGCACTATTAACTGATGTGTTTTGGAAAAAACATGTTTTCCCATGACAGTGTACATTTAACTTTTAGTATAATGTAGATAGTGATATTCCGAGATAATTTGGTTTTAATTTTTTATTTGTGGTTTTTGTGTTATTTAACTCTTTATTCAGCTGTTCTGCAGTTTGCAATTTCAGCAATCTGGCTGCTGGGGGTCCAAATTCCTATAGCAGTCATGCAGGGATATGAATAAGAGACTGGAATATGAATAAGAGAATATGGCCTGAATAGAAAGATGAGTAATAAAAAGAATCAGTAACAATAATTATGTAGTGACCTCCATTTGAAAGCTGGAAAGAGTCACAAGAAAAAGTCAACTCAAAAACTATAACATGAATAATGAAGACCAACTACAAATTTGTTGGCTACTTTATAACATACTAAAAGTTAACTTTAAGGTGAGCTGCCCCTTTAACACAACTCAAGCAAACTGGTGTGAAGCATTTGAATTATAATAGAGAAAAAAGAAGCTCGTTTTAACTGTTACAGATCACTATGCCAAACGTTTTGTTGCTTTTAAGGAGTATTTTATCTTTGCTACCTCTCAGTGATGTATCTGAAGTTGCTAAATATCTACTTTTCAGGCATTAGTTGGCCCACTACATCTTCACAGTCAGCCATATTCCAACATCCTAAAGGTCCTGACTATCTACTAATGGTCTCTATTTTAACATGGCCTGTGTATTATAGTTTAACAATAGACTCATGTTCCTGTTTTAGGCGCTTGAATAGAAACCAGCTGCAAGCACTACCTGAGCTTCTCTTCCAGAATAACCAGGCACTCTCCAGACTGTGAGTACCACATTATTTCTCTCTCTGCTTATGCCAATACATTTCTTGTCTATTGTGTTGGAGAATTTCAGCTCCAGCTGTCTATTTGGGATTGTTGTTTTAGCCATTGTAATTAAAAGCTCACTGGCCAAACATCAATGTTGTTGTTATATATATATATATATATATATATATATATATATATATATATATATATATATATATATATATATATATATATATTGTGATTGCTTGCTCTAGTATGGATTGTGTAAAGTGCATATAGCAGTGCTGGTCTATTTGCCCTTAACAGTCCCATTCTATGCTATTGGATATAGATGACTTCACTTTTAAAAGGTAATAATAAAATATATTTATACTAGAGTTTTCTTGACAACTAAAACTTCTGTTGTGCCTAGCGACTTTCTTCAGTGGAAATATGACTAGAGGTTGTGACATTTTCTAGAATGTCAAAAATCATTCTGTTCCCCTTAACAAAGAAGATGCGCACCAGTAATTCAAACTCTGACTGTAATCATTTTATATCATTTGAAATAAGCACCCTTCCTCTCTCTCTCTCTCTCTCTCTCTCTCTCTCTCTCTCTCTCTCTATATATATATATATATATATATATATATATATAATTATTTATATTATACAGGTATGGGATCAATCATCCATTATCCCCATTATCCAGAAAGTTTTGAGTTACGGGAAGGCTGTCTCCCATAGACTTTATTTTAATCAAATCATTAAAATTTTTAATAATTATTCCCTTTTTCTCTGTAGTGAGTACTGGATCCCTACTAAGATATAATTAATCCTTATCGGAGGCAAAACAATCTTAATGTTTAATTTTTTTTAGTAGACTAGGTTTGGAGAAAGATCCCTTATCTGGTAAAACCCTGCATTCTGGATACCTGGGATATATAGTTTTTTGCTAGCTGCTCAATAAAATTACAGTTTTTAAAAATTCTTCACATGGGTGAAGCTACATTATACATGGATATACATGTAAATGTATTTGCCTGCTTGCACAGAATTTACATTTTATAGTCTCAGAGTTTTCAGTCTTAATTTGTTGAACTGATTCTAGCCTGTGCAGGTTATTCTAGCCTTAAAAAGGGAGAAAAAGTATAGTAAATACAAATGGAAAACATTTTAATTGTATTCAAATTTGGCCACTCGGCACTGTTATGTCTTAATTAATTCAAGTTCATAAATTGCCTTGACTTGTCAGAACATCACTGAATAGTCTCCATCTCTCAGCAGTGTTAGGGGTTCGCACAATTTCAAAATAAATATGTCAGCCTCTGAAAGGTGCTGAATATCAAGCAGAGATTCCATTATGACTGCCAAGCATGGTGTCGGCAGTACATGGGTATAATGATGATTCTCTTTCAACATCTGGAATGATCTCCAGTCGACATGCTTGAGCAAGTTGGCTAATGGATGCTGTGTGAGCAGCCGGCAAAGATTGTGATCGCAACCAAAGAGCTAGCTACCAGTTTTGTGGATGTTTCCATTCCTATGAACCTTAGGATTAAGGATTTCACCAGAATCTCAAGATCTAAACTTTATTGCTAAAATTCCTGCTTCTCATTTACAATATGCCTTGAGTTAATAGCTAAATAGCAAAATCTTTCATACTTTCATACTTGTTAAAGGAGAAGAAAAGGTCCAATCGATGGTGGTGCCTAATGTTAGGGCACCCTCCAAGGATTTGAATCACTTACCTGATACGCCAGGCCGGTACTTGTTCGCATGTGCCCTGGTCCGGTGCAGTTTTCTGCTAACAGGAGCATCGGCCCGGAGTATTTGGTAAGTGATTGGGGGGTCCCCAATAAATGGACTTTTCCTTCTCCTTTTGGAATTTTAGCTATATGAAGATTTTATGAAGACCACTGCATACAGACGCATGGTTATGTTGCACACATTTTGATGGTACATTGCATGAGTACATCTACTGTATTCAAGCACCCAAAATAACTAATGTTTAAAATGAACATGGAAGGCTTTTACTGATTTTTACTTTAAACATGACTATTGTAAAACAGATTAAGCCTTCTTCTGAAAATGTACTATGTGCATTGCCTGCCAAGGACTACATGTGACACTAAGGGGCAAATTCACTAAGCGCCGAAGCGCAGAACACTAGCGTTACTTCGCTAGCGTTACTTCGCTAGCGTTTGGCATTTTCATTACTGCGCAAATTCACTAACGAACGCTGGCGTAGTTTCGCTAGTGATACTTCGCACCCTTACGCCTGGCGAAGTTTCGCTAGCGACGTAACTACGCAAATTAACTAACGCGCGCAGTGTACTGAACGCTACCTTTTACGATAGACTTCCTTCCCCACATCAGACCAGGCGAAGCGCAATAGAGTAGATAGGGATTGCTTCAAAAAAAGTCAAAATTTTTTCTAAGTCCCAAAAAACGCTGGCGTGTTTTCTACATTATGGGTGATAGGCTGAAAAAGATCGAAAAATTTTGGGGCTCCCCTCCTTCCCCCCTACATTTCCTGACTCATGGCAACTTACCTATACAGTGGGCACATGTGTAGGGCAAAATAAAATTTTAATTTGATGTTTTGAAGCTTTTCTAGCCATTTGTAGTGCTGATACGTATTCCTCCATTGAAATTTGAATTTGGCGCCGTATGCAAATTAGCCTTCGCTAGCGTAACTTCGCTTTACTTAGTGAATCAACGCTAGCGCAACTTCGCAACCTTACGATACCCCTGAGCGCAACTTCGGATTTTAGTGAATTTGCAAATCGCTGGCGAAACTACGCCTGGCGAAGTGTGGCGAAGTGCGGCGGAGTTACGCCTGGCGCAACTACGAATCTTAGTGAATTTGCCCCTAAGCCCTTCTGACAGTGGGAAGAGTCTGTGGCAATATTGGGTATTTTAATGGTCTTCGAAAGTCACTGACGTTTGTTTTATAAAAAGTTTCAATTAGCCTTTGTGAAAATGGGGTATGATGTCCTGACCAAAGCCAAATAAAACTGGCCAAACAAACTCATTCTTTACTTATGGTAACACTGGGTGAGTGAACAAGTGAGTGTGAAGTTTGTAGACATACACTGGGCAGATTGCACTGATCCATCTCTGATCAAGCCCCGATTTCTCGGTCTGATAAGCGCCCATCCACACTCCCCCTGTGTGCCACGATTTCACACTCGCCTGTGCGTAAGCGCCGGCAAATGTCACTATTGAATGAGGACGCACAGGTCCGCATAATGTGGATGGGTACCATGCCGCCCCTAATTTTTTGCCGCCCTAGGCCCCGGCCTATGTGGTCTCGCCACAAATCCGGGCCTGGCTCTGATGAAGGACACTAGGTGACAAGATGTTTATTCTTGCAGCTGATTCAGACATTGATCACTGAAGGCAATCACACAATGCAACTGAAACAGAGCAATGGTCACTCTAGAACAGAGTTGCCCAACTTCTTTTTACCCGTGAGCCACATTCAAATGTAAAAAGAGTTAGGGAATAACACATGAAAAAAGTCCTGGGTATGCCAAATAAGTGCTATTATTTACTATTTGGTAGCCCCAATATGGACTGGCAACCTACAGGAGGTTTTGTTTGGCAGTACACCTATTTTTTATGCTTCCAAAACTTGCCTCCAAACCAGGAATTCAACAATAAACACCTGCTTTGAGGTCACTGAGAGCATTGGTGAACAAACTGGTTGGGGAATCACTGCTCTAGGAATACTATACTGGACAACTATATAGCTAGATGTTAAATAACAGCTATAGCCAAGTGCTCATGGGTCAGATCCTTGTAAAATGAAAACCCTTGAAGGGCTGCCCACAGTGTTGGCTCCTTAAGTTGTACAGCCCTGGTTCATTGTATCACAAGTCATGTTTCACTTTGATTTGGGGGTGTTGCCATTGATGGAGCATGGAAGTGAAACACAGACTTTAAAGGCACTAGTCCAGTGTCCAAGCATAACCTGGTTGCTTTCTGTGAATGCTGCTTTTAACTGAAGGTTTATTGATGTACAACATACCGGTCTCATTCAATGCTATTCTTCTTCATTCTGGATGGTATCCTTGAGTTTACAGGTTTTGGTTCCAATCTTGTTAACAATTTATGGAAGAAGGATGCTATGGAATGAATATCACACAGAGCCTTGCGCTGAAGTTCCATCCTTCAGTACAATATGATCGTATGCTTTATTTCACTGGGTTCTTTACAAGCTGTGACACTGGTTATAAAAATAACATAAAAATTATATACAGATGTTTCAGTTCATGAAATTTAGAGGTTTCTCAGGTTGCTACTTTTTTGCTCCGGAGCACTGGGGAGCTGCGTGTCTGACTATTTCTGACTTTTCGTGCAAAAATCGGGGAAAAAGCCGAAAAAATCTAGCAATTCGGGGGGAAAAACTCTTTTTTTAATAAATAAGTTCCAATTGTGGATTCTAATTTGGTCCGAAAATTTTAAGATTTTGATAAATATGCTCCTTAATGAAAAGTTGCTTAGCATAGGCCCATCTATAACATAATAAAAGTTAGGGGCAGATGTATCAAGGGTCGAATTTTGAGGGGTTAAATCCCTCGAAATTCGACTGGGGAATAGAATCGAATAGGCAATTCGGGCGAATTTACGCGCCGGTGAATAGTCGCACGATCGAATATTCGCCCAGCGAATAGTCGCACGATCGAATATTCGATCGAAGGATTTTCATTCAATCGAATGATCGATCGAATGCCTTTTTATTCGATCAAAAACTTAGAAAACAAGCCTATGGGACTTTCCCATAGGCTTTTAAAGCAATTCGGTAGGTTTTAGGTGGCGAAGTAGGCAGTCGAAGTATTTTTAAAAGAGACAGTACTTCGACTATCGAAGGGGCGAATAGTCGCAGTGTTTTTGCGCTCGATCTATTCGAATCATTCTACTCAGGCGAATTGACACCAATTCAATAGTCGAGGAACACAAAAAACTTTTCGAAGTTCGAGCTTTTTTCCTTCTATTCCTTCACTCGAATTTAGTGAATCGGCCCCTTAATGTATTACTGTTCTATCAAATGGAGGCACAGAATATATCCTATAAGTGAGCAAGAAGACAATAACAATGGATAATCTCCCAGAGGATTTTATTTATCTGAATATTTTCATATTTTTGGAAAATGGTACACTGATTACTTGAATTTACTGAGCAATAATTGTTTTTTGAGCTATGCTTATTTCAGACTTGGAAAGAACCTGTTGTTGCATATAAAGCATTTGTTTCCATCATTTGTAAATAAATATGCTCCTTAAATCATTAGCATTTTGGCCTAATAATAATGCTCCCCTAGGCCAACAAGCCTAGTTAGGGTTATACATTTTTGCAAACTGGAATCCTCCCTTAGGATAAAATGCACAAAGCTTCAGCTCTGTATAAATGTGCTTGCAGCATAATCATTGACCAAAACCGTTTTCTTTTCCCAATGTATATAATCCTCTTTTCTGCATATAAAATGCATTTGGCTGTTTGTAATAAACAAATCTCATCTATAAAGCCCCAAGCAACGTCGTAGGAACACACTTTCATCTCTAAACAGGAATGATGATTTAATACCTAGTGGTGCTTATTGTAAGCACATGGAACAGTCTCTATTCATTCCCATTTAACTCAGCAGTAAATTCAATTCCCTGGGGAACGGCAGAGAGTAGAGCCCAGTAGGCAATGCAGCAGAGCACAGAGAGGAACTGGAAACGCATTCGTAACAAAGAAAGAGCCTGCAGTTGGTTAAAGAATCATGCAATTTCTTTAGGCTTTTGTGTCAAACTTTCAAACAGTAAACATCTCACAGCAATAACATTTTAAATGTTATGATTGAGAATGAATTGATAGATTTGTAATAAAAGGGTTTTCTATTTCCCTTTGGAATAAAAGCTAATGAGCAGTGCTAGCATCAGCATGCCTTGCTTGTCGCAATTGAAATTTTTCTAAAACATACCGTAAAGGATATCCTTTTATTAGTTCCACTCTGACTCCACATTGGTAAATGGCATTCTTGTCGTGCTTGCATCAGTGGGTGCTTGAATTGCATCATTTTCAGCATGCCAAAGTAGAGCCGAAATAACAAACGCGTACAGCGTAGTAGGTGCCAGGTTGTGGGTACAGGTGCAACACACAAAAATACAAAATGGTATTTGAGACCATTGCTTTGATAAATACTTTTCATTCACACCCTGAAATTACTACCACCCTGGAACATTGTGTTCATAGTCACTACAGAATCAAATGCTAATAACGTTATTAATGCCCCCACAAGAGAATTGACCCCATTCTGATGCCATTAGCAGGTTGTATCCATCGCATCTATCACACAATTTACCAAATGGAAGCTGATTTTCTGTCCATATTGGGGCCATTTTCCCAGAATTGTTTTGATGCATTTCTGGGAAAACACTGCAATGTTGAGGAAAAAAATATTGATTTGCACCCAAAAAGACTAGAGACAGGTTTTAGGGCTCCCTTGGATCTAGGCACATGGAGCACTTTGTTAACCATGGTTGCTATAGTCAAAAAAACCCCTTTTACTGAGCCAATTAGCAGTCACTGTGAGTACAATGTTTGAATGTGTGATAGTTTGAAAATTCAGGAGATCTGTCTCAAAGAAGAGTTATTTAGGGGAGTTATGTTGCCCACAAGGAGTATGATTTCTCATGGGCAATAAAACATTGTGCAGCAACATGTAAACAACCAGAACTTTGGTTCAGGTATATTGATGCAATTAGTTTTTTGACCAGAATTAGGGTGGAGGCATTTTGTAGTTGCACTTCCTATTTATGAGGGCAAATTCACTATCCTCCGTAAATTCGCCTGCGACGGCTTCACTCACAGCGCAACACTTCGCCAGGCGTAGATTCGGCAGGACAACACTAATTCACTTAAATCCGAAGTTGCGTCCAGGGCATCGAACGCGGGCGAAGTTGCACTAGCGTTACTGCGCCAAGCGAAGTGAAGTTGCGCTAGCTTTGGCTAATTTGCATACAGCGGGAAGTTAAAGTTGAATGGACGTATATGTTGCAGCAAATCCAGTACACTACACAAGCCCGGGAAACCTTAATAAAATAAAATAAAGTTGTTATATTGCCCTACACATGTATAGTTTATGTGCCATATGTTAGGAAATGTAGGGGAGAAGCCGGTTACCCCAATAACATTTTACACTCTTTTTCAGCCTATCACCCTGAAAAAGAAAAAGACACGTTTTTTGGGACTTAGAAAATTTTGCAACAATTTTTTGACCTAGTCCTATCTACTCTATTGCACTTCGCCTCGTCTGAGGTGGCGAAGGCAAGTCTGGCACAAGAGGTAATGTTCAGTAAAATCTGCAGTAAAATCTGAATTGGCAGAGTAACGTCCATTCGCCAGAGTGCAAATTCACCAGGCGTTAGGGAGCGAAGTACCGCTAGAGTCTGTCTCCTTCGCTAGTGAAGTTGCAATTTTTCCCCAGCGTTAGTCACTTCGCCCTTTAGTAAATTTGCCCCATGGATTTTATTAGGTCACAAGACTCCAATTTCTTCTGTATATCCTATATATACACTATAACCCCAATTCTTGCATATTAGACGTTACCTTGGAGTTTGAAGACCTGTAAAAATCATGTGCCCTGCAGCCCCGTACCTTTGTTTGGCCATGTCATCCCTTGTGACTGATAATGGGGATGGGGGGGCTACACATACACCAACCATCATACAGTTTGTCTGGATATTGACTGAATAGCAGGAAAATGTCAGGCTCTGTGTGTTTTGTCTTACTTGCTAGCCTTTGTAGGAAAATAAATGGAAAATATGGAATATGTGGAACACCCAAAACATACAAGCAAGTTAATCGGCTCCTGATAAAATTCACCATAGTGTGTGATAGGGACCTTAGATTGTAAGCTCCCCTGGAGAAGTGAAGGATATATACGTCTCTGTGCTGCGAACTGTCTGCAATATATAAAAAGTGATACTATTTTGCCTGTATGTTGGTTCTAAAACTTGGGTCTGTTGCTAGCAAGCAGCATAGGGCCTTATATATATCCAAATAGAATATACAGGTATAGGATCCATTATCTGGAAACCCATTATCAAAAAAGCTCCAAATTACGGAAAGGCCATCTCCCATAGACTCCATTTTAGCCAAATAATCCTAATTATTTCTTTTTTCTCTGTAATAATAAAACAGTAGCTTGTACTTGATCCTAACTAAGATATAATGCATCCTTATTGGAAGCAAACCCAGCCTATTGGGTTTATTTAATGTTTACATGATTTTAGTAGGCTTAAAGTGCGAAGATCCAAATTATAGAAAGATCTGTTATCCAGAAACACCCAGGTTCTGAGCATCCTGGATAACAGGTCCCATACTTGTATACTTTTTCCTCTTTAGAGCTGTAAGATATGTTCCCACACTCATGCTTCTCCCTGCTCTGCTCAACCCCAGGTGCAAAGGTGGTCACATCCTAAATCCCCAAAGCCTGGCAGCCATATTGTTCTGCAGTTAGCTGCTAGGGCTAACACACTTACATTGTAACTCAATAAAGTAGTAACAATTTAGATAAAACTTTTTAATGACATTTTTCCTTCTTGAAAACCAGTGTTTATAAATTGGTCACGGAGGCATACAAGGAATGTGGATGATAACGGTTTATTACGCACTGTAAAATCCCCACGGAGACGGCCGCACCTTTTTCCCGAGGCACACTCTTTTACATACACTGCGTATGTCAACATCGCACAGCTGTACATTGCGGCTTTATGGGCTTCCTTGAGGAATGCAATGACAGAGAGACCCCATCCAATAGTTACCATGGCAAACCAAAGTTGCAATTCTTTTGTTGTGCGTATTGTTTCCATTACAATGTTTGTCTTGTTTTCAACTGACTGAGTTGAGCTCTTGCTGTGTTTTGTACAAATCTCCGGCACAAAAAAACATCTGTGGCACCAGACAGCGAATCCCAAACTCCCTTTTTTCCTGGAGCTCGTTGCGAAGGGGGCTTTCCTATCCCTCCATTATATACTATGTGGCTTGTGCCCCGCTGGGTGTAATTAATGGTATGTGGGTCTCTGCATTTGAACTGTATAACACGGCTCACAATTGCTGAAAAAAATGGTGCTAGTTCTTAGCGATTATTACCAGTTGTGTTTTTTATGCCCAACCATCAACAATAAAGGAAATGTAGCATTTTATTTTTACTCTGGTTTTCTCCCCCACTCCAAAAACATACAGGAAACTTGATTGGTCCTAATGAAATTGACCCCTGTGTGTAAATGTGATAGGGACCTTCAATTGTAAGTTTCACTGGAGCAGGGCTTTGAACAATAAACAGCCTCTATAAAACATTACGTAAAATCAGTGTTGTATAAATACAGGATAATCATAATTTCTGTTTAATCTACTGCAGCCATTCCACATAGGTGTGTTTACAAGGCAGAAAACAGCAAAACTCATTGAAGACAAGGGACATTTTTCTCCCAGTGATTTTTTTCAATCCATCACAACAATGTTTTTTTGCTGCAACTTTTTCAGCGCTTAATATATATTGGAGTCTACAGTTTTTTTCACGGTGAAAATTTTCCCAACACTAATCATCCTTTTATAGCACTGCCATATTCTGTAGCACTTTGTAGAGACTGATCGGGGTTTATATTACTCCCTGCTCAAGTAGAGTAACAGTCAAATTTCACACAACTCTAGGGCCAATTATCAGGAGCCACTCACCATGCCATTCAGACAGACAAAGACAATAGTGATGTGCGGGTTGAGCATAGGTTGGGCAGGTTTGGGCTGAAATTTGGTCAGCCATTGTGGGTTAGGGTTGGGTGTGGGTCAGACTGGGGAAGTACACTACTCCACTGCTCCCAATGATTCCCTGTCTTGGAACCAGAGGCACGAATATAAGTAGTGTACAGAGTGAGAAGATGCAGGTATTGGTTAGGTGCGTGTCCTGAATTGGCAAGATTTTCTGGGTGAGGGTTAAGGTTTTGTGGGTTATAGTCGGCTATGGGTTTAGTTTTTCCTGAATCAACAATAGTGTTTAGCCGCACACCACTTACTTGCTTGCTGGGTGCATCCGTATCCCTGGCAGCCTCCGAGCCAAATATTGTACAGATATGTGAAGTGGGAAGGAGCACACCAAAATTGCACCTGAGGAAGGGGTTTTCACCCCGAAAGCTTGTGCACTCAATAAATCTGCATATGAATTAAGGCACTGCCTGGACATTTTGGTGTGCTCCTTCCCACTTCACATATCTTTAGTTTTTCCTGACCCACACATCACTAATAAACAGGGCTTGGATGTGCCTCCTGATGCTTTGCTCCTTGCACCAGATTCACACAAGTTCCTTTTAAATGAGCACTGTCATGTCCCTTAGCTCTCTAACACTTATGCCCTGGAGTAACATAGATAACCCCGTATAGCTTCATTTGTGCTACATGAATGTACCCACAATAGGGCCACTGCAATCATTTCTCAGATTTGTGTATATCTATCTTCACTCTTTTCTTACTGCACCCACATATACCCTATTTCCGTCACTCACAAGGTGTTTGAGCTGGTATATTAATTACGTGTCATTTTCAACTAGAACCAATCAAAGGTGATTAAGCAGGTGTTTAAATATTTTACCTCTGTATTTTGGTTTCATTTAAGCCGTATTAACCTTTAACAGTGTCACCCCAACAATCTTCATAACCTTCTGTTAAAGCAAGGTAAATAAAGATCATCTTTCTTATTAACATTTTACCCAGGGCTTTCTGTAAAACCTTTACCAGGGAGCTTCTTAGCAGGGATCAGATACATTTCAGTTGCTTTCATCTTTCTGAACTTCCTTATAGTGCACATAATTATATGTAGCTATTACTTTCTGACCTTTTATGTCAGAATGCTATTGAATAAGTGATTGGCAGTGTGTATGAAGAATACATTTAATTGGCAATTACACATTTCTCTTATCTGAATAAATTATATCAGTACAATTTTTCTGAAAGGCGGCCAACAAAGTATGCAGAACGGGGGAAGCCAGAAAGCTGTTAAAAAGACGGGACCTTTCCATTCAATATATTTACCCTGAAATAAATCTAAGACTCTTGCACAATTTAACTTTGATTAAATAATGGCATTTTGTTGATGTTAGTGGATTTAAGGTTTATCTCTTGTATTTTGAAGGCAATTTTAATTTCAAGACCATAGTTCATCTAGAATCATATTCTCCTTTAAATTTCCCTATCCCTATAGCACTTGGGTCCTCATACCATAATGCCCACCATTCTAGGTAGTGGGGGAAGGTCAGCCTTCATCAAAGCCACATGTAGTCAGATTGGGGGTGATCATTTACTGTACCTCGAGATATAACAGTTTCTTTTATAGTTATAATTATTGCTTGATCAAATATTGGACTACTAAGTTGGGGTTGAATCTCAAAAGCCTTAATATTCTTCTTTAGCCCATAATAATATTATTGATATGAATAATTGAGAACATAGCATAATATAGAACGTTCATCCTACAGGTTACAAGACAATAGGCTCTTACAGCTATGAGAACAAAATGGCGTCTTCAAAAGATTTGTATGACACTCCACCTTGTGTCCACCACTAAAAGTTATAAAGAACCTTCCAAGTTACATTTCAGCAACTATAAGAGTCAGGGTACACAGGCAGATTTGGGGGAGATTAGTTGCCCGGCGACAAATCTCCTCTAACTGCCTCCCCTGCCGGCTAAAATGTAAATCACCACGGGATGGCACTCGGAGCGATTTGTTTTCCGAAGTCGCCCGAAGTTGCCTCACGAGGAAACTTCGGGTGACTTCGGAAAACAAATCGCTCTGAGTGCCATCCCGCTGGCGATTAAGCAGGGTAGGCAGTTCGGGGAGATTAGTCCCCCCCCCCGAAGAAGAGGAGATTTGTCGCCGGGGCGATTACTCTCCTTGAATCTGCCTGTGTGCCCTGACCCTAATATATTAAAAAGTGAGATCATAAGCAACTAGACAATGAAGAGTCATGTAAAAAAAAAAAACTGTCCCCTACAGAATGCACCAGTGGTTATTTGGGAACCATGGAATAATAATTTAACCTCAGCAAGATTTCTATATGTCAGATTTGTTTCCTAGTATGTTATATGATTAGTACTATACTTGAGGCATTGTACCAGATGAATAGAGCTTATTCTTTACTTGATTATTGGCAGTTTTCTACTGTGTTGAAGAAGAACTTCTTGTCTTTCACCTGCACTAGTGCAATGTCCCAACTTTCTGTCTCATGTGCAAACAACATTGAATACTGGAAACATACGTATAGAACACTGTATGAACCCAGTGACTTCTTTTTAATTGATAGGGAGAATGTGAGGTTTTGTAATGTGGAGGAAACACACCATTAAGATTGCTTCCTCTGGTTTTGTCTGAGAGATAAAGAGACAAGAAAAGTGATAAAATGATGCCAAGCCACCATGAAAGATCCTGGCGTCTGAGGAAACTGTTTCCATGGCAGCACAAGGATCTTAATTTGGATTTTTGCCATCGGTCAGTGACTTTGTGGTGATTAGCTTGCTTGCCTTATGGAATTTGCCTGTTTCATTTGACACTTTTTCTCCTCTTTTGTTTTTCTTTTTCTCTTGTTTGACTGTGAAACACAATTAAAACGGACTATAGTTTGGAAGATAAACACAATAGAAGATTCCACCTTCTCAAATTGCTTTGGAGTGGGTCTCTGTGAAATATGCATTATTATAGCACAGCTATATTAAGACAACGTTTGGGATTCTTTCCAATATGAACGTTTATATAAAGGAATAAGAAATAATCAAACATAGTTCACCAGTAGTGATGGGCAATTTTTATACACGTGACTTTTAGCTTCAAATGCACTAAAGTCAATGAGTGTCCAAATAATTTTGAAGCTTGACATTTTTTATGTGCGTGCCGATTCTAACGCAGCAGATTTTTCATTGGCGAATTGTCGCCACAGTTTTGCGAATTAATTCACTTGTGGCGAAACACGGAAATTTGACACAAATTTGTGACTCAAAAATGTATTCGCCCATCACTACTCACCAGTAAATGTTTAAAGTTTTGCCATGTGCTCCTTTCTCCACCCAGCTTGGGGTACTGCCTGTTCCCACCCCTCTCTTCTTGTTGGTGCGATTCCTGCCCACCCCATGCTTACCCACCCCCCTACTTTGCTTGTCCTCTCATTCTCCCTTTCACAACTGTGACATACCCATCCCCTCTGTCCCATTGCAGTTGGTGACCCATATCACCCTTCCCTCTCAACTACATGGCCAACCTTCTTCTACTTGTTTGGTGAGATAGTCCACTCATTCCTCCCTTCTCAATTTATAATTATGCTCTTTTATAATTGGACGCAGGGAAAGATTTTATAACTATAAAAGGAATGAAATAAAAATTTGTGGAAAAACTTAAATTTTCATAGTCTTTTGCCAAATTTATGATAAATATGTCATAATTATACTTAGCTGCATGCTGTCCCTCTTTATCATTAAAATAGAATCTCTTCCTTACTTAGTCAGTTAAGCTTCCTAAAAGGGTGCATGCTTGTGTATAACAAGACTATTTGTGGTATGTTTTTCTTATTGCTCTTCCCTTCCTCGTTAAAAGAGAGGTTCATAAATCATTAACTTGATGCCAGGATTTAAACAAGGTACTGAGCTGATATTTCAGCAAAGCATTGCTGGTGAATAGCTAACCCTTCGACCCCATCTTGAACGGGCTTTAATTAAACTGTCATCCCCGGACAGGCAGACAAAAGAGACAGGGCCCTGTTCAGGCCCATAAGACATTGTTTCCTATGAAATGAAGAACTGTTAAAAATTGATCACTCTTTTTCTACAAAGAAAATAACAAAAGATTAACGGTGACCTCAGCTCTGTGGCTACGCAGTTTTCAGTTTCTTCTAAGTAAACTCAACTGTGTTTTCCCAATGGTCTTTTTAACTTCCCTGGTCTGATGATTTTTATCAGTGGCTGGTCCATTATCGACCATCCATAAATCTGACTGCCTTACACAGTGATTGCATAAGTCATGCTCTTGGCATCGAACATTTGTAATGATCATATCGTTAATGTAACAGTAGACATTTCTGAATATATGAATAAATAGATGATATGTTTCAGTGCCACTATATCAACTAGATGTTGGTCAAAAACTGGCCAGAGTATATTTGACAAAGTCTCAAACTGTTTTTGGTGGTGTGGAGTTCAATTAACAATGGTTAATGAGGCATGTGTTTCACATCCGACATCTAAGTTTGTGAAGATTCTCATTCATCCAGGCCATGGTATATCTGTAGAAATCAACTGGACTTGCTGTGTTTTTTATTTTCTGGAAGATGGAGCCCGTGAGCTCCGCTGCACTGACTCTGCAATGAGAGGTAAATACAGGTTTAGGAGCATTTACTGATGTTAACACCTGTGCGGCGGGAGTAGGGATAGGGGACTATGGAGGTTCGGGGGTAGGGTTTTTCATAAGCAAGGAGGGTTTAGTTCTCCTTTAAAGGAGAAATCAACCTGTGGGGAAAAAAACCCTGTACCCCCCACCCCAGGTAGCCCTCCCTCCCTCCTCCCCAGGCTAACTACCCCCCTGGGGAAATGCCCCATAGTCCATACTTACCCCTTGGCGCAGATTCTTCCAGCGAAGTTCCATGCGTCCATCTTCGGGCTCCTCTGTAAGCTCACTGAGAGATTGGTATTTCTGCAAATGTGCAGTTGGAGCAGTTTGCCGGTTTGCGTCAACTGCGCATGCGTTGAATTACACAGAAGTTGACGATCTCTAAGTTAGCTTACCAAGGAGCCAGAAGATGGACACGTGGAACTTCGCTGGAAGAATCTGCCCCACGGGGTAAGTATGGACTATGGGGCATTTCCCGGGGGGGGGGTTAGTTAGCCTGGAGGGAGGCAGGGCTACCTGGGGTAGGGGCTACGGGGTTTTCCCCCCACAGGTTGATTTCTCCTTTAAGGATTGGCTTCTGACCTTCAAAGCATCTCCTTTGATCACCTTTTGGTCCGTGTAAGGCCTACAGTACCACAACTGGCATATGGAAAGGTTAATATAAATTAAAATCAGGTTTTGTTTTTGAACTTTGACTTTAAAGAAAGGGACACATACCATAATATTTTTTCTAAGCATGCTGTAATATGAATACGTACTAAAATATACTTCTTTGTTATGGTTGATTTCTTTGCAGGAATCCATTATGCAGGGGGATTATCTGTGCGCTGGTAACCTCATTATTTTCATGAGCATTATGGGGTGCTCTTGCACTTGCTCCCATGGGATTGGTTAATGACCCCTAACATTCTCTTTCAGTTTTAACATGCAATATACTATACATGTATATTGTTTATAACTAGTGGCGTCTGTTTCATGTCAGTGTGACAGAACTGAAGTTCTTGAAGTTATTACATATAATGTGACCATATTTTTAATCTTTATTCTTGTGACCTTGAAACTAATTTCAAAAGTCCAACTGTATAAGAGACCCCATCAACAAATAGAACTCATCTACGTGTATTGCTGGTTTGTGTTGTAATAGCTCCTCATTCGTACATCGTGCGCCATAATTCTGACTTAATTGCTGATAAGGCTTTCACGAATTTCTTAAATTCAATATTACGCAAGGTTGAAAGCATCTGGATATTGTAAATGGTATGAAATGTATAATCCCAATATTCTTTCATGTCTCGGTTGTCTCTTATTTAACAAGATGCAGCTTATCTTCATAGAGTCAAAAAATAACCAGTGGTTATGACTGGGCTCTAAACAGAGAAAGTGTTTGTATACCGAGTATCACCCAAGGAGGTTTTTTTTTCAGAGAACAGAGTACAAATTTGTAGCATTTGCAAGAAAATACATAGTGAACTGCCAGAAAAATTGGTTTGTCTTAGCAAAATGCTGGAGCTTCAGCATCTGGAATACATAGCATGCTTTTATGTAAACAAGGTTTTAATCTCGAGAAGTTGGAAATAATTGTAGTGGAAATAAAAAACAATTGTTCTTTTTGGCTGGGGCATATAGTTATTTGTGATTTTCACATGGAAACAGAACCCTGGGGTGGTGTTGAGGGTGAAATGGAAAATACATATAAAAACACTGTTGTCGTATTGCCTAAAATAATAACAGCCGTGAATTTACACCTGTGGGCACTGGCATCTTTTCCTGTACAAAATAAAAAAAAGATTATTTACCCTTTTGTTTTGTTTTTATAAATGGAAAATAGCTTTCATTGTTTGGTGCTTTCCTTTTAAATAATTTAAGTGTCAAATATTTTTGTTTCCCTAACCAAATAGTTGGATTTTATCCAGTAGGATAACATTTCCTTCCTAAATATATTTAAATTGCTAAATATATATCTGAAGAGCACAAGAACGATCAGGAATGCCATCTATATTTTACATAAAAAAAACTCCAATAAATGGTGATTTAACAGGCCTGGTGTATGTTGAAAGTGCAAATGATATTTGTTTTTCTAGTCTTATAAAGGTCATCAAAGCAGAGCAAGGGATAAAGGCCAAATTACCAAAAGGTTAAATGGAAGCTTATATGCATGGTTAAACATATAGTGCTACCCCCATCATTCTGTAAAGATGAATAATAAAATAAAGTTACATCAAAGAGCCAACAGGGTCATTATAAGGCATGTATGCGAAAAGACCCTGTCATATAAGTGTTTGTTGAATGTACCCCTTTTCATCGGCTTTGCAATTCAGTTTTGATCTGCGTGAAATGCTGGTGAAATGTGGTATACAGTGATAAATTGCTATACTCTGTCTTTAATCTTTGCCACCTTTAGCAACAGATTCAGTAGCATATGTCTTAAATTCTGTTATTATTACTAAAGATTCATTGTTATGGAACAAATTCTTCAGGAACAATGATACTATAGAACCTATAGAACGTTTAGAGTTTGATGCCTTAGCTTGGAAATATTACATGACTAGCCCTAGGTCACGCAAACTTGAGTTACTCACACTTTCATCCTGAAAGATCAAAATAAGTTTGGAACAGACCTGATCAATCAGAATAGAAAACATTGACATCATCGGCTTTGGGGAACCGTAGGTAGTTGTTTTACCCCTACATAACACTTCAAACTTATTTCACAGCTTTCAATGTGGCCTGTGGACTGGTTTCGGAGGTCCGTGCTTCCTACATAAAATATGTTTTAGATCCTGAGGCTAAAAATTTCTGTGCAATTAATCCAGTTCTGCTTGTCTTTAAATTGTTCACAGTTCTGGATAATGTGGCCCAAACTATTATATCACACGAGAATCAGCCTGTATGTGGCCAACACATTTGACATATCAATCAGGGAGTATAATAATGTTCATTTAACATCAACATGTACTTTGGCATATACTTGTAAATGTCCCAGTTTTACTGCTAGACCGAGAATTCTTTGTGTATGCTTTCTGGTCACGAATACTACATTTCAAAATAGTGATCTAACTGTACTTTATTCAAATTGTCCACCTTGTTTTTCTAATTATAGCAGAGGACTATTAAAAACAGATTCCTATACATTTTACATGTCTGCCTCCAAAGGTCAGTACAACGGCACCTAAAATCAGTCACACTTCAGGTTCTCTGGGCATATTTATTGGGTTTAAGCCTCACGCCCACCACTGAAAAGGTGCTCGGCAAACCTCTTTAAGGGTTGGGAACTGTTGAAAGAAAGGACAGCGGAATTCCTGCTGCTTGCAAGACTTAATTTGACTTTCACTTTATATCTTCGTTTGAAGAAATCCCAGAACACTCAAGTGCTTTGGAGAGCAACCATTCTATGTTTTATATTATAGCCAGCCATGTATACTTGGCAAAAGAACTGAGAACAAATGAGTAACCTAGTTTGTTGCAGATATCAGCAAAATAAACTCACCACATACACATATGGGCATAATTTCACCCAGGTGTATTTCAAGTATTTTTCTTAGCTTTACCTTCAGTAACAGGATTAGTTCATGATACACATCAGTCATTGGCCAGCAGTGCTTAAAGTCTGGGGTACCTGCAATTCATACAACCAAAGACACACACACATACATACACAACATATTCATCAGAAATGTGATAACATGTGTGTTGCAGACAGACAGATACCACAGAAAGTCCATAGTCAGAATTTAACCCAGGCCCCTAATAGCGGAAAGTAACATTGTTAACCACCATGGAGGAGCTGACATTGTTGGAATTCTGTGGGGAAAGGTTGTAGAAGGATAGCTAAATCTATTCTACATATGTTTTACTGTTAAACTGCATAAGATACTGTATATAGTAATCTATAGTAATGTCCCTGCATTTATACAGCAGCGGATTGCTCACACAAATTGCTGACAGACACATTGGGGCAGATTTACTAAAGGGCGAAGTGGCTGTCGCTGGGGAAAATTCGCCAGAAATCCAATCTGCAGGGACATCGCCAATTCACTAACAGGAACAGACGCCAGTTTGCTAACGAAAGAGACCGTTGATAGCGTTCGTTAACTCGAAAAGTCGTCAAGTGACTTTTCGTTCAGGCAAATGGCAAGTGCTAAAATGAAGCCACATCCTCCTCAATCTTATGTCACTTATATCATATCCTGTCTGCTGAAAATGCATTAAAGTTGAAAAATCACTGGCGACTTTTCCTTTTTTTTTAAGCAGGATTGCCTGCAAAAGTCTTGACTTGAACTTTTTTGTGTTAAAAAATTTTTTCTAGACATTTGAGGGACATGGCACATTTGTTTTAGGATGGGTTCATGTGTAGGGCATTAGAGAATCTCTTTTGTCTTTATCAAGGTTCCTTGGACATTTGTAATAAAAAGTGGCCAATTCAAGCATTTGCACCAACATCACTAATAAAGACGCCCATACGACTTTCATGTACCCGCCCTATTCAAATCGACTTAAGCGTAAGATCACTAGCGACTTTTCGCTAGGCATAAAAGAACACTAGCGAATCTTTGGTATGAAATGCTTGCACTGAAGAAGTATCGCTAGCGATAAGTCGTCAGCGTTCGGTGCATAGGACACAACTTTTTAGTTAATTAGCATAGTGGTTAACGGATTTACACCTGGCGAACTGGTGTGAATCGTGGAAAGTGGTCGCTGGCGACAATTCGCCCTTTAGTAGATCTGCCCAATAGTTCCAGGATCACATAATTTTCATGCCTGTTAGCAGCCATATAGCTTGATGATGGGGCTGAAAATTTGCAATGTGGAGCTATGGAGAAACAATAGAAGGGACTAGAATCTCAAGAAAGACAATATTTTGGGGTTGATTGAGGGTATGGTTACTGTGTTTGGGTGTGGTGTGTGCATGTGTATCTTGGTGATGATAATAATTTATATTGATATTACAATCAATGGTATATAAAGGTGGGTAGATTGTTGATCACAGGCCTATATTGTTTCACTTTTGAAAATCTCTGTATTGATAACTGACTATGAACATTCCCATATCCCCATTCCTCCCTTTGCATCAGTGATGCATTTGTGAGAAGTCACCTGCCCAGGGGTACTCTCCAAAGGAAAGAAGGTATTATTCTGCATTGTAGAAACAGAAAGAAGTTGGTTTTGCTTATAGTGTGAATCCTTCTTTGCCCATTTATTGTTATTTCAGAAATGCTGCACGGCACTCTTCTCTTCCCCTTCCTGCGCTTCCTCTTGTGACTTGCAGTGTTACTTTACCTTTTTTCATCTTTCCTTCCCTGGATCATGCGCTTGAGGGATACTATGACAGCTTATGACTAGAGCATCAGAGCTTCCTTTGAAAACCAAAGATGTATTTTTCCCCCCTTTGCCTGTTTGAATAACGAACCTTTCCCAGAGCTCAGTGAATTTACATAGTGTACACATGAAAGGAGGCAGAGAATTTAAGTGCTCCCCGAGATACTCTCACTCTCACCACTTCTCTCGGCTTTTAACCACAAATGCAAATGTTTAAAGAGGCAGCTTTTAACTGCAGGCATCGGGGCTACAGACTTACATCCAAAGATGCTTTTTTTTTTTCCATAACACCGAGACGGATTTATCCGAGGGTCACCAAGTCACATCCTTTTAAGCTTGCAAACTAGTAAACACCTAAAAGACTTTCACTTAAACACTTGTGAAAAGCAACCTCGAGGAAGTCAGTGTTCCAAGTCGTGTTTATTACACCAAAACTGACACTTTTGTAGACGCATAAAAAAAGCGTTTATGGCTACAGGAAGAGGAGGGGAAAAAATATATACTCTGCCAGATGTGGCTAGCCCAAGTCACAAACAGTAAAGCACTTTATTTCACATTGAGTAGATATGTGTACACTACGGTATTTCAGGGTTATAGACATACCTGAACTCGGAATTTATGATGGAACAGGGGAGCTTTTAATAATTATTATGATAATTAGTAGTACAGGTATGGGGCCTGTTATCCAGAATGCTCGGGACCTGGGGTTTTCCGGATAATGGTTCTTTCTGTAATTTGGATCTTCATACCTTAAGTCTACTAGAAAATCATGTAAACATTAAATAAACCCGATAGGCCGGTTCTGCTTCCAATAAGGATTAATTATATCTTAGTTTGGATCAAATACAAGCTACTGTTTTATTATTACAGAGAAAAAGGAAATAATTTTTTACAGATTTGGATTATTTGGATAATATGGAGTCTATAGGAGATGGCCTTTTCATAATTCTGAGATTTCTGGATTACGGGTTTCTGGATAACGAGTCCCATACCTGTATAAGCATTCTTATGTATTTTTTTTTTTACTTTACTCCTTAATTATTAATTCTTATACAGGTATAGGATCTTTTATCCGGAAACCCATCATCCAGAAGGCTCCGAATTATGGGAAGGCCATCTCCCATAGACTCCATTTTAATCAAATAATTCATGTTTTTAAAAATGATTTCCTTTTTCTCTGTAATAATAAAACCGTATCTTGCACTTGATCCCATTTAAGATATAATTAATCCTGGAAAAACAATCCCATTTGGTTTAAATAATGCTAAAATTATTTTTAGTAGGGTAGAGATATAACCCCAGGTCCCAAACACTCAAGATAAGGGTCACGGCACACGCTTAGATTCGGGGAGATTAGTCGCCCGGCAATTCGTTTTACGAAGTCGTCCGAAGTTTCCTCTTGAGGCAACTTCAGGCTACTTCGGAAATTAAGCGATCCGAGTGGCATCCCGCTGGCGATTTACATTCTAGCAGGAAGAAGGCAGTTCGGAGAGATTAGTCGCCCCGATGAAGAGATTTGTCGCCAGATGACTTATCTCCCCGAATCTGAGTGTGTGCCCTGGCCCTAACAGTCTCATACCTGTATAATTATAGATTAGTAAGAGAAGATAATTCCTTCAAAAGAAGGACAAATAGTTTGTAGAATTTCTTTTTAATAGTTGAGATAGAAATGGTTTATCAGTGTGCTAACTCAACATAATATGTTTTAGTGCATTGCTGACCATGCTGAAATCAACCACTCAGAGCAGGTAAAGTCCGACATATTTGTATGTTGGTTGTAGCTGCAAACAAAATTCACAATTACATTGTACAGAGGAGATGTTCATATTCAGCGGCCTAACTACAGAGGAACAGGCCCTGCAGTTCCAGGATTCTAGGGGTCCCAGTAAGACCCTAATTAATGGGCAACTTCAACATATCTGGGTAAAACTTAGCATGTTTTGGGGCCCAAACTTGAATTTGCTGTGGGGCCCAGTAACATTTAGTTACATCACTCTTCATATTTTTTCATTGACTCTTAAACAACAGTTTTTGTCATACAAATGATATCTGAAATGTTATGTAATGTTAATAAATGCTCAATTTTTAACCTTTGTATCTTGTTAAGTAGAGTTATTGCCAATGCTCAGATCCTAACACATTCTCATTTAGGGGCAAATTCACTAAGATTCATAGTTGCGCCAGGCGTAACTTCGCCGCACTTCGCCACACTTTGCCAGGCATAGTTTCGCCAGCGCTTCGCAAATTCACTAAAATCCGAAGTTGCGCTCAGTGGTAGCGTAAGGTTGCGAAGTTGCGCTAGCGTTGATTCGCTACGTAAAGCGAAGTTACGCTAGCGAAGGCTAATTTGCATACGGCGCCAAATTCAAATTTCAATGGAGGAATACGTATCAGCACTACAAATGGCTAGAAAAGCTTCAAAACATCAAATAAAAATTTTATTTTGCCCTACACATGTGCCCACTGTCTAGATAAGTTGCCATGAGTCAGGAGATGTAGGGGGAAGGAGGGGAGCCCCAAAAAATTTTTCAATCTTTTTCAGCCTATCACCCATAATGTAGAAAACACGCCAGCGTTTTTGGGACTTAGAAAAAATTTTGACTTTTTTTGAAGCAATCCCTATCTACTCTATTGTGCTTCGCCTGGTCTGAGGTGGCGAAGGAAGTCTAGCGTAAAAGGTAGCGTTCAGTACACTGCGCGCGTTCAGGGCAGTGCAGCCATCAAGTGCTTATTTACATGCCATTGAACTAATTGGCTCAATTGCATCTAATGTTAAAAGTCAACCATATCAATATATGAAAGTGAACACATGAAGACATTAAGGATGGGCATATACTTTGTAGTTTTATGGCTGTGCAGCTGTTAGAGCATGTGGCATAATACATCATAGACAGCATCACTGACACAGCTGGGGGGCCAGTCGCCTTACCCAAAGGGGAGAGAGTGGAGAATAATGCTACCTACCAAGATCTATAGCTTAAAAATGATGTGTGTTTTTAAATTACATTGCAAAAATGATCTATAGAGGACTGCTGAGTCACATTTGTAAAGTTCATAATTTCCTTTTATATATGTTTTTAAATATACAAATTATTATATGAAAAACTTGTTTAGATCTAATATATCTTTTAGAGGGGTTCACTTAATTAGAGTTCACTTAAATACCTTCTTCCAGCACAAGCAAAATCATAAAAAATAACTGACTTTGGCACATATTCTGCATGTAGGGAGACAGGATTAAAAGAGTGAGCTCTGATACATCTTGGCAAAATGAGCACCCCACCAAAGGCTCTATTAGACCTAACTGTCATTTAAAATCAGACTCCTGACTTCTGAGAGGAGAGAATGAAGAGAGACTGTTGATGAGAGGGGAGTAACAAAGAGTTACTTGCTTATTTCAGACATGGGTCCACATTTTTAATTGATTGCATTCAATTTTCATGATAGTAAAAACTTTTCAGAGCGGGCGAAGAAGGTGAAATATAGCCTCAAATGTGCAGATTTATCCTTAAATGGCTTGTTCACCTTTGAGTTAACTTTTAGTATGATGTAGAGAGTGATATTCAGTTGCAATCGGTTTTCAATTTTTATTATTTAAGGCTTTTGAGTTATTTAGCTATTTATTCAGCATCTCTCCAGTTTGCAATTTCAGCCATCTGGTTGCTAGGGTTCAAATTACCCTAGCAACCATGCATTGATTTGAATAAGAGACTATGAATAGGATAGGACCTGAATATAAAGATGAGCGATAAAAAGTAGCAGTACTAATAAGTGGGTAGCCTTACAGAGCATTTGCTTTTTAGATGGGGTCAGCAAGAAAAAGACAAATTATAAAGTTATGTCCGACAAATAGTAGTGGCAGTGACCCACTGATATTGTCAGATAGGCAAAACATGCAGAGATATTATCTATAGCCGCAGAGCCGGGCCAAGCCGACCGGTCACCCTAGGCAACCCAGCCGGCCACATGGCTCCCCGCACTGCCCTCCATGCGTGTGCACGTGAGCATGATTGTGCAGGCACATGCCCATAACAGAGGAGAGGCAGAGAGGAGATCAGTGGATGGAGGGGAGAGTACAACATAGGGGAGGGCAGAGAGTGGCAGAGGGGAGGGCAGGGGAGGCAGTAAAGAACAGAGGGGAGTGAACAAGGACTAGAGGTAGGCAGACCCTTTAACAGGTACTTGCCCAGTGCTCCCCATTGTTGCGGCCAAGGCAGGTGCCTCTTCTGCCTACTCCTTGTTCTGGAGTCCAATCGACTAAACGACTGTTCTCAATGGAATGAAAAATGACGGAATGATCCACACATGGTTGAAAACCCTTCCAACCTTTGTTTATCTTTGTGTCTAAGGCCAGCTTTACACTTATAGTGTGAAATTAGTCATAACGTTTGCTTCTTACCAGATGCATACTTTGAATGGTTTAGAATGTGGGTATTGCTGTATTGATTTGTCTCATTTGTGTAGATACACAGGAACACACACTGTATGAATGTATTGAACTTCTGTTGAAGAACTCACTGCACAGGCAAAATGCTTGAACACACAGTGTTACATATGTATGCTCTCATTGTCAGCTGCTCCGCCACTTAACTCTGATCTCATTACTACCCCAGCGGGGGTCTGTAAATTTAGCTAGAGGCGATCACTTGTTAAAATATTCCTCTTGAGATTCCTGGCTCGCTGCATTCCACAGCAAGGTTATTACAAGCACATACAAAAATGGCACCATTTATTTTTGCAAACCAGAAGTTCAGCATAACAGACCAAACAAGAGGCTCAGATCACTTTCTGGCCAATGATAACCGACACGCAGACCTATCTGATTTTATAGTCCCATTCCCAGTTGCCCTTCCGTCTCCCCTCTCCCATTATAACAAAGAACCCTGCAGCTCAGGGAATCGGACTTTAGATTGTGAGCACTACTGAGCAGCATACCTCCCAACATTTTGGAAATAAAAAGTGGGACAAAACTTTTTTTTGACCATGCCCATTTTTGTGGCCACACCCCCTACTTACCATGTTCATTTTACAAAATTTGGCAGGTTATGAACATATTTCTGTTTTTTTTTCCAGTTATTACAGTTTTGCTAATGGAGGTGAATTGCCCTTTAACCTGTGAGTCTATCTTTTCCCAAGGGACCTGTTATATTATATTGTTACAATACTTATTTCCTTATCTTGAAATTGTTACAAAAGTATCTTATCTGCTGCTGTGACTGTTCTGGGCTCTCTGCCAAAAGCCAATTAAGTTCGAAACTTTGTTTCTTTTTCTGGCTGTTCAGTGCAGAGAAAAACTGGACTTTCCAGTACAAATGAGGGACTGCAGGCTGAGCTGCCAAAATTGGAACTGTCCCTCTAAAAACAGGACAGTTGGGAAGTATGCAGCAGGGCCCTCTTTAATTTATGTATCAATCAATTTAGGATGTAATTTGTTGACTATTTTGTCCATGTTGAAAATTTTGTTCTTAATTAGTATTGGCTAATTCAGGTATGGGATCTGTTTTCCGGAAACCTGTTAGCCAGAAAGCTCAGAATTATGTCTGTCTCCCATTTTATCCAAAAAATCCAAATTTTTACTTTTTCTCTGTTATAATAAAACAGTACCTTGTACTTGATCCAAACGTAAATATCAGTAATTCTTATTGGAAGCAAAACCAGCCTGTTGGGTTTATTGAATATTTAAATTATTTTCTAGTAGACTTTAGATATGAAGATCCATATCACGGAAAGATCCGTTATTCAGAAAACCCCAAGTCCGAGCATTCTGGATAAAAGATCCCATACCTGTAATAATATAATTCCATTTTGTGGTTGGCAGGTGGGGCACTTCTTCTTCTTCTGTTGTCTCAACTTAGAAGGTTTGTGATGTCTTTATATTACCGATATGCAGGTATAAAGGTCTTACGCTGAAGTCTTAAAGGTCATGTTCGAATAACTTGAGTCCTGCGGATTGTAAGTCTGCTGTGAATATGCAGGTGCTATATTCTCTTTCACTTCTGCCTATAGGTAATATAGCTTTAGAAGTACAGGTATGGGATCTATTATTCACAATGCTTTGGGCCTGGGTTTTCTGGATAAGGGGTTTTCCATAATTTGGGCATTACATAAACCCAAAAGGATTGTTTTGCCACTGATATGGATGTAATGCAGGTCAGTTACTCTAAAGTACAAACTACTGTTTTATTATTACAGCAAAAAAAGATAATAAAAAAATAGAATTATTTGCTTAAAATGCAGTGGCCTTCCCATATTTTGGAGCTTTCTGCATATTGGTTTATGGACAAGGGATCCCATACCTGTAATAGTAAACAGTCATAGAGTAAATTGAGCCGAATTCCTGTTTTACACTACACGAGTATGAATTCCACATGTTTACTTTATTACAGTTTATCACTGTTTTTATCATCTAAAAAAACTTTCATAATATGAAACAACTTCCTAAAGCACTTATTTTTATCATAACCATGTAGAATGGAAAGAAAAGTGTGGTTTAGCCATTTCCGAGCAGTAAGCTTTAGAATAATGTATAAAAGCAAATTATCAATAAAAACAACAGCACTCGAGCGCTGGGCTTGGCACATGTCCCAGACTGCTAGAGTTTGCCTACTGTAATATTGAAAATGAGATATAACTTGGGAAAAGCTGGCAGCATTTTCTGGTCACCAGTAACAGCCAACGTCTTACATAAATTAGCTTTGTATGACACAATTTGTGCATAGAAAAGGCTGTGGTTTTTTTTTTTAACTTAACTGGTTCCACCACAGTTTTTTTCATCACTCACTATTAAAGTGCACCTTACAATTCAATGTATTCCATTGACATTGGCTTCTTTAAATAATAGTGTTGTAGTTATTGTGACATCATTTGCTGTTAAAGAAACTGGACAGTTGAACTATTCATCTGTTGACATGCAGTCCTGCCTCCTTATGAGTTTATTTTCTAGTTCTGATGTTCCTTGAGGAAGAGTAGCTAAGGCACCAGTGAGCCATGCTCAAATGTAAAACCTGTTGGGGAACCACACAAGCAAGAAAATAATCCTTGGGGATGCCAAATAAGGACAGTGATAGGCTAATTTGTAGCCTCATGTGGACTGCTAAGCTGCAGGAGGCTCTGGTGGAGTAAACTTGTGCCTTTATACCTTTAAAACTTAAGACAGATATTTTGATGGTCTCTTACTATGAGGCTACTGGGAGCAAAGTCAATGAGTCAAACATGTTGCTCACCAGACACTGGTTGGGGATCACTGAGCTAAGGTATTGCTGACAATGAAGTTTAGGGGAAAGATAATTTCCTTCTTCGTGATATATGTGTGTGTAGTATGAGCAGGATCATCATACAGTGACCTTGAAGACCATCACACAGCTTAACAAAATCTCAATATGAAACTGAAAACACAAATACTCTATGTTTTAATATTTGACTTTTTATAGACACAGATTTAAAAATTTTCATGATGCTAGTCTTAAAGCTAAATTATAGTCCATCCTCTGGTCAGGAGCATTGCATGTTTTCATCAAGATTGCACTGATAGAACTACAGATGGTTTTAGGTATGAAAGGTTTAAGTGAAGTGACCCTGTAATAGATGTTTATTTTGGATGTTATGCCAATTTGATTTGTTTGCTTATATGGCACATGGAGGTTTACAAAGCTTTATTTGCTTAGAGTCTGGAATTAAAACTCTCATCCTGTGGATCAACATTTCAGCATTTTCAGGTGAATATAGACCAAATGCATGAAGCCAAAACCCCACTATTGCTCCCTATGAGAATCACATGTCTCCCAAATTGTGAGTCTGCCACCTTCCCTGTGTAGCTGGAGCAGTGAAAATGGGACTCCGTTTAATACCAGCTAGGGTAATATATGGGGAGAATTACCCAAATAGTTTGCTCTTCTAGACCCTATGTGCCAGCTTGAAGTCACTTAGGGTAGGATTTGGATAAAAAGCATATTTGCTGTCCTGGAGCTGTGGCTGAATACCCATAACAAGGTGGGATCTGACTAATGGTTGGACCTCCAAGATGTCTTAAAAAGTCTGACAACTGCTGTTTTAGAGACTGTTCGGCCAATTCTGTCAAAAACAAACATTTCTTTTTGTATGTATGTCTGGCCACATTACTAGGACAGTATAACTATCCAATCATTATTCAAAATTCATAATTAAAGAATGATCTGAATGAGTAGGAATACTCCCTCCCCTAAACTGCACATCTTGCCCCTTTCTGATTTTGACTCAACTCAGAGTTCCTTGGCACTACCCGGCAGCAAGAGTAAATTCAGAATTCCATCCTTTTCCAGCCGTGCATTACCATTTACATCAAACTGTCAGCTGTCAAGTTTTGTTAATCACCAAAGATTTGGGTCAGTTCATTACAAGCAGATAAATATACATTAGTTGATATTTATTTATTATACCAAGGCATAAGTCACATTGTTTATTTTACTGGTCTTATTTATATGTGGTATGGTATTTCTCCCAGGTCCACAAAGCTTTGTTGATATAAAATCAGTAGTATAAATCATGTATCCTTTAAATGTGTAATGTGCACAAACTTTATAATTAGCTCAATATAAGAAGATATTGTAAGTCCAGCTATGCAGTGAAATAGATCTCTAAAAAGTGCTGTATTAAGAATCTAGAAACAGCAGAAAGGATCAACGAGATCCATAATTGTCAGAGTTACCTTACCTTAAGTCTACTAGAAAATCATGTAAACATTAAACACACCCAATAGGCTGGTTTTGCTTCCAGTAAGGATTAATTAAATCTCAGTTTGGATCAAGTACAAGGTGCTGTTTTATTATTACAGAGAAAAAGGAAATTATTTTAAAAAATTTGGATTATTTGGATAAAATGGAGTTTATTTTGAGCTTTCTGGATAACGGATTTCCAGATAATGGATCCCATACCTGTATATAAAACTATATTAACCCACATAAACCCACACCCAAGTTACCTGTGCTTCTACCAGTATGCTCCTTCAAAATGCAAAGATGATGGAACTCTAATATACTTGCTATAATGGCCAAACTCCTGATGCACCAAGATCATTCTTTGATCCCTTGTAACCCTGTGCCATTTTGATAAAGTCTCATCAATTTCCATAAGTCTTAGATTAGAGGAGATCTGCAGATGTAGAGACCTCAGCATGCCCGCATGTAAAATTTGTCCGTTGGCAGCTTATTGGCCATTATATGGGGCCCTCCAACGGGCTTCCGCAATCTACATCTGACCGAAAATTCCTGTTGGATCGAGGGCCACATTTGTTTGTTGATACGATCCTCGATCTGCCACCTGCATTCCTAGCCTTGTGATCTGATTGTTGGGCACTAGGGCCCCAGATCGGATCAGCCCGATATCGCCTACTCAAGGTGGGCATATTGGTGCAAAATTCACTTGTTTGGCAACTTCTGCAAAAAAGCGGATCTGCCTCATGTATGGCCACCTTTAGTTGAGTATACAGTTTAATTTCTGAACTGAAATATTATTATGGTGAAAGGAAAGGTGAAAGTTCAACTAGGAAATATGGAAATAATTCAAAGAACTCGATTCATGTGGTTTACAATGTATGTTCCAGCAAGATATTTATTCCCAGAAAACATGGAAAGTTACAGATCAGTGCTTCTCTGTGGTGGTCGCTTACAGGCTGGATTATAAATTCACTCCCTTTTCAGCACATGTGGCCAACATTAGTAAACCAACAATTAACTGAACTGTGCTTAAGGGAAAAAATACTTAATATCTCTGGATAGTGTAAGTAATGTGTACACAGGATATATTCTTTGTGCAAAATAATCAACATGGTGTTAATGAAGTAGAAGACGCACACTTTTTAACTGCTGAAGGGGAGCTTACCCCATTTATTACCACCAATGCACCATCAACATTACAGGGGGTATACCCTTCATCAAGGAGGGGAGAGTATATCCCCTCTAAAACATTTATAGTATATTGGTGGTAATTAATAGGGTAAACTCCCCTTCAGCAGTTATTAAGAGTTAATTAAATGTACAAGTACATTTGATGTTGCCTTACATCTAGGAACATTGATAGCACCAAGTTTATTGGCAACAGATTAAAGGATCAGCTGCAAGATATTTTATTTGACATTGTGGTAAGACATCACTTCCAGCTCCAGAGAGGTCCAGCCAACAGAAAGGCACAAGAGAGTGTGATTATTATACAACCAAGAATGTGAGCCCTATTTCGGGGAGCCTACATTGGTCATGATGGGTCCTGCAAAGCAGACTATTCCGTGCAATTATGTATATAAAACAAGGCTTTCTAACCTGTGGCCCTTAGCTAAATGTTAACCAACACTAATATGGCTTTACTGCTGCCATCTTGACCTAGTATACATGCTATCCCAACTTTTCATTTGCTGAAACTGTTAATTTACTTTTAAACACTTCCAGTCTTCTACTGCTTATCTTTGAAGCTCCAAAATAGGCAAAGCTCAGGCCAATATCTTTTTGCACTCCAGCTCAGGTCTTCCTTATTACTCCCAGGTTTTATAATAAATGCCAGCAAAACCTTTTCCCTTAGGCCATAGCCACACCTGGGCAAATTGGAGGTGAAATGTCATTGTATAGATGATATACCAAATAAGACAGTTACACTTTGTTTATATGGGGGGTTTCTAAACGTTTTGCCAGCAGATTTGATACTGCCTTTTCTGATGAGGATTAGGGGTTTCTAATATAAAGTGTGCAGTTGAAAATAATTTCTGGTTTGAACAGGGGCAGCTTTTTTACGGCCCTGGGAAAGTGCTGTCTGAGCCAGAGTACTCCCTTGTGAAGCAATATTAAGCTAATATAAAATATAATATTCATCTGCTGTACTATATATCCCAGAATCCTTAGTCAGCTGTAGACAGCCTGTTGCGGTTGGGCTATTAAAGCTCACACTACCTAGTGGGACATGAACATTTTATCCCTGTTCCAACAGCTGAATATAAGCCAGAAGCCAGATACTCATTTGAACACAAAAGCTTCTTCATGGTCTCAATGTAAAATAAATCACTTGGAGTAACAGTGACTGTTTCCTGACTTTGAACTTCAAACTCCCCCAGTGTAGAACCCACCGCAGAGGTGGATGAAGCTATTTTAGGAATAGGGAAAAGCACCAGGCAAATCATGGAAGAATGCTTTCTGTTCTTTCAGTGTGTAATGGGCCTTATAGTATTTTATTTCTCACATCTAAGCTTGGCCCATGGATAATAAAAAAGCAAAATGCGTGATATTATGAGAAATGACACAATCGCTCTTGTTCCTCTGGAAGTGTAAACGCGCACAGACAACAAAGGGGTCAGTGTAGTGCCACTGACAGCTCTAAGAAACCACAGGGAAACTAATGGCATTGTAATCGGTGGGGAGGATTACTCAGAAAAACAGGCTTCTAATAAATCCATGTTAACTCTCCGTCAGACTTGGAAAGTTCTCCAGGCTTCCTCTCTGGCACTTTGCAGTGCAGGTTATGAATCAACCAGCTGCCGGCATACATGAATACTAACAACTTATTGACATGTGAGGCAGCCTATGATTTCAGCAGCCAAGGTTGATGGAATATTTTAAACTAATGGTAGATTTAAATGCCTGTTTCTAGAGATTTACATTTTATAGGCGGACTTATGTCAGGCCTGAATCTGCATTTTTTTGTCAGTTTTTTTGATGTAAGTACTGTAGCAATGGATTGTTTATTCCATTCTTTACAGCCCCACATTTGATCACACTGAAAAATCATCATTAGCAAGTATTGTTTTGCAAACAAAGTTGGGTTCAGGGATATTCCAAGAAAGGGCAACTGCACTGGGCTCAAGCATAATGGCTTCCACAAAGCAAAGGTATAATATTTGTGTGTATAAACACTATAATACACCTCTTTACTGTGCAGGCAGCTGCTGTGGTAATAATAGGATATTAGTCTCTTTAAAGTGGCTCTGGCTGTGGGATAGCATGTATAATAGAGATAGATGGTGCCTGTAGTAGTATCTGTGAATGATTGCCGCTGCTTGATAACTGGTATAGTAGGGTGAGATGTTGTGAGTAGTACAGGGGATAGTAGCCTCTGAGAAGCACATGTGGCTGTAGGATAGCAGGTATAGTAGGGAGAGATGATGCCTATAGTAGTAGTGGGGATAATAGCCTCTTGTAGATAGTATGACTGGGTAGGGAATGTAACCATGAGATAGCAGGTATAGTAGTAAGGGATGGTTCCTGTAGAAGTGGGTTTATAGCTGTGGGAAGGGCTGTGGCTATGTGACAGCAGGTATAGGAGGGAGAAATGCTGTCTATAGTATCTATGAAGATAATAGCCTCTGAGAAAGGATTGTAATAGATGGTATAGTAGGCTAGAAATGTACTTGTCTTTCCATCTTTGTACAATCCCCAATTACTTTGTGTGCAGCCCCAAAGAGACAAATGATTACCATTTTCACTTGTGTGAATAAAGCATAAAGAGTATGTAGGTGAGATGACAGGTGAGAAAGACAAGAGCAGTTGACTGCAGAAGAGCATACAACAACACAATCAACAGTAGCACTACAATAATCATGCAAACACTAACACTTTGTAAGCCCATTAAAAATATATTTATAAAAAAAGTGAAATACACTGTTTAATTTTTCCATGTACATGGAAAACAGTTGCTAAAGTTTTTGTAGACCGTAGGAAGATCTTCTGCATTCGTTTTATTCATTCATCTGTTATTTTTTCACAACTACTATCGGGTGTGTGGGAAAATACAGTTTTCCATGCACCCTTTTCTCAAGAAAGCTCAAGCAGATATTTAATGGAGTTTTGGTGCTTGTGCTAAATGTTAACACTGATGCTTTTGTGTCTTTAATAGCTTTGGTATTCCAAACCCAGCCAAGAATGTATTGTCTCTGCAGATTAAACTGGAAGTAGTTTAAGGCTTGAAGATGAGTGCTGGATTTTCACTTTTAAGAGTCTGCTTTGGAGTCGGTCAAGGGTACTCCATGCTGTGTTGGCTGGTGGTCTGGCCCACACTTGAGAGGACAAGGCTCTTATATAAATGATGCTTTTATCTTTCTCAGTTGAGCTGCTGTATCAAAGAACACACAGGTTTTATTATATTTCATGGACCCTAAATGCATGATTTTATTTATGCATTTATGGTTTTGGTTAAAATATTATTATAGTTTAAAAAATGCATAGTAGAATTTTACAAATAAGTAAGAAAAATATTCAGGTGATTGGGATTCCTTTTTCATGGGTCTTATACGGTTATGCATCAGAGCTTGTTGAATTGCCATAGAGGAAAAATCTGGCTACTGTCATTCCTATTAGATCTGGTAAGGTTAGAAGACATTTTACACTCTGTATATTACAATATTTTATGTCTAGTTTCAGTCTCGACAGTCATCATTTAGTAGAGGGAGTACTAGTTGAGTTTGTCAAAAACAGAGTGAGCTGACACAGGACCCCATTCCAATGGCCTATCCACTGACCATTTAGGATTTATACCTCACAACTAGATGCATTATTTCAATGCGGTTAATGGACATTAGTTAAGGTGCATGCTGCAGCCTCTTTTGTTTTTTGTGTTAAAAAACTTAGCTGAACTGATTTATTAACCAGCCTTAGATAGATTGATTATAGATAATGTTTTTGTCTTAAGTTAGAAAAGGTTCAAGAACAAGATATATGCCAGAGCATTTTACTAGGTAGAATTTTGCTTATTTTATTTAAAATTTAGTCTTGGGCTTCAGAGCAGACCTCGGTCCCTTGGCCTAAATAATCAAACAAATGAAGTCACAGGAAGAGAACTTCAAGTTGCAGCTTTACGGCATTTACTACCCTATCGTAATATCCACCTATACAAACTAGTTTAACTTAATGAAGCATAAAACTGCCATACCTCCAGCATTTGGGGAATTGGGAAATACCTCATTTGGTGCATTAGTGACACAGCATGAATTACAATGCATTCCACAGCCCATTGCTATTAAGAATCCATCAGTCTTCATTTATGAGATGGGAAAGCTCATACTTTGAGGTTGTAACACAAGACGTCTTGTCTTTTGGTTTTATGGGCTTTGCCATACAGCTTTCAGGTTGGCTTACATGCAATTTTTATAAGGCGTTTTTGGGATTTATGGATCACATTGTCTCCTGTTAAGGCAGCAAGATTCTAACTGTTATTTCTGGAATAACTGTCAAGCCATTTTCTGTTGTTTGTTTTTTACTTCACAGCTTGTATTGTAGTGATAAAACAGCTTAGCAATTGAACTGCAGTACCATTATTACGCTGGCAAGATGCTGCATCTATAATATAAGCTGAAAGGGTAAAGATGTGCAAGACATTATGCTACTCATTTATTCACTTTTGGTGCAGCTGACCTATCATATTAGTAGACATATTATGATTAATATTTTTCAAGATCTATGATTTGGAGAATACTACAATGCCATTACAGTCTTTGCCACATTCACACATGGGGATGAAATGCTATGAAAGAGAAATGGTCCATATCATATACAGGTATGCTTCCCATTTCATCCCATCCCCAACTGGAAGGATGAATAGTAATTATTGTGATCAGTCTTTCCTTCCTGGTATTCGTGGATTTACTTTGACTGTATTGCCCTTCCAGAAAACCACTGACTCTGCTCATCCTAGTCATAAACATCAAAAATGTATGTTTATTACAGAGTTGTAATGAGTTGCTCCCTAATAATTTTGTCTGTATCAACATTTTATATCATCAGAATAAATTTTAGAATGTTTAGCTGAGCTGGAGAGGCTGGTATAAGGTCCTGATACTCTTATTTCTAATATGTGTTATTTTATGGATCAGCTTGCATCACAGACTGTCTCTCCTGAGTCATCTCACAGCAGTTTACTTCCCTCCCCTAGGCTCAGAAGTGGTTGAATGTGTATGTTGTAAAAGCAGGAAGAGCTGGATTAATGTTTACGCAGCCCAAGGGGGTGTTGTAACCAAAGACATTTGCCGTCTTGTTTCTTGCAAATTGTGAATGAATCAGTGAAATGATGGCCTGGAAGAATTGTAAGACAGACAGGAAACAAAGAGGTGGCCCGTATTAGCCATGATGTTTGACTTTAACCTGAAAGTGTTTTTTTTTGTATACTTTATCTAATTTTATCTTGGTGACCCAAAAGGCAGTCATACTGTGAAGGCAACTGTAAGGTATGGTATCCCAAAACCCCAGAACAAAACCCCATAGTTCTGGTCTCGGCTCACGCTTCTGCTTATAACAACCGTGTTTTGGGAGGAGCCCTCCTCTGCTCAGATGCCACCAGGTCTAAAAGTGAGAGGACCAAGGGGGAGTTCTGGGCAGACAACGGACCCTCAACATAAACAGAAGGAATGGGGAACAGAGAGTGTAGTCGAACGTCAGGCCGAGGTTGATACCAATCAGGCAGTGCAGTACAAAATTAGGAACCAGGAGTGTAGTCAGGACACAGGCCGGGACTCAAACCAAACATTAATGCGATACAAAGTCAGGATTCAAGAGAATGGTCAGGAACAGGCAAAGGTCGGTACAGGCAGCGAACAAGTACTAGTTAGAGACAGGCGGGGATCAAAACACAGTAATCAAACTTGAATTACACCCAGGGCAAGGAACAATTGTCTGTGGGCCCTTTAAATATTAAAATGTCATGCCAAGCAGATGTGGCAGTGAATAAAACAGATGCACATGCGCTGTGCGCAGCAGTGAACAGGCAGCGAACAAGTAGTAGTTAGGGACAGGCGGGGGTCAAAACACAGTAATCAGACTTGCATCACACCCAGGGCAAGGAACAATTGTCTGTGGGCCCTTTAAATATTAAAATTTCATGCCGAGCAGATGTGGCACTGAATAAAACAGATGCACATGCGATGTGTGCGGCAATTCCAGATTTGTCGCATGCGCTTCAGGAGGTGTGCCTCCCAGGAATTATTACAGCAACAGTTTGGACTTGAACAATACACAGGAAACAGAGTTGAGTCTTTGATGGGTAACATCTATTTCCACCATTACACTAAATTATAGCTTGACGTTGATTCTGTTCTGGAAACATTTGTTGCGACATGAATCTCAAGGCCCACAACTAAATCATTTTGTTTGGTTATTAAATGAAAGTGATCCATGTTCGGTTTGAATTTAATTAGCTAATTTCATTGAAGCCATCGTTAATTTAGACTGCTTACATGTGCATCTCCTTGAAAAATGTGTCTTCATCTTGGCCTTTCAAGGCTGATGTTAATCATTAGTGTATGAACTCATCTTATAGTAGGAGAGTAGGAGGCCAACAATGAAGAAAAGCCAGATGGTGAGGAACTGTCTATCAGCCTTATGAGTTGATTAGGACAGACCCTGGTTTTGCATGACAGCACTCTCTATTACAAATGTGACTCATCAGACATAAATGAGTGTTTGAAGATACATTGGAGCAGATTTACTAAAGGCTGAATTGTTCGTCAGCAAACGCTTCACACCTATTGCTACACTTAGCCAGCAGTAAATATGCTCAGACTACGCTAATTCACTAAAATGTGGAGTTTCGTCATGGGCGCCAAATGCTGGCAACTTTTCACTAGCGTTACTTCGGCAATGGGAGCATTTGATAGTGAAGATGTGCTAGCATTCATTTCTGCCTAGCGAAACTTCGCTATGGATCATGCGCTCAGGCCAATTTGCATAGGGTGGGAAATCTAAAGTTGTAAATGTTAGTGCATATACTTACAAATGTCCAGGGTTGAAAGAAAAAAAGGCTGAAAAAAGGAAAAGACGCCAGCGTATTTTGGATGCATTTTCGGCTCACAGAATATAATGTAAGGGGTTGAGGAAGATCTAACTACTTTAATGCACTTCACCTGGTCTGAGGTGGTAAAGGCAACTCTGGTGAAAGCCGAAGAGAAACAGGGGGGGATGAAAGGTGCGCTGGGGATACCTATAAAGGAAGGGAAAAAAAAAACAGAGCCTATCTGGCGTAATATCTTCTGTGCACTTTGGCAGATATTGAATAGTCGGATCTACTCACATTCGTGGTATATTCATATGGCAAAAAGGAATCTGATCGCATGTGCCTTCAATCTAGGGTTGGTTTGCGGCTAGCGTGTCTCGTCAGGTTTTGTCTGCCTGTTGAGTAAGGATGCCGGATAGTGTAGTACAGCTAACTGAAGGGTAATTAAGAGCTGGTAATGCGCTTACCTCGAGTACGTGTAAAAATGGCTTAATAGACCGCCATCTGGATCGCGGTCCCGGGTCGCAACTGGATCGATCTCTGCGCGACACCCGCTGGGGTCCAAATCTGGTCGCGGTCCGGTACTCAAAACCGGCAGTGCCTCGATGCCTCCCGCAAACCACACCAGTCGGCGTTCTCCTCCACGAGGTCTTCACTCTCGCCTCGGGGTGTTGTCGGCTCTGTCCTCCACTACTCCACTGGGTGTTTAAGATTAAACGGGTTTGTCGCAAAATGAATATACGGCAGTATTTAATGCCTTTAAAGAATTTTATTAAAGTAAAGTGTTTGTAACACAGTACAATGCCCAACGCGTTTCGTATATAACTATACTTCCTCAGGGGCTGATTTCCCATCTGGCTTCACAGAGGTATTTTTATCCCTTCCGTGGGAGGTTCTCTTAATTAAAAATGCAAATCACATTTATTTAATCATGCCTTAAAAATTTGATTAAGTAATAAAAAACAATATAAAATACAACAGATTTAAAAAATTAATCTTTTAAGAAACATTTAATATCGATATCAATGTTTAAACCTTTGGGGGTTAATGTCTTTAATTTATGGATCCAGTAAGTCTCTTCCTGTGATATTACTTTAGTCATGTCGCTCCCACGCCAATGGTTCTTTTTAAGCGATATTCCCATAAAAGTTAGTTGTGTGGGATCTGAGTTGTGATGTGTTTTAAAGTGTGCAGGGACACTATGGGTAGTTATGCCTTTTTGTATGTTATTGACATGTTCACGTATTCTAGTTTTCAGACTTCTGGTAGTTCTCCCCACATATTGTAACATACATGGACATTGTAATAAATATATTACATTTTTATTATTGCAAGTAATTGTATCTTTTATGTCGAATGTTTCTTTTGTAACATTTGAATTAAAATTAAACAGTTTTCTTGTATTGTTTTTGCATATTTTGCAAGCTTTACAACTGCCGCATGAATAAAATCCCTTTTTTCCACTACTAAGAAATGTATCGTTTTTTGCTTTATTAAGAGGTAAACAGCTTGGTACTAACATTTGTCTTATGGTTTGAGGTCTTCTATAAATTACCTTGGGTTTTTCCGTTAGGGATCCGGTCAAATCCCTATCATTTTTTAAAATATGCCAATGTTTTTTTATTATTTGTTCCAAAGTTTTATTCGAATTATTAAATGTAGTGATAAATGAAATGCAGTTTTCTTGTGAAATTTTTTGTTTCTGATGGTTAAGTTTTAACATTTCCTTTCGATCTTTCTTATCGCAGATATTCTTGGCCTTGTCCACAATTTCTTTTTTATATCCTTTTTCTTTGAATTGTTTGTATAATACTTTGCATTCTTTTTCATAGTCACTCACTTTACTGCAATTTCTTTTTATTCTGTTAAATTGACCAAGAGGGATATTTTCCAACCACTTTTTATGGTGGCAGCTGGAGTTCAGGATAAAACCATTGCAGTCAGTTGGTTTGCGGTATAGACTGGTCGTAAACTTATTATTTTCAATCGATATTGTCAAATCGAGAAAATGTACGGTATGGCTACTGAATTCACTAGTAAAGGTAAGATTAAAATCATTTTGATTAATAGTATTCAGAAAGTTTTGTAAAGATTGTTCAGAACCTTTCCAAATAAATAGACAATCATCTATGTAGCGTTTCCACGCTATAAGACCGAAATTCGAATTGAGGAGGGGAATAATATTTGTTAGTTCCCAATAGCCCATGAATAAATTAGCATAGCTAGGGGCAAATCGAGTTCCCATAGCTGTCCCCTTGGTTTGTAAATAAAAATTCCCTTCAAACCAAAAATAATTTTTTTGGAGGATAAAATTAATTCCTTTAAGTATAAATTCTTTTTGTTCTTCAGCAATTGTTGTGTCCTCATCTAAGAAATAACGTATGGCTTGTATTCCCTGGTTATGGTTTATAACAGTGTATAATGAAGTCACGTCACAGGTCCCTATAATATAACGTTCTGTGCAAGGTGTATTGTTAATAAAATCTATTGTTTGAACAGTATCTCTAAGATAAGACGGAAGTTTTGTCACATGTTTCTGTAAAAAAATATCTATATATTCTGATAGGTTAGAGGTAAGGGAACCACACCCCGATATTATTGGACGACCTGGTGGGTTGGTCTGATCTTTGTGGATTTTTGGTAAGGTGTATATCACCGGAATTTTTGGATGTAAAACGTTAAGATAATTGAACTCATTTTTAGATATAATGCCAGTGGATCTAGCAGTTTCTAGCATTTGTAGCAATTCAAGTTTGTATTCGTTAGTAGGGTTATTTTTTAACTTTTTATAGGTGGTAATGTCTGATAATTGTCTATTTATTTCTCCTATGTAGTTCTCTCTGGTCATAATTACTATTCCTCCTCCTTTATCTGCAGGTTTTATTACTATGGTTTTGTCATTCTTTAATTCTTTAAGAGCTGTACGTTCAGCCCCTGTTAAATTTTGTCTTTTGGGCTTTTTTTCTTTTATATTATCTAGATCTTTAAGTACAAGTTCTTTAAATGTATTAATAAAGTGACTATTGGCAAATGTTGGATTGAAATCAGATTTAGGTTTCAATATTGTGTGTGTATAATTAGAACTAACGGATTCTCTAATTGATGAGTTTTTAGCAAAAAATTTTTTTAAACTTAACTTACGAATAAATTTATGGGTATCTATATACGTTTGAAATTTATTAAGCTGATTTGTTGGAGCGAATTTTAGCCCTTTGCTTAAAACTTTTATTTGATTAGGTTTTAGTTCTATGTTCGTCAAGTTGTAAATTCCTATATGGGGATCCACATTTGTCTTCTGTCGGTCTTTCCTAGAATTGATTTTTCTACCCCCCCTCTTTCCTCGTTTTCGTTGTCTGATGTTTTCCTTTTCTTGTTCGGTGTTCCTATTTTTAAGTTGTCGTCCGTGTATGTTCTCTTTTCTTTGTCCCTCATCCTCCTTTCTGTAAAATCCCAATGATTGTTTTTGTTTTCGTTGAAATGGTTTTTATTTAATGAAGGTGTGTGTGCTGAATGGTAATGGTTTCCCCTGTGTTGATAAGGTCTAGGGAAATAATTTTTAGGGGGGTTATAAAAGGGTTTTCTTGAATTAGAATAATATCTGTCTGGTCTATCTGATCTCGGATTCGTTTCAAAATTCCTTTGTTTGGTTTCATTTTTCAAATTTTCTTTGTTAGGTCTGTTTTTATCGCGCCAAAATTTTGATCTTTTTCTTTCTAGAATTTCTTTTTCTGTTCTTACTAATTTTTCTTGCATATTTTTCGCTTGTTCTTTATATTCCCTTATATTTTTGATTGGTTCTAGTTTTTCTTGAATGTCAGAAATTTCAGTTTCTATTTTTTCTAGTTGGGTTTTATGATCCATTATGATTAAACTCATCAGATCGAAAGAGGTTCTTTTTAGTATAAAATTCCAGCGCTCTATAAATGTTGGATCTGTGCTCTTAAACGATGGAGCTTTTTGGATTAATAAACCTTGGGGGACCAAATCTTGTTCAAGATACTTTTCAAGTGTAACCATATCCCACCATATTTTCATTTCAGTATTCAATAATTTAAAAAGTTCGTTTAACATATAGTCACCATTCATATTTCTATCATCTTTATATTGGAACACATTATTGATATCTATATTTCGATTTCTCCAATCTCGGAATGCTTCCATAATGGAAAAAGACGGCTGCAGTCTATATGTGGTATAAGAAAGTCAATTGGTCAATGGGGTGGAGACTGCGCTCTGTCCAGAACGTGGGAAAGGAAGCTGCACCAAATTTCAATCTATGGATCCACTCGTCCACAAACAATTCGAAGAGAAACAGGGGGGGATGAAAGGTGCGCTGGGGATACCTATAAAGGAAGGGAAAAAAAAAAAACAGAGCCTATCTGGCGAAAGCCGTTCAGTAAAATCAGCACTTTAGTATTTGTGGAGTAATGACCGTTCGTCAGAGCGAAAAGTCGCCTGGCGTTAGAGTGCGAATAGCGCCTGCGCTTGTTAGTAAATTGGCAATGTCCCTGCGGGTGGTAACGATAGCGAATTATCGCTAGCGTTAGCCACTTCGCCCTTTAGTAAATCTGCTCCATTACTTAACAAGTACCAAAAATTCAATAAATAGAAAAACATATAAATGTAAAAAGTGGGACCATAAGCCAAGCAGAAAAGAAGGGCTTTCGTGCAATTGAATAAAATCTAAATTCTTTCTGTACCCTTTGCATTTTTTTTAGTCTTGAATGGAAGGCAGTAATTATACAAATTTGTGGAGCAAGTACGTCATAAGTTTCTGAGCTTGTGATGGAAGTATATTTAATCTTTGTTCATGATTAAGGGATGAGGAAATATCTCTTGTGCAACAGTGCTCTGCCTTCCTCCAATAAAAGTGACATTTTCAGTCAATTCTGGATGCCCAGAAACACATCGGGGGGATAGGAAGTTGTGAAAGAAGCTTTTGTCCCTTTAAAAGCCAGCTAATAACTCCACAGGTGGGGGAATGACACTTGCCTCATGGGAGTACACAGCTCACTCTATAATACTTTTAAAGACACACGAAATGAGTGAACACATTTATAGCGTTCATTTCAGCTCGTGGTTAGCCTTCGGGAGCCTAAAAGTTCCCCTTCTCCCTCCCTGTCCTCACCCAGAGGAGAGAACAGGGAGCTCTGAGAGAAAGCACTGCCCTTTACCAAACTGCATGTGCTTTTCCCAGGGATCATTGTTCACAGTTGCTAGGAGACAGAGGCCTTCAGGTGTCACCAGGGAGACAAGGGCCTGGGTATTTGGTTTTAGGTCAGCCACAATAAAGACAGCAGAATAAAATGGGGATCTTCAGGACCTCCTCAGTCATTTGTCAGGCTATTTTAGCCCCAAGGTCTATTCAGGAGTACTGAGAAGGGGGTATGTCAGTGGAGGGGAGAGTAGGGAAACATTGCTAGTCTATATGTCTATTGAAATGGTTGAATTGAGAGGACATAAACATGTTAAGTAATCAAACAAAACAAGATGGATTCCTGGCAACCCCCTCTCCTCACACAATGTCGTTCCTACCTGTATAAAGTTGGTATGTGTAAATGAGTCGCCTACAAGTGAAAACACTGGACATTTCACATAACTTAACATTTATTTGATCACCTTTATGAAGGAGACTTTCAAAGTATGCCCTGTTATCTTAGTCTAAAAATATACATACATGTCTCCTGTAATATATTGTACATACTTTTTTCTTTCACAGCTTTTAATTTTTGTATGTATTTTGTATTCTCATTTTTGTCTGGGATCTTTGAGTTCAATTTATTTTGTTGTTTAATTTTACTTATTTTTGCAATAATAATTGCACACACATATTAAACATATTCAGTTATATAAAGAGCTGATTTGTCCTTGTGATCAGGAAAAACACACGTTTTTCTGTACGGCTATTCAATTGGTATTATTTTTTGTCTAAATTTTTACCTTTTTCTATTCACTGATTTTTTTCACTGGGTTAAATAGTTGTTGTGAAAACGCCCCCTTTTTTATACTGACTGGTTAATACAAGTGTGATGTAATTTATGTAACTCCATCCTATTGGTTCACTACCATGTACTGAACTTTTCTCCTATTTGATAATATATTCTGTGATGTCATTGTCATGAATGTCAATTTTATTGGTCACTACCCCTTTAAAACAGTGATCCCCAACCAGTAGCTTGTGAGTAACATGTTGCTCTCCAACCCCTTGGATGTTGCTCCCAGTGGCCTCAAAGCAGGTGCTTATTTTTGAATTCCAGGCTTGGAGGCAAGTTTTGGTTGTATAAAAACCAGGTGCACTGCCAAACAGAGCCTCAATGTAGGTTGACAATCCACATAGGGGCTACCAATTGGCCAATCATAGCACTTATTTTGCATCCCAAGAACATTTTTCATGCTTGTGTTGCTCCCCAACTCCTTTTACTTCTGAATGTTGCTTACGGGTGAAAAAGGTTGGGGATCCCTGCTTTAAAAGGATTTGTGCAGAGTGGAGACAGACATCCACCTCGGCACGAAACGCGTTAGGCTAATATATGTCCTAATAAAGATTTTTTACTTTTACAAACTATTTGGGCTACTTTTACTCTAAACAGTAGGTCATTCTTGATTTTTTGTTTTTGATTTGCTTTACCAAATGATGTATAACCCTTGGACTGGGGGTCTTCTGGGACATGACCACTGTATATCATTAAGGACTGAGTAATAGTTTTTTGACTTTAATTGTATTTATGACTATTGCTTTAAGGTAGAACTACACACCACGGTAGTATAATGCACCTTTATGATGGACTCTCAATAAAAGAGGGCTTCAGAAGTGTTATCCAGGAAAGCAACGGCTGTGTTTGACTATTGGCAACAGCAAATAACATCTGCAATTAACTGCGAGTTTCTTTAAGTTCCATTGCCAATTATGGATATATTTCAATAAGCTTAATGCGTCCAATTAAAAAGGAAATATGAGCTAGCTGACTATGAGGGATCGAGAACAACATCTGGCTTCTGAGTCATAACTGTAACGGCAGTGTAAAATATGTGAAATGATTTGCATGTCATTTGCATATTGCTGCACGTTCAGCGTTATCTGCCAAAAGTCAGAGTATGTTAAACATTAAACCTTTTTATGGGTATAGAGCAGGGGGCAAAGGGAAACGCATCATAAACTGTGCAATAGGCTGAATGTATAAATATTTTTTTTAAAAGTTTTCCTGTTATTCCATCTTCAATCCATTTAAACAAGAAATAATTATTAAAATACATTAAAATGATAGAAAATGATGCACCTTATTAAAAAGCTAACAATTACTGGATAGAAAATAATATAGTACAGGTATGGGACCTGTTATCCAGAATGCTTGGGACCTGGGGTTTTCTGGATAATGGATCTTTTTATAATTTGGATCTTCATACCTTAACACTACTCAAATCATTTAAACTTTAAATTAACCCAATAGACTTCTTTTTTTAAAAATATTTTTAAAATTTGTCTTTATTTTTTTCAAACCACCGGATTCCCAATATTAAGATAAATACAAATATTCAGCGTAACAGTATTACAAATATAGTCTCAAGAAAGTTTCTGGTTAGTGTAGGACTTATAGTTCTGGTAACATAACTTTTATGATATCAATGTTAATAGGCCAAGAGCAATTGGGAGAACAGTATAAGTGTGCAGTAAGGTAGCTGGTACACATTCTCCCAATAGGCTTCTTTTGCCACCAATGAGGATAAATTATATCTTAGTTTAGATCAAGTACAAGGTACTGTTTTATTATTACAGAGAAAAAACAAATCATTTTTAATAGTTTGAATTATTTCGATTAAAATGGAGTCTATGGGGCAGATTTACTAATGGGCGAAGTGGCTAACGCCCGCGACTTTTCGCCAGAAATCTGATCCGCATGGACATCACCAATTCACTAATAGACGCAGGTGTCAATTCGCTAGCCAAAGAGACTGTCTCTAGCTTTCATTCGCACTCTATCGCAAGGTCGTTACTCGGCAAATTCATTAAAGTGCGGATTTTACTGAACCACCTCAGACCAGACAAAGTGCTTAAAAGAAGCTAGATCTTCCTCAATCTTCTGTCACTTACATCATATCCTGTTTACTAAAAATGCATTAAAGTTCTAAAAACAAACAATAACATTTTACCTTTAAAAAAAAAAAAGAGTAACTGGTTTTCTCCAGACATTTCCTAACATATGGAACATTCATTTTACAGTGGGCCCATGTGTAGGGCATTATATTAACTCTCTTGTGTTTATTAAGGTTCTCCGGACATTTGTAATAAAAAGTGGTAACTTCAAGCATTTGCACCAACATTCATAATAAAGACCGACATACAACTTTAAATTACCCGCCGTATGCAGATTGACCTAAGCGCAAGATTACTAGCAAATTTTCACTACTCACAAACTAACGCTAGCGCATCTTTGCTATGAAATGCTCACACTGCCAAAGTAATGCTCGTGAAAAGTCGCCAGCGTTCGGCGCCCAGGGAGCAACTTCGTATATTAGTGAATTTGCGTAGTGGTAGCGAATTTGCGCCTGGTGAAGTGATGTGATGTGTGCGAAGCGGTCGCTGGCGACAATTCGTCCTTTAGTGAATCTGCCCCTGTTTCAATGTAGCCGAGATGCATCAAGGGAATGTGCCACCAGAAATTCATATTATCAGATAAGTAAGGCAGCCAATTGCGTTGGACACAGCAGCCAATAGTTTGGTTCCTTTTTCTAAGAAGAATCCAAGTACAGAATTAACTTGAAGCAAAAGCTTATGGCATATATGATTCAGGTAAATTTCTGCAGGCTGAAATCAAAATTCCTGGGAAATATACATAATTTATTATTTTCCTTGGAAGTTTAGGCAAAGCCTGATGTCCTTCTGTACATAGATACATGGGTCATCACTAGTGAAGAGTGTTCTGTAGCCAGTTCAGCTTGATTTGCATTGATTAGAATCACACAATACAGGTCACTAGGGGTCAACCCTAGGATCTCATTAATGTGAATTGGAGCTATGAACTTTGCACTTGGACAACCTCTGATTTGCTTCCAATTGAAAGGTGTAAGGAAAAGTATCTCTTTTAAGTATCAATTTTGATGCTCTGCAATTACTGTTACTTTAACAAAATGGAGAGGGTATATCTCCACACATAGGGATTATATGATTTTTCTTGGCTGTGTAAGCTGTTTTTCACCAAACGGTCAAGAGGGTTTGGCAAGAATGGATACCCCATTTTAAAGGACCAGTAACATAAAAATGTTTTTTTTTTAAGTAATAAAAATATAATGCAGTGTTGCCCTGCACTAGTAAAACTGCTGTGTTTGCTTCAGAAACACTACTATTGTTTATATAAATAAGCTGTTGTGTAGCCATGGGGGCAGCCATTCAAAGGAGAAAAGGCTTAGGTTACACAGCAGATAACAGATAAGCTCTGCAAAACATAATGTTATTTTTTATCCACTGTTTAACCTGTGCCATATAGCCTTTTTTCAAATTCCGCCATTGCTACTCTGCAGCTTGTTTATATGAAATATAGTAGTGTTTCTGAAGCAAACAGATCAGTTTTACCAGTGCAGAGCAACAATACATGATATTTTCATTACACTTTCATTTATTTGGTGTTACTGTAACTTTAAGTCCCCTGATTTTAAGTTTTCCCTCATTTTACATTGTTTATTTGTGGTCCCTTCTGTATATTATGCCTAATACATTTCCCTGATTTTACTTTTTACTTGATTTTACACCAATTTTTTTCTGGTCCCCTGAAAAACATACAATGGGGGTTCTACTGTATTCTTATTTTAATAGATTTTATATTATAAGTCAAAATGGGAGGCTTGATAGTTGTTATGAAATGGGGTGGGGGGTATATATGTTCTATTTTCAGCTCCCAAGTTGAAAACAGGTTTTGTACAGCAACTGAGTTGTGTGTGGCTTATACTGAATGGTCTGAACAAGCACATCGTTTCTATGATATAAGGTCTATAAAACTGAGTAGGGTAATATATTTTATCCGATTGTTTCCTTTTATCTGTTGCTTTTGAAAAACTGTGCCTGACTATTTGTAAAATGCCACCCTCTCTATCATAGCATTGAAGATTTAAATTGCGGTGGTAACATTAAACGACTGTGCTGGCAGAGGCTGAAGAATATAAAATGGATTATTTTTCACTTACACTGCTTCATAATCCATTAGTAATGAAATCGAGAGACATGAAACAGAATTTTACGCAGTATATAGTCTTGATCAATCTTTTTTTAATGATACACTTAAATTTAATTATAGTTCTTAACAGTAAAATGGGAAGTAATGTTTTATTAGTACAGATTAGTATATGCATATGATATACTTAGATTTGATTATTTAGATGGAATAGATGGAATAATATTCTTTAGAAATGTGTTGTTTTTCGCAGTTTTTACAATACTATTACAGGTCCCAATGTTGTCCCAGATGATATCAACAACTGCACTTTTGATCCTATAGTTATACACTGAGAATATATTACAGTTTACATCCCATAGACTTCACAGGTAAGGAAGAGAATTTCTGTTGTGTTAAAGAACACGGATAATAAATCTGACTCCACCATTTTTAGTATGCTTCTTAAGAAACATGTCACATGGGACTGTTATATGAGGGGATATGTTAAGTTTACTAGAAGCCTCCTTCATTGTTTCTAGAGGTTTAATTAATACCATTAGAGTCATTTACCATTCCTGATCATTTTGAGCTGAAGCCTTGCATGCTGTTTTTAAACTATAATGCTAAAGGTGACTAGCCCCATCTGCAGGGGCGTAACTACAGAGGAAGCAGACCCTGCAGGCGCAGGGAGACCAGGATGTATACGGGCCCCAATGAGGCTCTACCGAATGAGCCATTTCAAAATATATATTGTTAAAACAGGGCAACCTCTGGATATTTTGGAGTCCCTAAACTAAATTTTTAGTGTTGCCCAGTAACATGTAGTTACACCACTGCCCGACTGCCTAGTGATATTAGTATGTTGGTGTCTGAAGCAATGGAACAATCACTTTGAGGATGCAACTGAAATAGAAACCTCTCCAAAATCCTAAACTCAGAAGATGTTAAATGTTTACATCTTCGGAAACATTCAAAAGTCTTATTTCCAGATGGATATTTAATACTGTACGTAGTAAATATCTCAATGAATAAAAATTAGTACCCATAATAGCAACACAAAAGCCGCGTTGCAAAGTTAACGATTATTAATATCTGAAAGAAGTGGGGTCTTCCATTTTCTGCAAAGTTAGAAAGAGAATTGAATCAAATATATTAGGGAGAAGCATAAAATGGTAGAGTCGTAAGATCTTGATGACGCACTGAACAACTGGATCAGTGGTGAATGGTTGGACATTCCAATATTATTTTTTTCTTCAATCCATAATGAGTGAGAAAAATTGTAACTTTAAATGGGAACATTTTTAAATGCAATCCTGCATATAAAAAGAGACTATTTTTATTTAAGACTTTGTGTACTACCAGCATGTTAATCTAATCCAAATGGTTCAGTGATGTGTTTATGCTAGTATGCTTTCATCTGCATCGAATTAATATTTTAACTTTGTATTGCAAAATACAATTGTTTTTGTTTCACAAGGAATGGAGCTATAATGGCAGCTATTTACTTTCTGCTTGAAAATATTGTGCAGATATCAGATTGTTTAACATATGCAACACAACAGGGTACATATTTTAGTTTTTAAATCATAGTTTAAATTATAATTCATGTTATTTTTTTATTCTTTATTTATATAGGGCACTACTAATTATACTCAACTACTTACACCGATTTTTTTCAGGCACAGTAAACCCCTGCCCCATACAGTTGGTTTGTACAGTCTGGAGTAGTTAGAAATTTTTAGTCCTGTGATCTAAGGTTGGTGGAATCAAGGCACAGGCCATGACTGGAGCAGGTGGAGATCAAGAGTAGTCAGTTACTGGTGGTCAGTACCAGTAACATCTGGGTGTCATCAGTCATGAAATGTAGTCAGCAACACAAAACACACACAGTTTGACTGTGTATGTTGGTAGCTCAGTATTGTGTAAATCAGCAGTTTTAAAACTGAATGCAAGCCTGCTTTTTCCCCCCTACAAGAATATATTCACTAAAACAATATTTAGTACACCAAAGTATTGGCAACTCTTTATTCAACACTAAAAGGTCTTCTTCAGACTGAATTTCCAGGAATAACTAGGACCGCAAAAAGCTATTCCGCTCAAATCGAAGCCAAGCTAATTATGGAGCACATGGACCTGAGACCTCACTTGGGCACATCCCTTACTGCTCTAGCACTTGTATTTGGAGTCATAATAAATGACCCTGGACTTTATCATTCTGCCTATGTCACTACTGATAAAACAAAGTGTTCACACACATATATTCCATTCATTATTAAATTATTTTAGGGATGCACCGAATCCAGGATTCGACCTTTTTCAGCAGGATTCGGATTCGGCTGAATCCTTCTGACCGGCCGAACCGAATACGAATACGATACTAATATGCAAATTAGGGACTGGTGGGTAATTGCGTGACTTTTTGTGACAAAACAAGTGAGTAAACATGTTTTCCCCTTCCCATCCCTAATTTGCATATGCAAATTAGGATTCGGTTCGGTATTCGGCTGAATCTTTCGCAAAGGATTCGGGGGTTTGGCCGAATCCAAAATAGTGGATTCGGTGCATCCCTAAATTATTTATAAAGAATTAGCTTCAAAATGTCATTAATGGCAACAGGCAAAAACAGACCCATTTGACATTTTGGTTTAGCATAAGGTTAACTAATCTTAGTGAGACAGCATTTAGGTACATATATAGTATTTTATCCTTTTGCTGACAAAGAACAGCTTATTGATTGACCTTACAACATTGACTGTTGTGTTACATTTGAACAACCTTTTGCACATCACTGCCTGATGTCAGTTGCCTCTAAATGATAGTTTCTTCTGAAATCCCAGCAGGCTTATATATAAGAGTTAGCAATAGAGATATTCATCTTACAGTTTTACTGTTTATCAATTAATAATGTGATTCAATTTAACTTCACTTCTAAGACAAGCTTGAGAAACAGTACCTTTTTTGTTTAAAAAATTTACATTTTCTCAACTCTGTTTGAAATTCTCAAGCATCTTTTTTTTCAGTTTTTCCCATAGGGGGGTAAGCAGGTGTTAACCTTTGGCTTTGCCAATGTATGGAGGGTTAGTTCAAGAGAAGGCAAATATTAGCTTGGCAGAGAAGCTTTGCTATGGGTCTCAGTTTTGTCCCCATAGCATTTACACAGAGCAAATGTTTTTGGTCTCTGGGGTTACAAAGTTTGGATTGGAAGGGTCTCTGCCAGCTTGGGAGGCATTTTTTTTCAAATAACCGCTTTTAACATCATTGTCCACAAACACAAAGATGTTGAGCTGAGCGCATCCTTTTCTCGTCTGATCCCATAAAAACCACCAGTTAGTAGTATTTGGCCTCTGATTCTTTTAATCGTGCTTTTCTTTGACTTTTCGGTTTACGAAAGTGCTTATGTCCTGCTGATTTAAGCCCCTTCCAAAGCCGGATGAGAAGCAAATGAAAGAATCTTTAGACTTAAAACAAGACCATTTCTGTGTCACATTTAATACAAGTAAGGAAAAGGGCTCATATTTATCAAAGAAAGCATATTATGCTAAGCTGAACTTTATTTGATGTATAGTATAGCAATAGTAAAGAAAGGACATTATAACTAATAGCCTCTGGGCAAGACAAAGAAACACATTTATCAAAGAAATAAAGTTTCGAATACAATTAAAAGCAATAGACTGCTTGTCATTGATGGATTCACCAGTTTGCGTGCAACGGCCTCTTATTCCTTTTCAACATATACCAGACCTGTGAGTCCCTTTGATGTTGCTAATGGTAGTTTAAGGGATGGTGGTTATCACTATCATATCACCCCTAAGTTGTGATGTAAATAAGTAATATTAGAATTACAGGCGTACAGTAAATTTGGCCAAATGGCTGGTGACTGTTACAGGCTCCTGGGTGGAAGAACAAAAAATACACTTCTATCCATCTGCTCATGCCAAGTAGGGTTTGTTATTTGGATTTGAAAAGGAAACAGACCCCTCTAAGTTCATACAGGCAATAGAAAAAGGAAGCAGGATGACTGGCATTTAATTACAAGATTGGTCATACATTTGGCTATGAAGGTCAGCTACGGTAGAGCTTCTATACCTTAATAACACAAAACAGCTTGATTATGTCAGCACACAAAATTAGCAAATCAGTAATACCTCCTTCTTAAAATCAATAACATTCATGGGGTAATTGGTTATGTATATAAAGGTGTCTTACATATTTTATGCCCAAAAAACTTGGCAGGTTAGTTGCATACCACCCATTGTTTTTAACGGGATATTCCTGATTTTTACTCAACCTGCAGTCCCGGATTGTTACTGAAGTATCCCGACTTTCTCTTTGATCTTCTGCACTGAACATCCAGAAAAAGATTCTAACTTAATTGGCTTGTGGCAGAGAGCCTAGAATATGTGAAAATGTTAATTCGATGGTGTTTCCACTAAAAAAAGGGGGTGTGCTCAAAAGATTTTCTCCGCACTCAGTGCGACAAATCTTTTTGTCCCTCTTTCTATTTCCAAAATTTTGGGAGGTATGTAGTTGTGCAGGGTTGTATATTTGTCAGAACAAAATGGATCAATGCATCCTTCTCTTGTGTCATCCCAGAAAAATTAACACACCTGGTGACCTGGTTGATGATAAGGTACAGTATAGTTTTTGCACAGCTTTATTTACAGCTAGTTGCTCTTTTTTATACCAACTTGGGCCTATGGTTCATTACCTTGTCATTAGATACATGTGATTTTACTTAGTGTACAAGGGCAGATTAATGCACAGGCTCCCCTAGGCTTTAGTCTAGGGGCCCAGAGCGATCTAGCTTTTTTCAATTATTATTTACATTTTCATACATATTTTACATGTTTATTTGTATTAGTGCTATTGGATCTGGTCAGCATACGTGCTGGGAGAAGAAGGCAGGTAAGGCGTGTGTGTGCCCAGGATTTTCAGATTTAGTGATATCACTTGTGCGTGCCAGATATTACCCAGTGTAGAGAGCTTGAATGCACACATAGCTGGATCTGCATGCATCTGGACACAGCAGTAACCTAGAATGGGGGCCCGTGTGGATGTTTTCTAGGGGCCCCAAACCTAATTAATCCGCCACTGTTATGTGCCATAAAAATAAAGTGATGTATTGTGTTTTCTTTTCTTACTTTAATAAATGTGTCCCATTTTGTGAAAACGGTTCCCTTCACATTAAGGACAAAACACAAATGTTGTTATTTTCCAACATACTGAAAAAAATAGAGTTGAGACCCTCCTGAACCGGGACTTCATACCTTCTAATGGTTCTTTGAGTTGCAAATCATAGGAACCAAAAAGGGAACAGTTTGCTGGAAAAGCATAAACCTTTGAGAGGAACGAGGTGTAACTGTCCGTAGCCTGGGGGCATGCCACAAATTGTTCCATTTTTAGGGACACAAATGTTGTATGGTAATGAGTGAATGAATGGTGTCTTGGTGGCTTATCAGTCAGTGCCCCACTGGGTCCCCTGTACCTCCTGGTCTCCCCAGCAGTTGAAGGGTCTCGTTAGGTAAACATACAAATAGTGGTGTATGCAGGGCTGATCCTATCAAATGTAGGGCCCAATTGTGACCATGTTGGCGGGGCCCCTAGACAAAGTGTTGTTAGCTACTGACACACCGAGTATTTAGGAAAATAAGGGCATACAGGCCCAAAATAGAAAGGAAAGGGGCAGACAAGGTAAGAGAGTGAGAGGGATGAAATAGGGGCACACAGGGTAAGAGAGAGAGGGAGGAAATAGGAGAGTGGACTGGGCCAATTAGTTTGGGGCAGGCTGGGCTGATTCAGCTTGGGAGCAGGTTTGGTTGGATTGGGGGCAGGCAGGGCCTATCAAGGTTGGAGGAAAGCTGGGCCTATGAGAGTTGGGGGCAGGCTAGACCTATGGAGTTGGGGGATAGGCTGGCTTATCAAAGTTGGGGGTTGGCTGGACCTATGGATTTGGGGATGGGAAGACCAGGCAGCATCATGTGCTGAGGGAAATATCTGTGCTGCCCTGTGGTGTGGGGCCCCCAGAGGCGTGGGGCCCTATTGGGCCCAATTGGTCCAATAGGCCTAAGGCCGGCCCTGGGTGTATGCCTCTGTACTCAGAAAAAATTATAAATCAAAAGGAAAAGAAAAATTCATTCAGGCACGAAACACGTTAGGCTTCTTGTATGTCCTAATAAAGTCTTTTTATTGTATTAAAACTTGAGCTACTGATTTACTAGCAAATGGACCTCATCCCACTTTGAATCCTTCCTTTATAGTTGGGGTAATTTTTATTTACCAGGCATCCACCAATGGAATCTGTAGAAAGTGCAGGATCTGTGGGAAATAAACAAATTAAAAAAAATAAAAGTTTACATATAGTTATTAAGCATTTAATCAGCTGCAGAAGTCTGAAGGATGGAACTTTTTGAAGATGCCCACTTTAAACCAATGGAATAATAACTGCATTTCAGGCACCCACTACTGCACAGATGCATTAAAGCGCAAGTCAAGGAGGTGGAGGAGAGGCACAATTAACATCCCGGCCTGTTTAACCCTCTCCGACCCTCTCCTGACACATTAGTTCAGTTTCCATTCAGTGCTTGTCTAATGACCTAAATGGTCAGCGTGGCTTATATTTGAATTTAACTGGGGTTGCCATGGTTATATCAAACATCCAGTTTGCTTATATCAAACAACTGATTTACATGCAAGGCGAACTAATTGGATTTTATTGTTCGTTAAACGCGGTGAGCCAGATAAACACAAAATACACGCAACGCTGCTTTATGTTTCTTACAAATTGTACAAAGATAAACACCAACACGCGTTGATAAAAGATTTCACGTCAGTAGTTGAATCCGAACGAATCGCATTAAACCGTCGGTGATCTCTCGTTGTAAATGGAACTGTGCATTTCTGATTTTGTTTCCACTAAGAAGATTTGAAACACTAATCAGAGACTTGAAAAGAGAATGTAAAACAATGAAGCAGCCTCGATTGGGTTCCTGAGCGGTATCTGTGAAATAGGAGATTTGCATTTCTCTGAATTATATCTTGGAGTATTAATTATGAATCCTCATTTAACAGAAGAGATGAGGACTCTCATGGGCTGTTAATCATCATGGCGCCTTTTATCTGTGAATGTAAATTCAGGAGTTGGCGGCTGAGGATCGAGAGAGCACATCATTAAACGTGGTGTGTTTCATCAGCCTGAGCCTGTAGATATGCACTGGGTATAATCTTATACACAATCTCTTCTCCCAGTGGGAGCATCTGGCCGAGGTTCTGTTTCATCGTAAGCACTCTACAATATGCAGGGCTTTCTGGTCTAACCCATTGATGCACAAACCAGAATCCTTAGTCACAGATCCAGCTAGGCATCATCTGTTACTTAGCAACCGCATCCTGAATGGGCTCTAAGCTCCAGTATGCTTTTGCGCATCACTTATAGGGAAAGGGTATCGATGTATGAATTTCTAACTCCTAGATAGTGATGGGCGAATTTATTCGCCAGGCACAAATTTGCGGCAAATTCCTGCGATTCGCCGCGGCTAATAAATTCGCAAAACCTCAGCGAAAATTCGCCCGCATCAAAACAAATGGACACGGCGTATGTTTTTTTTGGACGCCGGCGCATTTCCACCAGCGAATTTGCACTGGCGTACAAAAAACAGACACAAGCTTCAAAAAGGAGATGCCAGGGACATTTAGTGAATTTTTCGCCATTTCGCAAATTTCGTGGGAAATTTGGGAATTTTCCTGCAACGCAAAAAGCCCCAAATTCGCCCATCACTACTCCTAGATTTAGAAATTCGGAGTTTGTTCAATAAGCATTAGTAAAACATGAAATAAAGGAGCGGCTCAGTGAATTGGCCTTAAAGAATTGCGTATTCCATTCCCTGTGGTACCAAAACCTTTCGTTGTTTAAAGGGGGTTTCAACTTTAGATTAACTTTTAGTATGATGTAGAGAGTGATATTCTGAAACAATTTGTAATTAGTTTAAATTCTTTTATTAATTGTGTTTTCGTTTAGTCATTTGGCCTTTTTATTGAGCTCCATTTTGCAGTTTCAGCAATCTGGTTGCTACGGTCCAAATTACCCTAGCAACTATGCATTCATTTGAATAAGAAACTGGAATATGAATAGGAGAGGAGTAAAAAGATCAGTAATAAAAGTATCTTTAACAAAAAGGGGGTTATTTACTAAAACTTACATTTTTATGACCAGACCAAATGCTTTGCGGAAAAAAACTTGCATTTTTCAAGATTTATTATACGGCAATAATGCAAAATCCCAGAATTCAAAAAACCGCCATCTCAAACCTGCCAAGGTCATGTATAAGTCAATGGCTATGTCCCTATCCCATTTGAAAATATTGTGGCCTGCACTGGGTTTAGCCCGATAATCCAAATACTGTAACCTGAAAAAATCGAGCAATTTGGGAGAAATCATACATTTGAGTTTTCACTCGATTTTATCGATTTTTTTGTTCCAGATCCGATTTATTAGAGTTATTTTAATGATAAATATGGCAAAATTGTGGATGGGAGTTTGGTCAAGCTTTGTTTTATAAAACAATTAGACAAATTAAGGTTTTAGTAAATAACCACCTAAATGTGTAGCCTTACAGAGCATTTGCTTTTTAGATGGGGTCAGTGATTCCCATTTGAAAGCTGGAAAAAGTCAGAAGAAGAAGATAAATGATTCAAAAACTATGGACCAAACTAAACTAAAACGAAGGCCACTTGAAAAGTTGCTTAGAGGTAGGCATTCTATCAAATACAAAATGTTAACTTTAAGGTTATCCACCCCTTTAATGTTCCCTCCTGAAAGACCAAGCTCTAATTATAACTAAATTCCCACTTTTAAAGGGGAAGTTAAGCCTAAAAAATAGCTTTTCTGAATACCTTGCCATTTATATGAATTGCAGCTGCCAAGTAGTTAAGTGACAGGAAGTATCTAGAAATGCTTCTCTTTTTCTCATACTTAGCCAGTTTGTTTAGACAGGAGTGAGAAAACCACAAACACTACCTACATCAGTCACTTAGCCTCTAGTGGTAGCCCAGAACAGCTTCCAAGCGCTGCAGTTGAAGTTCATAGTATTAAGGGTGTCAATCTGCTAATATCATGAAAAATCAATATGTATATAAAATAATTATAAATTATTTTGTAGGCTTTACTCATTTGAGGGCCCAAACGAGTTGCATTATATTAGTGTCAAATCTCACGCATGTAATGCTACAATGCACAAAGCAAGATACGGCAACTACTCTGGGCCCAAAAGTTTTTTAAGGTACTGACTGATGCAGTTTCAAAATATGAGTGCAAAACTTTGTTGAAGCTAGAGTATCTTGACTTGATGAGAAATAAAGGGACTGCAGTCACACCCAGAATTCTAGCGTGCGTGAGGCCCCAGCACACACTGGTGCAGAAGAAGATTTACGGAATTACTAACCAGTTGTTTCATGTATTTTCACTTGAAAGGTTTTTGAAGTCTGAGAAAATATTTAGTAATAATATTGTAGCTGTTTATGCAGCACAGAGGAGATGGAACTCCGAGTAGGTTTGCCTGTAAAATATTTCCTTTGGATGTATAAAATACATCAGGTTGTATATAAGAGGAATTAGGGTGGATTAACTGTATTTGCTTTAAAAGCATGGGAAGACACTGTGTTACACTCTACTTGTCAGTTCTGTGAAAAATACATATTAGGATCTAAAAAGTATCCTGACAGTTGGTATTAAAGGAGAACTGTAATACAACTGCTGCTTTAGTTTGTAGTTTGTTAGTTTGCAAGTTATACAATGGCCATAGATTTTATAATTCTGTGTTATTATTGTGTCATGTCAGCCTGACAATTTATGAATAGTACAACCACATAATGACCCAGTTGTACACTGCTGTTCATTCTCTGAGTGGTGATGCCTTTTAATCAGGGAACAACAGGACCAACCAGCAGACCATGCAACTGCTTGGGGGCTTAGGAGTCTACAGATCTGTGGCTGTGGGATAGAAGGTATAGTAGGGAGAAATGGTGCCTATAGTAGCAGTGGGATAATAGTCTCTGGGAAGGGACTGTGACTGTGGGATAGCAGGTATAGTAGGGAGAGATGGTGCCTATAGTAGCAGTGGGATAATAGTCTCTGGGAAGGGAGTGTGACTGTGGGATAGCAGGTATAGTAGGGAGAGATGGTGCCTATAGTAACAGTGGGATAATAGTCTCTGGGAAGGGAGTGTGACTGTGGGATAGCAGGTTTAGTAGGGGGAGATGGTGCCTATAGTAACAGTGGGATAATAGTCTCTGGGAAGGGACTGTGACTGTGGGATAGCAGTTTAGTAGGGAGAGATGGTGCCTATAGTAACAGTGGGATAATAGCCTCTGGGAAGGGAGTGTGACTGTGGGATAGCAGGTATAGTAGGGAGAGATGGTGCCTATAGTAACAGTGGGATAATAGTCTCCGGGAAGGGAGTGTGACTGTGGGATAGCAGGTATAGTAGGGAGAGATGGTGCCTATAGTAACAGTGGGATAATAGTCTCTGGGAAGAGACTGTGGCTGTGGGATAGCAGGTATAGTAGGGAGAGATGGTGTCTATAGTAACAGTGGTATAATAGTCTCTGGGAAGGGAGTGTGACTGTGGGACAGAAGGTATAGTAGGGAGAGATGGTGTCTATAGTAGCAGTGGGATAATAGTCTCTGGGAAGGGACTGTGACTGTGGGATAGCAGGTATAGTAGGGAGAGATGGTGTCTATAGTAACAGTGGGATAATAGTCTCTGGGAAGGGAGTGTGACTGTGGGATAGCAGGTATAGTAGGGAGAGATGGTGCCTATAGTAACAGTAGGATAATAGTCTCTGGGAAGAGACTGTGGCTGTGGGATAGCAGGTATAGTAGGGAGAGATGGTGTCTATAGTAACAGTGGGATAATAGTCTCTGGGAAGGGAGTGTGACTGTGGGATAGCAGGTATAGTAGGGAGAGATGGTGCCTATAGTAACAGTGGGATAATAGTCTCTGGGAAGAGACTGTGGCTGTGGGATTGTAGAGAGAGTAATGCTCTTTGCACAGATGAATTGTTGAGCACAACACTGTTACGTGGTTTCTTTTAATTACTCTGTGTGAAACACATATTTATAGTATAGTAATTTTTTGCTTTACCTGCCTACCAGATTATATGAATTGCTGTTTTTGTTGCATTTTACATTGAATTAAGTTTACGTTTTTAGTGAAAGTTTTGGTCACTGTTGCAAAATTACTCACTGGGAAACAGTTATAAATATACCTGTATATATATCTGCCATACAGAAAAGTCTAAAAGTCTTCAAGTGGTTATTCCCTGAAGGGATCCTGAAACATAAATATTTCTAGAAGAAGAAATCCTTTGTGTATCATAAGAATTTAAGGTTAACATGTTGCGTGCAATAAATTGGGGAGCTACAAGCCTGGACTCGGAAACATAAGATTTCATTCCAGTAATAAAACCAAAGAAATCCATGATCCATCATGCCAGATCTAGTGCATGAATTTAGAGCCATTAGGGACAATGAAATTAAAAGTGCAAAGCTAATTACAGTTTTAGGAATCCATGAGAACCACCTACACACTAGGGCTGATACAATTGTCGGCCTGCGATACTGCAGGTTTACAGGAAATGTTTTGATGAAGAGCTCGTCTGATTTGCATGGTTCTTTCTTAGGAGGATTTTCAAATCTGCGTGATACTGTATATGCAGTTTCGGACTGGGGTGTTCGGAGCCCACCGATACTACTGCATGGGGGCCCGGCCCCACAGCAACCATGATTGGTGCCTGCAGTTGGTCTGGGTTGTTCCCATGAGGGCCCAGTCTGACCCTAGATACATGTCTGACCAATGTAAGACCAGATATTGGTTGTGCATCCCAGTGAGAGGCCCCCTGCACAGGTCAGTAAGCTGCAGAGTTGCCATCTTAATCTTCATGTGGATTGCAAGCTTCAGAGTGTGCGTCAGTGAATACCAGCCAACCTATTTTCAACAAGCTGGGAACCTTGTAAACATAAATCAGTGTTATTTTCACTTATTTGAATGCCAACGCTAACAGCAAATACATTAATAAACATAACAAAACCAATGTTAATCCATTCTGTTTCTGTGCATTTAGTACAACAGACTTGACATTCTCTCTTTGTATCTATAGATAGTTAATTAACACCCAGAATACCCATACCTTTGACACACGTATTAACATCATTAGAGTAATATGCTTTACATAATTAGTTTTCTGGAATTCATGCACCTGAGCCTTGCCTGTAATTTATTCACGGTAAGTATGTCAATTAATAAAGATATCGGTGTGTTTGTATATAACGGTGGTGGATTTATTATAATGTATTAGCTAATTGGGGGCAGTTTCCTCTTGCTTATTCAGTCTTTAGCTTTACACTATAATGACTTTCTTTTTCAAGTTAAATCTTTCTCCATAAAACCTTAAATTCAGCTCTTCAGCAAGTTTAGTTGTTACTCAAATGAGATTTCCCGTTGGAAGAGACCATTGTGTCTGACCTTTTACTTATCCAGAAATCATCTACTGTTAACACAACCTATACCATTTTAAAAATGGTTTATATTTTTGCAATTCATACTTCCTCCACCCAGATGATCAAATACCTTTATTTACTATTTCCTTTATGACTTTTTGTACTTAAAATTAAAAGATCTATAAAGCTCCATGGTGAATCGTCTTCCTTCATTTCATCAGCAGTTAGAATTGGAAATTGTAAATTTTGATGTCCTATACTGACTCCTGTGGACAGGATGAGTATGTATTGGAAGTACGGGTATAGGATTCGTTATCCAGAAACCTGTTATCTGGCAAGCTGTTTCCCATAGACTCCATTTTATCCAAATAATCCAACATTTTAAAAATGGTTTCCCTTTTCTCTGTAATAATAAAACAGTACCTTGTACTTAATCCAAACTAAGATATAATTAATCCTTATTGGAGGCAGAGCCAGCCAGTTATTTAATGTTTACATTATTTTCTAGTAGATTTAAGGTATGAATAACCAAATTATGGAAAGATTTGTCATCTGAGCATTCTTGATAATAGGTCCCATACCTGTACCTCCATGAGTTCTCATCATTGATCATTTTGTTTGTGTATATTTGAAAACTTTTTTAATGTTTTTTTTAATGTCCATGTTACAATTTTTATTACTTTGAGTGCCTTCCAGTACTAGTTGGCAAATGGGGAAATGTGACCTCTTTGTGTCACATACTATTTCTCCTAACCCTTCCAAAGACCAGAGGCTTTCTGGATAAGAGATCTTTCTGTGATTTGGATCTCCTGACCTTTAGTCTGCTGACAAAAACATTTAAACATAAAATAAACCCAATAGGATTAGTTATACAATGTACTGTTGTAAAATTACATTTTATAATGACATATTAAAAATGTGAATTATTTAAATGGAGTCTATGGGAGATTACCTTACTGTATTTGCAGATAACGGATACCATACCTGTATGGAGCATGAAGCTGAATATCCAATTATTTACAGTAGACATGGATATCTTTTTTACTGTTGCACATTAAGGGGGTTATTTAATAAACGCAGAATGCAAAAATCACAAAAAAACTTTCAGAATTTATTAACCCCGAGGCTGGAAAAGTCAGAATCAGAAAATCAAGCATCTCAGACCTATCAAGGTTGCATATAAGTCAATGGGAGAAGTCCCAATGATATTTTGATGTGCGCTGAGTTTCGGGCAATATCCCAAAGTTTTCGGATAAAAATCTGAGTTTTCGGGTGAAAAATCCAAAACAATTTGAAAATCTAATTAAAAATCCAAAAAAAATCGAAAATCTGATTTTTTTTCCCCCCAAAGCAATTTTTTGGGAAAAAGTAATAATAAATAAGCGTAAAAAACCTGAGCGGATTTGATCTGAGTTTGTAGCAGAAAATATTGAGATAAATTCATACTTTGATAAATAACCCTTGTAGGATTGTACATCAGCTCTTAAATTCAACTACTTTTCATTAACTTTTTAAGGCATAGTAGCCCATCTTCTTCTTGTTCAGTGAGTACGGATTCCTTCTATAACAGTATTATATATATATAGTATTATTATTACAGTATTCAGTTTATTTTAAATCCTAGTAAATCTCCCCGGGACTATTTTTTACCTGACTCAATGTTCTGTTTATTTTACGTTAATAGAACTTGAGATGGATTGTATGAATGTGCATTCATTATAGGAAAATATGAAGGCTGCTGTTAGTATAAAAATATAGCTTTATTTCCGTTTAGTGATTATGCTGGAGTAAAAATGCTGAAGTCATATGGAATGCAGCTGATATAATATAAATATCCCATGCATATTCTCTTTGAGAAACAAAGAATATTCAATGGAATGAGGCTGGATAGAGGATGTTGGTTTCCCTCAATGCCTTACAGGCATGAGTCACACAGAGGACTTTAATGTGGTAACAATGAGTCCCTAATGCATAGCTGTGCAGTGTAAAACCTATGTTCAGAATCTAGTCATAAACAACTGCCTGGGGACACACCTGGTTAAATATTTATTTGGTGCCCTCCCAGATGCTACATTAATAATAAAGATTACACTTTTACCTCCAGCCCTTGAGAGATTGCGGCTTGCCAGCGAGACAGCTGACATTGTCATTTGTATTTGCAAATTATTGATGAGGTTCGGTGGAAGATAGTTCTTGGCTTGAGCTGGTAATTTGATCTTTGCGATGACATAAAGACACACAGAGTTGTGTCTGACTGATGCTTTAATTACCCAAAAAGTGGCATTTTAGAGAAGATGGTTGAATTAACATTCTTTTTAGTCTGCCTCATCACGGCTCAGATTCCAATTTTTAAGACAGAATGTTTATATTAGTGATATAAGTGAGGGGCTTCTTTACTCGAGGTTAATGACGCTTGCTCAGGTCTTTCCACGCAAGCATTAAGTATACTATATAGATACGTCCTTATTGAAATATGCTTTTAATATGTAAAAGTGCATAGGCTGATGACTCTGAACATTTTCAGGTTGAAAAGCATCAGCACTAGTCCAAATCAGTGGGATGGGGCAAGAGGCTATTTTGGAATTTAAAGGTTGACTTATAAATCCCTCCATGTGGCTCTAATGTTCCCCCCAATGATGCCTCTGATACTTAAAATGTTTTTGTGACTCACAAACATTACATTTTTTAAATTCCTGGATACAACTGTCCTCATAAACATCTACAGGTGTCATATGTTATCCGGAAACCCGTTATCCAGGAAGATCAGAATTACAAGAAGGCCCTCTCCCATAGCCTCCATTTTATCCAAATAATTAAATTTTTTAATAATGGTTCCCTTTATTCCTGTAATAATAAAGCAGTACCTTGTACTTGAGTCAAATTAAGATATAATTCATCCTTAGTGCAGGCAAAACCAGCCTTCTGAATCTCTTTAATGTTTACATGATTTTTTAGTAGACTTAAGGTGTGAGGATCCAAATTACAAAAAGATCCATGATCTGAAAAACCCCAGGTCCTGATAATATGCATAACAAGTCGCATAACTGTAGTAGAATTTTAAAAAATGGAATATGAAATCTAAATGAGAAACAAATGGTTATGCATGAAAAAAATACGATTTGTTTATCCTCTGAAAAAAATTTTTTTTTACATGAAAATAAAATAATCAACAGGGAAATATGCCTTTTGATTTGCATCACTTTGATTTTTAGTACATAGGCCCTCATTTGTAAACCACAGCCAAAAGTTCAGCTGAGGGAACCATGCTGGCCCGAGACATCTTTGACTGATGAAGACACAACAGTAGGCTGAAATAAATGTACAGTTTGATTATGCTAAGAGGAGTGCAGCACCGTTTATCTTGAAGCTCAGGTTATCATTTCATTCAATTGCAGATAATAAACACTTTCCAGATGTACTTGAGTCTGCTTTATCTAACTGTGGGAAATGAAAGCAGCCCGGGGGCCTTTCTGTTCACAAAAGCATTTATCCAAAACAGGGTATACACAGGACATTTCAAATATAGTTATATATGCACAATTATATTATTATACCATATTATCTACCTTTTAATGGTCAGTGATTGACCCAAAAGTATGGCTGCAATAAAAAACATAAATTGCTTTGAATAAAATGTCTTTATGGGACCTGTTATCCAGAATGCTCAGGATCTTGGGGGTTTCCGGATAACAGATCTTTATGTAATTTGGATCTTCATACCTTAGGTCCACTAGAAAATTGTGCAAACCTTAAATAAATCCAATAGGCTGGTTTTGCTTCCAATAAGGATTAATTGTATCTTAGTTTGGATCAAGTACAAGATACTGTTTTATTATTACAGAGACAAAGGAAATGGTTTATAAAAATTTGGATTATTTGGATAAAATTGAGTCTATGGGAGATGGCCTTTCCATAATATGGAGCTTTCTAGGTAACAGGTTTCTGGGTTACAGATCCCATACCTGTGCAGGGAAAACGCCTGTGCTGGCATTATTATGATTTCTCTTTACACAGACAATGAGAAAACCCAAGGAGTTGTAGCATTACACAGTGTTTGTTTTTTAGATGGGGCCAGTGACCCCCATTTGAAAGCTGGAAAGAGGTAGAAGAAGAAGGCAAATAATTAAAAAATTATAAAAAAGAAAAAATGAAGACCAGTTGAACAATTGCTTAGAATTAGCCATTCTATAACATTCTAAACATCCACCCCTTTTAGTGGCCTTAAGACTTGTCCTCTTGCCAGGGTAATATAGGATATGAAGAACAGGCAAAGCCATTTATAAGGAAGGCTGCAGCCAGTCAGCCTGGAGGGATGGCCAGTTGATAAGTATGGATTGTATTACTTTATTTTTAAGACATGGTATTGAAGTGCGAGTCACTAAAAAGGCAATACTAGATGCTTCCTGAATGTTATAGTTCTAATTTTCCCTTAAAGTAGAAGAGCACAACACACATTGCTCCATGCATTCCAGTGTTTTAAGTGGTGATATATTCAGAGTAATTCAATGCTGCTCTCCTTTCTACACCCCATCTGATTCAGCTCATCGACTGCTATTTACATGCCACAAAACATCTGCTGATCTTTATAGATTTGTCACTTCATACCTCATTGTTGTATGTTACACAGCGGTCAGCACTGGAGCACTTCTCCTTCTTCCTGCTTTAAAGCTTCTTACATCTTTTTATGGCCTTTGATTCCATAATATCTTTGGCTTAACCTTCGGAATGCCAGAGAGAACTCCAAAGCGATGTCTTGGGAGTCATCTTTTTATCATGAAAAGTTATTATCCTTTATTTATATAGCGCTGACATGTTTATGCAGCTCTTTACAAAGTGTCCATCATTCACATCAACCCCTGCCCCAGTAGAGCTTGCAATCTAAGGTCCCTATAAAGGTTACACGACGCGCATTAGGGTCACTTTCATAAGGAGCAAGCCAACCTTGCGTATTGTATCACTGGCAATGATAATAATAATACTTAAAGTGTGTGTAACAACTATATATATATATATATATATATATATATATATATATATATATATATATATATATATATATATATATATAATTATATAATTATATATATTTTTTTTTAAAAACGTGGCGTGGACCGCAGTGAAAATCTGAATGTGTGTCCAGGGCCTAAATATATATAAAAAGTTCATGTTTTTTTAACGATTATTCACATTCATGATTTTTAGCACAATAAAATGTGAACGTAGATAACCCAAATAACCCAAATAATAATTGGATTTGGTTTACTGCAAAAAGTGCTGTAATTTGGCCAAATCCTGAACCAAACTTTTGATGCATACCTTATTTGACATATTTTCCTGCATATATCTATATAATAAAAGTTCAAATATTTATCACATATCTATATATTTATTTAGTAAACTGACTCCTTGAAATTACCAGGGAACGCAGCAGCTTTGGTGTGTAAACGGAATCTGCAAATACATAACTTTTTGCAATAGAAAAGTTAAAATCCTGACCCTCTCCATCATTTTTAAT